>OY731400.1:32878985-33229958 GCA_963425845.1 Sphenostylis stenocarpa | reverse complement strand
GCGTTAATCCTCTGTTTGAGTGATTAGCAACTGGACGTAAGGTCTTTTGATCCGAACCAGTATAAATCTCTTGTGTAAGACTCTATCTCTATCTTATTTACGTTTACACAGTATTTTAATCGGCAAAATTCGGGAAAAATTTTTAAAACCTAATTTTTGTTAAGAAACCAATTCACACCCCCTCTTGGTTTTTGTCCGACAACGCGAACATTTTATTGCGCGATTCTAACAATTTGATTGAATGTCTCTTTTACATCATGATTCATTTTATAGGTTTAAGTGATTGCTTAATTTAGGAATTAAGTTGTGACTACGAATTTCAATTGGATTGTAATTTATTCAAACTATTGTGGATTTGTTTTTTTATTGCAAGACAATTCCATAGAAATTAATGTTAATCATAAAAGCAAGTATATGATTGGCGAATCAACGTAGTTTCTTGTTATAATCTTCACTGTTCTTAATCAATCTTCAATTCAATTTTCATTTTGATTTTGCTTTCACTTTCAAACCTTAGTTTACAATGTTTCTTAAAAAATTTAGAGCTTTATAGAAGTATATTTAATTTAATGCTTTTACTTCTCTGCATTTACAACATTCATAGATTATATTTATAAGCTTTCTTTAATGCTTTCATTTACTGTTTTAGTGGATGGTTTAGTATAGATCATGAAACAATAAATCACTTCATTCAAGATATGAACAGAAAACAAGTGAACATGCCAAAGATTCTGAAGTTCCCTTGGTTGGATGAAGAGAACTTTAGAGGTCTTGGAAAGCTACTGCAAGATTAGAAATTGTAGACATTTCTCGAGTTCTATGGTATAATCTATCATGACCTGATAAAATTATTTTACACTAAACTTACGGTTGAAGGTTCCACACTAAGGTCTCCAATAAAGGGAGTCAACATTGAAGTTTTCCCCTTTGTCTGGAAACAAATTGTTGGCATCAAGGATGAAAGAGTCAAACTTATCAAGGGATATTCTTCTGAGATAGAAGACTTCAACAAGATGTAGTACTTTGAGTCCTGCATGAAGAATAGAGAAGACTCGATCATAGAGAAGACTCGATAAGAATTCTCAATGTTGGAAAGCTACAACTTGAGCGGAGGTTGTTTGCCTTCATCATTGCTTGGCATCTCACTTCTAGGGAGAGCAACCATGCTTTACTCAATGAATGGGATCTTGCTTTAATGTACTGCATCCAATACAGGATGAAGAAGAGGAAGAACAAGGAGTTGTTGAGGGTGTTGTAGAAGGAGGAAATGTTGAACAAAACAACATGGAAATGGTCCCTTACATGGCCCAACCTGACAAACGAACACCTCTATCACAATTTGAGAGAACTATGTTGTCTCAAATGGTTATTTTTCAAGAAGGTCGAAGGAGGCACATGGAAATTACTTATAGGCGCTATAGCGAGTCCAATGTCAGACTTCAACATATTGAGAACCAGCTATAATATATTTACAACAAGATTGAAGATATGCAGTTCAAATAGGATTCATGGGATGTTTGAAGTTATTACCATCTTAGTTTACAACATGATAAACATTTTTTTCTATTCATGCTCTTTTTAATCTGTATGTGTTGTACCTAATAATATATTTCACCCACACTTACAATTGTTTGTTGATAATATTTTCTCTTCCCGCTTTGATAAAGTCAAAAGGGGGAGAAGAATATGATTCTACATGATTGTACACAACACATACAATATGATTGTACATGATTGTACACGACACACACAAACACTATCTTTTCATTTCTTTGCAGCTAGTTTGGAGCAAGTGTTTTTCTTATTTTGTAGGAGGTGTTTGTCTTCATCAAATAGGGAGAGATTAAAGAACATGTTGGATTTGATAAAGTCAATCTATGTCAAGCTGCTAAATTTGATGAAGACTAAAGTGTTCTGGTCTAGTTTGTTTGTATAAGTCATGTATAGAGGTATTGTGTCTTAATCCTTTCTATAAGTTAATCTTTATAGAAGATAGTAAAAATGCCTTGAACGTTTTCAAAACCTAATAAAAAATTGTTTTAATCAAATAAAACTATTTTTTAATATTAGTCTCGATCAAAAAATTTCGATGTCACTTTGTTTTGATGGTTCTTAAAACAGTCTTGAGTAAACTCTTGAAAAACTTTTTTCGATGAAACCACCATTTTATCAGTCTCGATAAAATTTCGATTACTCTTTATTTTAAGCTTTTCTCAATAAAGTTTTATAAGGCTCTCGATTTTAACCAAACAATAATATTCTTTTACACTGTGACACTCGATTTTAGGTTTTCTCGATTTATTTTTATGAGGCTCTCGATTTTAACCAATCGATAACTCTCTTTAAAACTGTGACCCTCGATTTTAAGGTTTTCTCGATATCGTTTTCATGTTACTCTTGGTTTTAACTAAATCAATAATCCTTTTGAAAAAGTGATTTTCAAAATCGATTTTAGTCTTAATAACATCTTGTGAAAATAGTTGAAATTTCTAAAATCTCTATTTTTGTAGTGGATTTTTCTTTTAGTCAATGTTTTAATCAATTGTTATAACCATTTTTTAATTATAACTATCTAATCTTACTATATAAACAAGCCTTGTTCAATAATTTTTTATATATGATTTCAAGAAAGAAAAAAATGATTTAGAGAAAAAGGTTTTGATGAGTCCCTAGTTGTCCCAGAGGTAGTAGAGGTCATCTCTAGGAGGATTACTAGGAGCATGACTAGAAAGGAGACCTCCTCCTCATTCTCCATTTTAAATTTACTTAGTATTTTTGTTTCTTAAAAGTTTAGACTCATTTTCTCTTTCTTTTTGCAATACCACTTTTTACACCTCCTTTTTGAAGAATACCACATCTTTTTGGTGGAAAAGAAGCCTTGGATCCATAGGACACATGCATGGTGTTGGTGGGAAAAATCGAGATATGAATCAAAAGTGGATAGAAGAAATTTGATGACCATGTGTTGGGGAAAATTAAGATATGAATCGAAAATGGATAGAAGAAATTTGATGACCATGTGTTGGGGAAAATCGAGATATGAATCGAAAAGTGGATAAATCGAGATATAGATTGGAAAGTAGATAAATCGAGATATGAATCGAAAGAGGATAGAGGAAATTTGATGAACATGATTGGGAATAAAAAAAATGATAATAAGTATCGAGTGTTAAGTTAAGTTTGAGGGAAGTCAGAGGCAGTTCAAGTACTCGATGTCTAGAGTCGAGATCGAGGGAAACAGTCATCGTGCACATGGGAACATGGGGTAGCGGTTTCTAAACCTTTCTTAGGTGATTACAAGCAGTTCAAAATACTCGATGTCTGGAGTCGAGATCGAGGGAAACAGTTATCGTGCACATGGGAACATGGAGTAGCGGTTTCTAAACCGTTCTTAGGTGGTCAAAAGTAGTTTAAAGTACTCGATGTCTGGGGTCGAAATCGAGGGAGCAGTTATCTCGCGCATGGGAACATGGGGTAGCGGTTTCTAAACCGTTCTTAGGTGGTTATGTTGAAGAATATCATAAATAGAACAAACGTGAAGAAGGAAGGGGATTTTCAGAGGTATCAGAAATCTATTGTACAAGTCTACTGGAGAACGACGAATCATGGAATTTTTGGCAATCTGGATTTCCACTTTTATCGACTTTTGTTACCGCTTTCTTTACTTTCCCTAGTAATTTATTTACATACAATTTAAGTTTGTGTTATTCGTTCTTTCATTTAAAGTTACCTTTCCGTACTTCTAGTTATTTCAAATACTTGGTCATTTACTCTTGTGCAATTTAAATTTTTGCATTACTTTTCGTCTCGATCTCTTTTATTGCTTTCTGTACTTTCCTTGGTAATTTATCTGCATGCACTTTAAATTTACCTTTCTGTACTTTCCAGTTATTTCAATTCCTTGGTTATTAAAAAATACAAAAAAAATAACTTTCGTGTTTAAGTGTTTCACACTTAAATTTATCGCTTCATACATTTTTTATTGAAAAACTTTGTTTGCTAGCCTAAATAAAAAGAACTTACGGTGGTTGAAATTTGGTTAAAACTTAGTCTTTGGGAAATCGAAACAAAACCAAAATTTCACCAGAAACACATGGCATCCCAAAGGTGTAGGACACTCATTTTTCATGTCCTACACCCCTTTTTGAAGGAGTAGAAGTTAGGCTTACGAGTTTGATTGGCTTTGGACAACCCATAGAGGATCTCATGTCCTTTTCATGTTCTCAACACCCTTAAAGACATTTTTGGTGGGCTAGGACGAATTTAACATATTTGGGCCATGGAGACTCTTAGCCTATGGGTTTAGGTTAAGTTTATGTCTCCTTTTGTAATTTCATCTAGGTCCCTTTCCCAAAAGCCTATAAATAGAAGGTTTCACCTCATGTAATTAGGTTGAACATTTATGACAAGTGTGTGAGGTTTCTTAGAGTGTCTCATCTCTTTGAGTGTCTCTTCTCTTTGAGTGTCTCTTCTCTTTGAGCGTCTTATCTGGAACCTTGGTTCAAGTGGCGACAACCACTACTTATATAGGGTGGCTCATCCCCTAGTGGCATGCCAACACTCCACCACCACCATACTTCTCTTTTCTTCATCTTTTCTTCTTTATTTCTTGGCATCATTTATGTATCCAAGGGGCTGGTCCATTTTTCCAGCCATTGTCTTTATTCTTTTCTAGCTTCTTTCCATCTCCTCTCCACCTCATAATGCTTGAATTGAACCTTCACATCTAAATAGACAACTATCTTAATTCTAGTGGGAATTTTTCTTGGGTTTGCTTACTTTATTGTTTAAAAATCTGCACCTTATCTTTTTCAAATTATTAACCTTACTTTATTATACATAAGGTTTTTAGTAATCTTTTGAAGAGATCAACGAGCACTATTACTATGTGATAATACAAAATTCATTTGAGGCATATCTTCTATTTTCTTGGAGAGAATACTTAAAGATTTAGATTTTGCACTTAGAGTTCTCTACAGTTTAATCTTTCTAGGTGTTTTCTATCTTTGCATTTTTTTTTTTTGGTGTATTTGTGGTACCTGGTGGTGGGTACTGGTTGGTGGTAACCTGGTGTGGGTTGTTGGTGGTGTCAAGAATGATTCTTGGGTGTTCAAGAAGCTCTTGGGGTAGATCGAGGACATCAACTAGTTGGAATTGTAATCGAACTTTGTTATAGTGAAACTTAGCTAGTTGGGTTGAGAACTGGATATAGCCGAAGTGGATCGAGGGAACCAGTATAATTATTGAGCCTCTTTTCTCTCTTCTCTTACTAGCATTTATTTTTTTAATTTTTTGCTTTTCTCGATACTTGAAAATCTTTAATTTTGTTTTTGGGAATTGGTAATTTTATTATGTCTTCAAAAAAGTTGTAAAAGATCAATTTGCTCCCCTATTGATCTCAGCCATTGTTTTTAACATATATATATATGACTCATATTTTGTACTCACTTTTATAGTCTTATTGCATCTCGTAAGTATTTTTTTTTTCCTTTATTCATTTCATTTAGCATAAAGAGGAGTTTTGCAAATATGTTTTTATAGTGTATTTTTGTAAATTTCCAATTTCATCTTTGTTCACTATTTTGCTCATAACTTTTTATGTAAAAAACCTTTTGAGCCCATTCTTTTTATGTTGGATTCTATACTTCTGAGCCTTCAATTTGGATACTTGAGCCATTATACTTATATCCTAGAACAAATTTTTATGATTTTTAGAAGTTTAGGATAAAGCATTATGTTGTTCTATGCAAATTAAGTTTTGTAATTGGGCTTTGTTTAGGCTTATATGGGCTAGAACTTAAGCTCATTCATTTTGTCACAGAAACACTACTACATAAGTGCAAAGATGATTTAGAAACGAAAGCTTTTATTGATTCATTTTTTAGATTTTACAATTCTATGCAAAGTTCATTTTCTAAATTCTCTTGTTCTTTCGAAATTTATAATGTTACATTTTGTTAGCTTCTATTCTTCCAATCTCTAAATCAGTGGCGAACCTTCATATTAGTTAAGAGGGGCTATGACTCCTCCAAAGTTTTGTAACTTACTTGTATATTTATGATTTTGGTCCCCCAATAAAATAAATAATTAAATATATCATAAAGAAAAAAACTAAATGAATAAATTGAAAAAGAAAGATTAAAAATAGTTTTATTCTTTGACCTTTCCATCTTCTCTCACATCTTCATACTCTCTCACTAATGGTAATATTTTATTAGTATTTAATTATTTCTCTATTTTCTAAGGAATATATTAAATAAGAAAGATTAAAAATAGTTTTCTATCTTCTCTCACATTTTTATATTCTCTCACTAACTCGTAATATTGATTTACTAATATTTAATTGTTTCGTTTCAATAATTTTTACTTTCAAATTCATTTTTGTCTCTCTCCCTCCCTCATCGGGTTCCATCGTTAAAATCAGATTGATTGACAAAGGTACTTTTTCCTCATCTTTTCACACTGCTTGTTATTTTGATTTTTTTGGAGAGGAACATTTGTTGTTTGATAGAAATATTCTTTTTTATAAATTTTTATGATTCTATAATTAGAAATAATAATAAATTCATTTTTTTATATATGAAGCATAAAAGAATAGATTGATTTTTTAAAAGTGATAAAAGAGATACTTGTAAAGATGAAAACCAAACGAATTCAACATCTTCTCCTATTTCAAAGCATGATATTGTGATCAAATTGTTCAATTAGAAGAACCTTTTTCTAATATTCATAGAATTAAAACTAATAAATTTAATATTAATTCTTTGGAGCGTGACCTAGGAAAACGTCTTCAGATACATGAATATCCTATGAATCAAAGAGATGAAATTAGAAGAGCTTATTTAAATTGGGGTCCATATCAAATACAACTTAAAAACTATCATTTTTCTAAAGAGAAACATCCTAGGAGATTTCAATATACTTGATTTAAAATGTTTCCTTCTTGGCTGGAGTATTCTCCAACTATTGATGGAGTTTATTGTTTGTCATGTTATTTATTTAGTATATTGTCAAATGGTCGTCCTAGGGCAGATGTGTTTATTAGACAAGGATTTAGATCATGGAAAAAGGTTAATTCAGGAAAGAATTGTGCATTTCTTAGTCACATTGGAGATAGTCCTTATTCACCACATAATAATATAATGAAAGCATTACAGACTTATTGAATCAATCTAAGCACATTAACAACATTATATATGTGCAAAATTCAGAAGAAGTTTGCAAAAATCGTTTACGACTCAAAACTTCCATTGATACAATTCGTTGGCTAGCATATCAAGCTTGTGCATTTAGAGGCCATGATGAAACACCATATTCAAGCAACAAAGGTAACTTTCTTGAGATGATTAAACTTTTAGTATCATACAATGATAAAGTAGCACAAGTTGTGTTAGAAAATGCTCCTTATAATTCAAAATATACTTCTCATCGTATTCAAAAGGAAAATTTTCAACTTTTTTTCTAGAAAAGTAAAAAATTATATTTGTGAAGAAATTGGAGACTCAAAATTTTGTATGATTGTTGATGAAGCTTAGGATGAATCTAGAAGAGACAAATGGCTATTGTTAATATTGTGCATGTTAAGGATACTACAATTATTACTCTTAAAAGAGAATTATGTGTTGTTCTCTCTAGACATAATCTTGATGTTTCCAATATTAGTAGGCAAGGATATGATGGTGTTAGTATATGAGAGGAGAATGGAATGGATTGCAAGTATTATTTCTTCATGATAATCCTTATGCTTATTATGTATATTATTTTGCTCTTAGATTACAACTTGCTTTGGTTGTTGCTTCAAGAGAAGTTATTTCAGTTCATTAAGTTTTTTCAAATTTGGATTTTATTACAAATGTTGTTTGTTCATCTAGTAAACGTCATGATGAGTTACAAAGTGTTGAATTAGATGAAATAGCCCAATTATTAGAACTTGGTGAACTTGAAACTGGTAAAGAAAAAAATCGAATTGCCACTTTAAAATGAGTTGGTGATACTCGTTGGAGTTCACATTTCCATTTCATTTGTAGTATGATGAAATTGTACAGTGCATCTTATTTAGTTCTCCAAAAAATTTATAATTGATGCTTCAACTTATTCTCAAAAGAGTGATGTTGATGTTGCTTATAATATTTTGTCTGAGTTTGAGTTCATATTGAGTTCATATTTTGTCAAGCTTTAAAGAAACAATCTCAGGATATACATAATGCTATGTAGTTAGTCTATTTTACTAAAACTTTGATCAAAAAATTAAGACTGAAAGGTTGACAAGATTTGTTAAAAGATGTGATATTGTTTTGTGAGCAACATTATATTGATATTCCAAATTTTAATTCTACCTATGTAGCACGTCATGGTTGTTCTCGACATCAAAAATATTGTATTACAGTGGAACATCATTTCAGGGTGAACATATTTTTTATTACAATGGATAAACAATTACAAGAATTAAATGATAGGTTTAGTGAGAAAATAATGGAACTTTTAACTTTAAGCAATGTTTTAGTTCCAAATGATGTTTATAAAAATTTTAACATTGATCATATATACACACTTGTGAACAAATTTTATCCTTTGGATTTTAGTTAAAAGATTAATTTAAAATTTCAACTTCATCATTTTATACTTGATGCTCCTAACCATCCAAATTTAAAGAATTTGTCTACCATGCTTGAATTATGTCAATCATTGACAAAAATAGGGAAGTCAGGTAGATTTTACTCAATAGATTGTTTAATTCGTATTATTTTAACTCTTCTTGTTTCTACCTTACAACTGATATATTGTTTTCTATAATGAAGATTATCAAAACAAAACTGCAGAATAGAATGAAAGATGAAATTCTTGCAAATAATATGATCATTTATATTGAAAAAGAAATAGCTGAAAACTTTAGTTTTGATTCCATTATTGATGAGTTTAAACATTTAAAAGGAGGAAGGACAAAATTTCAAATAAATATCTTATTTTTTAATTATTATTATATAATTATTTTTATAATTAACCCCCTAAACTAACTTCTAACTTATTAAGGTTCGTCGAGTACTCGAATCACCTTAGCCCTATGAATTCAAGGAGGGGATAAAAAGTGATCAAATACATACAATGAAGCTTGAAAATAAAAATAATAAGTTGTTTTGAGTTAGTTTGTTTCTTGAACTTTAATTTTGCTTTTCTTGATTAAGATCAACATTAAATTATTGTGGAATTAGATATAATTCTTCAACAACTTAATTCTTAAGAAATTACCAATTGTTCAAAATCAAAGCAACTCAAAATACTTCTCATGCTTGCATGTAAGGGTGGAGTTAGAAGTTGTTTCATATTAGATAATATATATATTAAAATTATTTGTGATATAATATATATATATATATATATATATATATATATGTATATATATAATTATTTAAATTATAAATCATCTCCTATATTAATAATATATATATATATATAATTAAATATATTTTATGTAGGTTTAACAATATTTTATATCATAAAAATTATTCATTATTATATATTTTATATTATAAGATACTCAATAATATATTAAATATTATTCGTTATTTAAATTTAATAAATTAAAATTTATTTTATCGTATATTATTTTTTTCTTAAAAAATGATATAATTTTTTATATAAATGTTTCTAAAATTTAATATAATTTTTTTCTTTTATATTTTAACATAAAAATAATATTAAAATAATGAACTAATTAATTGATAACAAATAATATTCTTGATAATATGTTATAGTGAATAAAAATAATAAAAAATTTATTTATTTCAGAAAAATGTAAAAATTAAAGAAAAGAATTTACAAATTTTATATTTAAGATGAATATGAAAGATAAAAATATAAAAGTGAAAAAATAATAAAAAAAGAAAAATAGAAATGTGAAAATAAAAGGATAAATGTCTGAAATTTGACTGCAAAAATGAGAGAGTAAAAAGTAAAAAATGAAAGAGTAAAAATATAAGAATATGAAAATAAAATAATGAGAAAGAAAAGAAAATAAATAAATTTGCCACGCCCCCCCCCCGGATTCCGGCTCTGTTGCGTTAATGTATTTCATTGATTCCTATCTCTTGTTTTTTGATGTTCATCCAGTATTTTAGTTTTAATTTTAGTTTCAATCAGTCGATGTACATTTTTCAATGGTGTTTTCATTTGATAGTTTTGCAATTTCTTCGGTTGAATCTTCTTTTACGTTGTCTTTGATGTTCTACACATAAGTCTCTGTTTTCTTTCGTTTGCTATAATTGCTTCCTTCTAGTGCAGAGTCAATCAGGTACTAGTGCAGAGCTGTTTCATTCTAGTGCACCACTAAAGTTGTTGAATTGGACTGACCTGCAACCAAGCTATCCGCTGGTACTGTGCTGTGCTGAAATCTGATAGTAGCATGGTTTGGTGCTTGATAACAAAATGTTTCTTCGCCACCAGGTATTCGATTTTGGAACACGAATAGAACCAGGGTTGATTTATCTAGTGTGGGTGCTAATTGGTTTGTTGCTGGTGCATGAGAGTAAACCATCAAGCAGTTAAGTGGCTGTTCACGGAAATCTAGTGCAACCTTTTAATTGAGGAAGCAAGCATGAGGTGTCTTGTTGAATCATTTTCTTGATTCAGTGCAGCCAAAGCATTCTAGTATAGTATATCTCAAACTAGCAGTTGTGTTGCAAATTAGTTGCCTGTGGTGCCATGCATGCGGTGCCATGATAAGAAGTGCTGTAATATAAACAGAACTGGTCAAGTTGAGTTTAAAGCATCGTGGTGCAGTTTTCTGAATTAGTTTTAATTGATATAGCGGTAGAATTTAACAAGCTGTAGAATAAAAGGTTCAGTGTTAGCAACAAAGGCAATGAGGTGCATTACCAGGTCCAGTTCTAGTATACTATACCCTTTGACCCTGAAAATGACAAAAAGAAAGTGTTGAATTATTGGTAAGCGTACCAAAATTACCAATCGCAATATAGTATTTCAATTAAATAAAAATCGATCCTACAGGAAATAGTTTTAATGGAAATTCTCAATTATATGTTTACTAAATAGATTAAAATATAATGGGTTTTGCATAAAGAGTTGAATTGAAATTAAAAAACAAAGAATTGTAAATTGTTGAGAAAATATCAATTAAAGACACTTAGAATTGGTTTCATTCCTTATCCCTCTTTTGTAATGGTTATGTCAATTAAGAACGTCAATTAACCTAACAATGTTGATGTCACCTACTCAAATCATCCATGTTGATTCCTCACATATGAAATTCATAAGAAAACCTAATAAATGTTGATTCATCACACAATTAAGAGATTTTCCAGCATTAGGTTTAGGGTGTTAAGCAATTGATACATTCATTTCATTCCTGGCAATTAACGTAACAAATATTCTTATCGTGATCTAAGGTTCAAGATATATTTTTCAATCATATCCCAAACATCAAGAATAATTCATTCCAAAGCACAAAGGATAAGAATAACATCAAAACATAGATTAATATATCAAAATATCACAATGATACAAAAGAGTTCAAGGGAAGTGCACCCAATCCCAAGAGAATGAAGTTAGTCACTCATGTTGGTCATTACAATGCTCCAAATGTGGAAGAAGTGAAGAATTGATGAAGATTGAATGAAACTCTATCAGTAGTCGCGCCTCTTCTCCCTAAAACCGTTTTTTTTTTCTCAAAACACATCTTCTCTTTTTATAGGAAAAATTGGGCTTTTGGGTTTTGTGTCTTTCGCTCAAGTGACAAAACGCTCGCTTGAGCGAGTGAACTCCAGAGAAGAATAACTAACATTCGCTCAAGCGAATTTTCTTGCACTTGAGCGACTGACTTCCAGAGAAGAATAACTGATATTCGCTCAAGCGAGGGTCCATCCCGCTCGAACGACTTCCATGTTGAAAATCTTCTTCCTTCTTCCAATTTTACTCCAATTATGTTTCTTACTCTTGCATCAAGATATTCTCGAATTCATCCTATATTGAGAGGAAAATATATTATAATTAATATAAGTTAAGTGGTTTCATAACAATTCAAGGCATAATTATATCAACATTTTACCACTTAACAACTCCCCCCAACCTAGAATCTTGCTTGTCCCAAGCAAAGTAATTTTTCCAAAACAAAATCATCGCCTATTATCACTTTCTCTTCCAGAACCGCAACATAAAAAAATTTTCAGATGTGATGCTCACAACTCCAAATGAAAAATAGAATACATAAGCATTCAAGTTACAAAAAATAACAAAGAATAATTAGTCCTCAACTATCCTCATAGAAGCATGATCTCTCAAATAGAGTTATATATAATCATCTCTAATTCTCACAGGTAAGTGTTTATCTCATTCAATCACTTCATTTAGACAATCTAATATTGATAATTGTCTTCAAGCAATCAACATTTGTTAAGCAAGACTTAAATCAAAAGGTCTTTTGAGGCTTGTAATGGGGCTGGGCTAAGAAAGAATCATTGGTTTTTCTGGGATATACAAAAGTATTTGAGAAATTCAAATCATATGAATGATTCTTTATTAACATTTTCTCAAGTCAGGTTTCAAACTTCATGCTTTTGTCCCTAACATAATGATAGTGAGTTAATAATCTCACAAGTTATTATTCCCCCCTTTTGACTTTTTTTTTTGTTTTCTTTTCTCATGCTTTTGCATGTATCCTTTTTGGCTTTGCCATAATTTTTAAGCTTTTCTTTTCCTTTTCCTTTACACCTTATTTTTTTTTTAAGAATAACACCCCAATAATACCCGTAGGACAACAATAGCAATACCCAACAATAGGAAAAATAATAACATTCATACTCATTTCCTTTCTCAAATATAGGAAGGTAGATAAATAGTTTTTAGGCTCAGGGGTTCTGTTTAAGAAACAGTATTATTTTTGGCTCATAAGGAGTTCAAATGGATGTCCTATAATTAATGCAGGGTTGGTTATTTGGCTCTGGGTTATATTTACTACAAAGAAAAAATGTCTTTATCATTTTCAAGTCTTACTAACACGCAATCACATCAAATAATCAATCAATACCAATTATCATCAAAAAGTGTTGACACTCAATTTATCTGTTTTTGGTTCACTTCTTGCTTGGGTTTTTGGCTAGCTTCTCCGATTCAGTTAATTCCTACTTCTCCCCATCAATTCCTTTTCACTATCATACTCATCATCCCAAAATCACTTGTTATTGGAGTAATCAAAATGGTTTTCTTCAAGTTCCAGATTTGAATTGGACAATAAACAATAATTTCATAATTGGCTATAATCCAAATTGTATGGGACAACAATTTAATCATATTAATTTAAACATTCATCACATTAAATATCAATTTAGAATATTCAAAACAAAACAAATTTAAACAAATTAAAACAAAAAAAAAAGTTAAAACATCAAATTAACCAATTCACTTAAACACACCAAAATAAAAAAAAATCACTTAAAATTAAAATTTTCTTCCCCTTAATCTTCTTCTTCACTTTCTTCTTCTTCTTCTTCTTCATCTTCTTCTTGTGATTCCTCCTCCTCTTCTTGTGCTCCATGTGCATCAGCTGCACCTTCACCCCCTCCTGAAAAATAGGGACTGTCCCCAGGCCATTGAAGTAAGGCATCAAATTCCTATGGTGACGTCCACTACATACCTGGAGCAATTTGCAAAGATAAGTTATAAAAATTTTCATTAATATTGCATTGACCCCAATGGGTCGCTGCTTGTTGCAAAGTTAGATGCTCCATGTATTGCATCATTCTTTGAAAATCTGGCTGCTAAGGTGGTGGAGGTGGTTATCGAGCTCTTCTTGGCTGGTGTGGTTGTTGTGCCAGTGGCTGTGGCTCCCCTTCTGTAGGGTTCACACAGTTCCGCTCGATGAATCTTCTATTAATTGGTGGTCGGATGTTCACTGATAGGTTAACTTCCACACCATGGGTTGCACAAAGGGCTGTTATGAGAACAGGGAATCCAAGAGCCTTCACTTGCTCTGCTCGTCGCCCGCTTTCCAAAACCACAAACTGATAAATTTCCTCTGAAATAATCGCAGCGACGTCAATCATAGTTTCATCCAGAATGCTCTTGATGATATGGCACCTGGGCATATTCAGATCTGAACTATGCTTGATGGGTACAATGTTGGCCAGCAGAAAAGAAGTCCAGATCTGAGTTAATGTGGTCATGTTAGCCCTTAAAATCCTTAAAGTCTTCCCAGCATGATTTGCCTCAAAGGTCCTCCCAGGCAAGCATAGGGTTCTTGCGATGTCATCATCCCTAAAGTGCATCTCAGTTAGACGTCTGCTATTCCTAATGACCTGGAAGTCACAAATATGACCTTCCTCCAAAAAAAGTGGATTCCCCAGCAAATCATTAATTGTGTTCCTATTATACGGAACCCACCTGCCTCTCACTTTGGAACATGCCCTGAATGACTCACCTTCAACTAGGCAGGCATTGACGTAGAACTCCTTTACAATCTCAGGATCATACTTGGGCATTGGGAGCTCCAATTGCCTCCAGTTCCGACGGGTTAATTCATTGTTGAATTCTGGATACTCGCCCTCATTCAGTTCTACTCTTCTTTCTGGGATGAAGGTCCAGTTTCAGATTCTCTCAAATCTTGCCTGCCTCTCAACATCCCTTAATCTTCTTCTATCTATTTGAATGCCTGCAAACTCAGTCCTTGGCCTTTTTCTAGCAGCCCTGGATGATGAAGCACCTCGTGAATCTTTTCTTAGAACCATCTGAAACATCATGATACTCATAGTTAGTCTAATGTTTTGATCCCATCATGAATACAATGTTACTTAGGTCTGCATGTGAGACTATTGATATGTTTAATTGCAAAAACACATTATAGTTCATACTTGAACATTTCATCAAACAGTTGGCATGCACCTTATTTTCAAACTTATATGGCCCTAATTTCTAGCATGAATCCTTTCCCACTTATATAATTAAGCAATTCATTAGCAATTACACACTTTATATCACCTACAAACCAAATAAATTCCTTTGAAGCATTTTAGCAAACACTTGGCATGCATATGAATTTCTAACCTATAACAATGCAATCTATCCAATCAATTCAACCACAAATCCAACTTGCATGACAAGAATCAGATAATTTCGAACAAAAAGAGTTAATTCCTTACCTTATTTGTAGATTTTCTGGAAAACTCACAAATGCAGAATTTGATATGAACAGTGGTTCAATTTGTAGATTTAATCAGTGGAATGTTACTCAAATGCTTTAGAATAGATGAAGTGATGAATTGGGAGCCGATATTTGAAAGATTTAGGCTTAATTTAGAGAAGAGATGATTTTGGAGAAGAGTGGGTGTGAAATAGGGTTTTGGGATAAATGAAAAGTGACCCTTTCGCGATTTTTAAAAACCAGATCTGGGTACTTTCGCTCAAGCGAAAATTAGTGTGCCTATTATTCGCTTGAACGACCAAAAACAGAGAGAAATAATGTATATTCGCTTGAGCGAATGTGTGCACACAAAAAAATTTGTTTGAGTGAAGAAAAATAGAGAGAAACAACTAACATTCGCTCAAGCGAATCCTCTGTAGCTTGAGCGAATTTTAATGAATTTTGACTTGGAACATGATATTCAAATGCAATCCAATGATTAACAACTCAAAAGCAAATTTTCACATAGATTTAGTTCAACAATGTTCAAATGTGTTCATGCTCAATTTATAATGCAATAAGATAAAATAAAAAAAAATAAATTACCAAAAAGAAAAGAAATTAAAGATAAAACACTGGGTTGCCTCCCAGGAGCGCTTGTTTAACGTCTTCAGCTCGACGCCTATTTGCTTTAAGGTTTATCTAGGTAGATAATGAGGTGAAGCTTATCCACTACATCTCCCAAATATGCTTTAATTCTCTGCCCATTAACTGTCCATATTCTTCCTGTTACTGGATCTTTCAATTCCACAACACCATAATGCCTAACGGATCTTACCACGAATGGACCTGACCATTTGGATTTCAGTTTCCCAAGAAAAATTCTTAATCTTGAATTAAATAGTAATACTGACTGGTCTGGATGAAAATCTCTTTTCAGAATTTTCTTATCATGATATGCCTTAACTTTCTCCTTGTATAACTTGGATGATTCATATGCATTAAGTCTCATTTCTTCTAATTCATGCATCTAAGTTTTTCTTTGCTCTGCTAAAGCTTTTGGGTCAAAATTTAAAAATTTTAAAGCCCAATACGCTTTATGCTCCATTTCCACTAGAAGATGACATGACTTACCATAGATAAGTTGAAAGGGAGATAACCTAGTAGGAACTTTATATGCAGTCCTATAAGCCCAAAGCGCATCATCTAACTTTATTGAGCAATCTTTTCTTGAAGATAAAACAGTCTTTTCTAATATTTTTTTGATTTATCTGTTTGAAACTTCTACTTGCCCATTAGTTTGTGGATGATAAGGTGATGCAACTTTATATCTGACCCCATAATGCTCTAAACATTTCTGAAGTTGAATATTGCAAACATGTGACCCTCCATCACTGATTAAAACTCTAGGAGTGCCAAATCTACAAAATATATTTTTCTTTAAAAATTTTATCACAGTTTTGGCATCAGCTTTTACAGTAGCCACTGCTTCCACCCACTTTGACACATAATCTACTACTACCAAGATGTATTCTTTAGAGAATGAGGATGGAAAAGGTCCTGCAAAATCAATTCCCCAACAGTCAAATATTTCTACTTCCAATATGATATTTAAAGGCATCTCATTTCTTCTTGAGATACTCCCTGTTTTCTGACAATCAATACATTGTTGTGCAAAGTTGTGCACATCTTTAAATAAGGTGGGCCAGAAAAAACCAGATTGGAGAGCTTTTGTAGCAGTTCTAACTCCATTAAAATGATCCCCATAAGGAGAATTATGGCAATGCCAAAGAATATTTGTGGTTTCCTTGCTTGTCACACATCTTCTAAGCAAGTTATCACTTCCTATCTTGAAAAGGTAAGGATCATCCCATACAAAATAATGGGCATCCTTAAATAATTTCTTCTTTTGGTGCCAAGTATATTCTTCTGGGACAACTCTTGCAGCTTTGAAATTTGCCATGTCAGCAAACCAAGGTCTTTCTTGTACCTTCATCAGTTTTTCATCTGGAAATTCCTCCTGCACTTCTAATTGATTATTAGTCACTTCAGTAATGACTAATCTAGACAAATGATCAGCTACCAAATTTTCACAGCCCTTTTTATCCTTGATCACCAAATCAAATTCCTGCAACAATAAAATCCATCTAATTAGCCTGGGTTTAGAATCTAATTTGGTTAATAAATATTTGATTGCTGCATGATCAATATATACAGTAACAGATGAACCAATCAAGTATGCTCTAAATTTTTCCAATGCATAAACTATAGCTAGTAATTCTTTTTCAGTAGTTGCATAATTAATTTGGGTTGCATTAAGAACTTTGCTAGCATAATGTATAGCATGAAAAATCTTAGATTTTCTTTGGCCTAATACGGCTCCTATAGCATAATCACTTGCATCACACATTAATTCAAAGTCTAAATTCCAATTAGGTGCAATTATCACAGGGGCTGAAATTAATTTATGTTTTAACAATTCAAAAGCTTGCAAACATTCCACATCAAAATTAAAAGAAATATCCTTATTGAGCAAGTTGCTAAGTGGCTTTGCAATATTTGAGAAGTCTTTTATAAATCTTCTATAGAGTCCAACATGACCTAAAAACTTCTTATGGCCTTCACATTTGTTGGTGGTGGAAGCTTCTCAATAATCTCTATTTTTGCTTTATCAACTTCAATCTCTCTTGCAAAAATCTTATGGCCTAACACCACGCCTTCAGTTACCATAAAATGACATTTTTCCCAATTTAAAACTAAATTTGTATCAACACACTGCTTTGGTATAGTGTTCAAATTCCTCAAGCATTGGTCAAATGATGCATCAAATACTAAGAAATCATCCATGAAAACTTCTATGCATTGTTCCACCAAATGTGAGAAAATTGCTAGCATGCATCTTTGAAAGTTGATGGGGCATTGCACAATCCGAATGACATTTTCCTGTAAGCAAACACACCAAAAGGACAAGTAAAAGCAGTTTTTTCTTGATCTTCTGGATCTACTGTTATTTGATTGTACCCTGAATAACCATCCAGAAAACAATAAAAAGTTTGTCCTGCTAACCGTTCTAACATTTGATCCATAAAAGGTAAAGGAAAATGATCTTTTCTAGTTGCCTGATTCAATTTTCTATAATCTATACACATTCTCCAACCTGTGACAGTCCTAGTAGGTATTAATTCATTTTTATCATTATAAATTACCGTCATACCTCCTTTTTTCGGGACCACCTGAACTGGGCTAACCCAAGCACTATCAGAGATAGGATAGATCATACCTGCATTAAGTAATTTCAGTACTTCTTTCTTTACCACCTCTTTCATAGTTGGATTAAGACGTCTTTGAGGTTGTGCAACAAGCTTGAAATCATTCTCCATGTGAATCTTATGCATGCAATAAGAAGGACTGATTCCTTTGAGATCAGATAATGTCCACCCTATGACCTTCTCATTCTCTTTCAAAACTAAGATCAATTTTTCTTCTTCAGAATTTGTTAAGGCATTGCTAATCACCATTGGTTTGTTGCCTCCATCTGCAAGAAAAACATATTTTAAGTGAGGAGGTAATACCTTTAATTTCAGCTTCTGACTCTCAGTTTCATGTTCTTGCTGCAATTTCTCAGATTGTTGTTCTTTTGCAGTAACTTCTTGTGCTAAATCAAGATGTTTTAAATATTTCTCAATTTATTTTTCCTCCTCTTCATCAAATTCGTCATTATTACCTATCAAAGCTTTTTCTAATGGGCTTGCTTTAGTTAGTTGATTCCTTGCTGCTTGAAAGATATCATCTACCACATCCATCCTAAGATAATGTTGTTTATCTGTAGGATGTCTCACTGCTTCAAACACATTAAAATTAACTTCCTCGTCTTCTACTCTGACTTTTAACTTGTCATCATCAACATCAATAATAACTTTTGTTGTCTTCAGGAAAGGTCTTCCCAGTATAAGAGGAACTTCAGTGTCTTCCTCCATATCCATCACAACAAAATTAACTGGAAACATAAATTTATCAACTCTGACCAAAACGTCCTCCGCCACACCATAAGGAAATTTTAGAGATCTGTCAGCTAGTTGTAGTATCATTCTTGTAGACTTTACTTCCAAGTCTCCTATTCTTTTAAGCATAGACAAAGTCATTAGATTTATACTAGCACCCAAATCAAGTAATGTCTTACCTACTTGTAACGTCCCAATTGTGACTGAGATAGTGAAACTGATAGGATCCTTGGACTTTTGAGGTAATGATTTCTGAATTATAGCACTGCATCCTGCTTCTAGCTCCACTGTTTCTGTAGTAAATCTCCTTTTCTTAGTTAACAACTCTTTCATGAATTTTGCATAAGTCGGCATCTGCTCCATAGCTTCCATAAATGGAATATTAATTTGTAAATACTTAAAAATATCCATAAATCTTGCAAATTGTCTTTCTTTATCTTTCTTGGAAGGATGACGAGGATATGGTAAATCATTTAGTTGCGGTATTTGATTCTCATCTTTCTCCCTCTTTTTCTCACTATTTTTATTTTTTTTCTTCTTTTTCAGTATTTTTTCTTTTTCTATACTCTCACTTTTATTTTTCTCTTTTTCTCCTTCACACTCGTCTTTCTTTTTTTCATCCTCTTTTCTTGTAGGATTTCCTTCTCTATAGCCAGGTTCTCACCAATCCCTTCTCCTATAACCTCACCACTTCTTGTAGTTATTGTCTTACATTGCTCCTTTGGATTGGTTTGTGTGTTAGTTGAAAATTGTCCTCCTTGCTGCTCAGATAATTGTTTAGCTAGTTGGCCCATCTGGGTCTCTAAATTTCTGAATGAAGCCTCAATATTTTTCTGATTAGCCATAGTACTTTGCATGAATTTTTTTAACGTATCCTCCAATTTACTCATTCTGTCAGGCATTGAAGGATATTGTTGTTGCTGTTGTTGATATGACGGTTGTTGAAATATAGGGTGTCTAGTAGATGAGCTAATACCTTGTTTCCACCCAAAATTCTAATTCTGATTCTGATTCCCTCTCCATCCTTGTGCAAAATTATTATGATAATTGTTGGAATTAGGAAAATTACCTTGTCTGCCTTGACTACTACCTTGAGCACCCATATAATTAGCTTCTTCTTGTTGAATGTTGCCTTGATAAGAGCATTGTTCATTTGCATGATCACCTCCACACACGTCATAACTCATCTATTGATTAGGAATGGATTGTACTGTATGCATTTGTTGAGGTAATTTCTCTATTTTCTGATTCAATGCTTCAATTTGTTGGGTTATAATTTTATTCTGGGCTAAGATAGCATCTGAGATGCTAAGTTCAAGTACTCCCTTTCTTTGAATTGGATGTCTATCATGTTGGGTCTGTTGGTCTGTAAAAGCTAGTGCATCAATAATTCTTGTGGCATGTTCAATTTCTGCATCCAACATGGATCCTCCTGCTGCAGCCTTTAATAGCATCTTTGTATCATGTCGCAAGCCAGTATAGAAAATATTCAACTGAGCAATGTCATCAAATCCATGATTTGGGCATCTTCTCAAAAGTGATTTAAATTTCTCCCATGCTTCACAAAAATATTCATCTGCTCCTTGTTTGAAAGAAGTGATGTTGGATTTTTCTTTGATGTAACGGGATCATGGGAAAAATCTGTTCAGAAACTTCTCTTCTACGCTACTCCAATCAGTCAAACTCTGATTAGGATGTGTCTTCAGCCACTCCTTTGCCCTACCTGCCAAAGAAAAAGGAAATAATCTCAAATATGCAGATTCAAGATTTGCTGCTCTAAATCTCATGGTACCAATCAACTCATAAAAAGTAGACAAATGAATATAAGGGTCTTCATGATCCAATCCAGTGAATTGATGAGCACTAATAAAGCTTAAGAAAGCTGGATTCATCTGCAATGTTTAGTCATCCGAAATGGCAATGCTGGAAAAATGTCTTGGACCTTGCTGCATAACATAGTTTCTGAGTGTTCTTCTAGGTGGATTTGAATCTGGATTTTGATTTGGATTTAGATTTGGATTTGCTCCATCTTCTGTCATATCTTCTATAATTGGGTCTAGTAAATTGAGTGTGGAAGAAGAGTTAACTAATTCTCCTGTGGCTTGTTCTTGAGTTTTTCTTCTTCTTCTGCCCCGGTTCCTCTGAACTGTTTTTTCAATCTCCGGATTAAATTCTAACTACTCTGAAGATACCTATCATCTTAAACGCATAAATCAAAAGAATAACTCGAGCAAAGATTAGCACAAGCCAATAATTAAGTAAAACTAAAACTGAAAAATAAAACAAAATAGAAATAAAAATAAAATACTCAATAAGCTAAACAAAGAATTCTCAAAGAACACCGTTCCCCGACAACGGTGCCAGAAATATTTGTTGAATTATTGGCAAGCGTACCAAAATTATCAATCGCAATATAGTATTTCGATTAAATAAAATTCAATCCCATGAGGAACGGTTTCAATGGAAATTCCCAATTATATGCTTACTAAGTAGATTAAAACAGAATGGGTTTTGCATAAAGAGTTGAATTGAAATTAAATGACAAAGAACTGTAAATTGTTGAGAAAATATCAATAAAAGGCACTTAGGATTGGTTTCCTTCCTTATCCCTCTTTTGTAATGGCTATGTCAATTAAGAACGTCAATTAACCTAACAATGTTGATGCCACCTACTCAAATCATCCATGTTGATTCCTCACACATGAAATTCATAAGAAAACCTAATAAATGTTGATTCCTCACACAATTAAGAGATTTTCCAGCATTAGGTTTAGGGTGTTAAGCAATTGATACATTCATTCCATTCCTGACAATTAACGTAACAAATATTCTTACCGTGATCTAGGTGTAAACCCCTAATTTTGCCCGGTCTCTCAATAAAGGCTAAAGAGACTTCCTACAACAAAGACAAAGCTCGCCTGACATCTCAATAAAGGCCAAGAAGACTTCCTATATGAAGATAAAGCTTTAACGGGCGTTCATCGGCATCAACCGACGTCCGAATAAAGAAAGGAAAGCTTCCCAGGGGTCCCAGAACACAAAAACTGGCCAAAACAGGTCGAGACCACCGTCCCAGAGTTGAGACGGCCGTCCCAACCTTCCTTGGCCAAGTGGGACGGTCGTCCCAAGTATGACTGCCAGTCCCAGGCTTTCGGGGGTCTCAGCCTTTGTAAAGATGCGGTTGGGACGGCCGTCCCAACCCGGACGGCCGTCCCAACCCGGAGGGGCGTCTCAAATGTGCGAGCAGCGAAAAACTATAAATAGGAGGCTCATTTTCCACTCGTTTCACACACCGCGACAACTCCCAAGTATTTGTCTATTCTCTTCCCTCTTCGAATGAACTCTCCGATTGCCTTAATAAGGTAACAATCGGTTAAGGAATCATATTCCAAAGCATTCGATTCTTCTGTAAAATTTAGTAGAGTCAGTGTTGTATTCGGAGAGGAGAGTCTTTGTAGAGCGAAGGATTGCCAAAATGCATCCTCACGATTAAAGATTCGCAATACAAATCTTGCTACGGAGGTTCTGTTCAATTCTCTTCTCTTTTACTGCTTTATTTATTGTTATCTGTATGCAATGTAAACTAAAATCATATAGATAGCCATTTTTAACATTATGCAATAAAATAGGGTAATCGCGTAATTTCTCATAATCTTTACTTCAATGAATTAATCCGTCATAGGGAACCCGAAAGGGGCATTGTGGGGGTGCTAACACCTTCCCCACACGTAACTAACTCCCTTACCTAACTCTGGTTATAATGACCAAGTTTGGTTTTTATTAAAATCAACGCCTTTTTATCCTTTTCCAATGTTTATGGTCAAAACATTGGTGGCGACTCCAAAAGAACCCTTTTTCGAAAACCTTGCTTTTATTAGAGGATAGTTCAGTTGTTGAGCACCTCGGAAGCAATGAACATATTTTAAACAAAAAACGCGAGTCTAAACCATCTTTTCACGACCGCTCGCATAAACGTTCGAGATGTCCCTAGACGTCGGAATGGACGGCGGCGACAGATGGCGACTCCACTGGGGAAGCTAGAGAGTTGATCCCATTTAGTGACGGATAAAATTCAAACTAAATAAAGATTTGAAATTACGCCTGTACCCTTTTTCGTATATTTTATTGTATGGCTTTAATAATTGCTGTATGATTATTTTCTGCAAATTGTTTGAAATATAAATTGCACACAAAAACCCTTGCACACAATAGTCCCTCTATACCCGGGGAAAGAGTGAATACCTATAGGGAGTGGGTGGCAGATACGACCGGCTTGTTGGCACACAGGGCTACAACCATTGTCGGAAACCACCAACTCAAGGTGATAACTCTCTTCTTTTGGTCTAAGGATGTCGATACGGAGTTCCGTGCATGACCCGAGGATCGAGAGATTGAGAGGTCCCTATAATGGGGGCACCTTGGGGACCTTTGGTCTTGGTGAGAACAGTTTAGAACCACCTAAACCAAGCACGTTTCTGCAGGAAAACCCTACCTCGTGATTAAATAAGCGTGGCTCTGCTCGTGGATGAATGAATTGTGTGTGCATTCGTTTGCTGCATTTGTATTAATGCATTAGCATAGGGTAATCATACAACAAAAATAGTGAAAAACCCTAAAAATCATAAAAGTGATAAGATAAGCCAACTTTATCTCTGACAGTCTTCGGTTAAGCTAGCCTGGTTTCGGGTTCTTTGTAAGCTAAGTAGCCACGTTGACCGACGTAAGAGATAAAGGGTCATAAAAAATATAAAAACGAATTAAAGCCATAAAAATGCCTTTATAAAATAAAAAAATCTTGATAAAGGTCTTATAATTCATACAACCTTTGTTCATAAAAATAAGAGAAGAAAATAGGACTCTCTTCATCAAAATCCATAAACATCCATATAGATAGTTTTCTTTTTAAGAAAAAACCAAGTATTACCATGTATCATATTAGGAATAAAACATGATAATACTTAGAAAAACAAACACTTACATGCATGCATTTACAAGGACTCATCCTCATATCATGCATTTTCATTTCTTTTAGATAATGGAGGGATCCAGTAATAGACAGTTAAAGAAAGTGGAAATCCTTCTATGCCGTGTAGAGAAGTTAAGGCGGTTGAGTACATATATGCGCCGGAGGTCGGTGCCAATTTTGAGAAATCTTATGGAAGAATTCTTGACCTCCTGAAAATCAAGCATCGATCCAATCTTTGTTAGACCATTGGTCCACTTCCGGAATCCCGATCTACACTCGCTTTGAGTTTTCGCAGTTTGACTTAGTACCAACCTTAGAAGAATATGAACTTATGGTTAGATGGCCTCAATCAGTCGGGGTCTATGTCTGCTCAGGAGTATATGTGGTCGTGAGTAAGGTTGCTACTATCATACGACTGCCTCCTCATCAATCCATCCTAGAGGGAAAAGGGAACATCTGAGGTTGGAAAATGTCCATAATAAAAGACCACTTAATCTCTTTGGCTGAAAAGAAAGATTGGTCTACCTTTAACAAAACTCTAGCATTGGCAATGTTCGGAATCATATTATTCCCATTTCATGTGAACATTGTGGATCATGCTGCAATAGATGCATTCTTTGCCTGGGATGTATACTCTAAGAGTCCTATACCTACAATTCTTGCTGATACCCTGCTTTCAGTAGATTTTTGCCGACAGAAACAGGGGAAAACACTTAGATGTTGCACTTCATTACTATATGTATGGGGCGTCACTCACTTCTACGCTTCAAGCCACATGGGCATATTCCCTGATCTTTTAAGAAGTTTTGCAAAAATTCCTCTTCAGCACCGTCAAGCTTTAGAATGGAAAACCGAGTTAGAAAATTGGAACATAGAGCATGTATCATGGGTTTGCCCTTGGTTCCGACCCGGTTATATTCTTGTACGATGCGGAGATTACCTAGGCATACCATTACTAGGCCTCAGGGGTTGTATAGCTTACTCTCCTAAGATAGCTATGAGACAACTCATGAGAACCCCGACCGTGCCAACTCAAGAAGAGCTCAAAGGGCTGAGTCTATGCCATTACTCCCATAGCTTTGAAGAAGTATCCGCTATCCGGAAAGCATGGGAAAGACCAGTCTATATAGGGGATAAAGAACTTGGAAAGGTACAGGTGTCTATGTCCCATAAATATGAAGAATGGAGAAAAAGTAGAAGGATACCTCAACCATCTGCTACATTCACGACAACATTAGTCAATGAAGAGCTACAATTGCAGGTCAATGCCTTAAATAAAAGGGTAGAAATCATGGAAGCTCAACTAAGGGCCTTCGAAGAAAAAGAGCAAGAAGCAACCCTTACAATAGATGGTCTAAAAAGGCAATGTAAAAAGAAGGACCATGAAATAGAGCGCCTTAAGAATGATTGTGCCGATTATCAAGAAGAGACTAAACAAGCATCGAAAATTCGAGGCTTGAACAAGATAGTCTATTCCAGGATATGAGTGACGAAATATCACATCTTGAGAGTGCGCTTGCGAATGTGCAAAAACGATCAAGTTAATACAGGATGACCTAGCGTAAACTCTATCGGAAGCACAAAAGTGGTGGGAAATCGCTGAAAAATACAGAGAAGACCTAGAGGAGCTACATGATAAAGAAAGAGATGGATTAGCTCAGTATAGTCAACTACTTCGTGAAAGAGACCAAGTAATAGAAAGGTCTGACCAACAACATGCCTTGATCGTTCATCAAGAAGAAAAGATAAAAGAGGCTCGTCGATATAGTGAAGATATGAGCTAGGCGGTACATGAGCAAATCAAGACACTCAGAAATCATGTGAGAATAGCTGAAGATGAATTACGAAGAAAGCCTAATTTACCTATAGGATTCTTCAAGCTTCTCTGTTTTTGTCAACACTTGCTTCAAAGCATTGTATAGAAGGATAAACACTTTCTAGCTGAAATAGAAAGTTTTTTTCCTTAAACTGTCTATTGCATTCATAAGTTGCATACATTCATACATCCCTCCTCATTTTAATGACAAAGATAATAAAAAGGAAGGATTAATTGATGTGCTTTCCACAAATCAGAATAAATGGAAAAGAAGCCTTTCGTCATCAAAATCTCTACAATGGTCGATAGACCCAAAGATGATAATAAACAAGCACCATTGGTTATTCCAATCGATAAAAGGGAAGAGGCAATAATGCCTGTACATTTATTCATGCCTCGTCCTTTCCCTTATTCATCAAATAAAGTTGTACCTTGGAGATATTCAGAAGAATCATCAGTTAATCAAGATATCTCCAACATAGCCGGTATTGGGGGCATGACGAGAAGTGGAAGAATATATTCCCCCAAGGAATTACAAGATAACATTCCTAAAGATAAGGCAAAAGATAAAGCCGAAGAGGAAAAAGAATCCAAGGAGGAGACAAATGAGTTACTCCAGTACATAAGGCAAAGCGAGTACTCCATCATCGATCAACTCAATCGCACCCCTGCAAAGATAACCTTGTTATCACTCATAATGAGTTCAGAACCGCATTGAAACGCGTTGTTAAAGGTTTTGAATGAATCATTCGTCCCGCATGCAATATCCCAGGACAAATTTGAAGGAATTATTGGTAACATTACAGTCAATAATCATCTTACCTTCACAAATGAAGAACTCCTTTTAGAAGGGTCAAATCACAACAAGCCCTTGCATATTTCTGTCAAATGCAAGGAATATCTCATTTCCAAAGTTCTGGTGGATAATGGGTCATCCTTAAATGTCATGCCTAAAGGCACACTTAACAAGATAACAGTGCAAGGAACCCACATGCGCCCGAGTAATACAATTGTTCGAGCCTTTGACGGATCAAGAAGTGAAGTAGTAGGAGAAATTAGTCTACCAATTCAAATTGGCCCTACTATCTTTAACATAGACTTCCACGTGATGGATATCACGCCGGCATATAGTTGTCTCCTTGGTAGACCTTGGATTCATAGCGCTAAGGCCATACCTTCAAAGCTCCACCAGAAAGTCAAGTTTGTGACAAATGATAAACTCGTCAAAGTTCAAGCTGAAGAAGACTTTCTAATTAGCAAACCGTCTGTCCAACCATATGTGGATGCGGCTGAAGAGGCTCTTGAAACATCTTTTCAAGCACTCGAAATTGCCAACATAGAAAGACTTCCCAGTAATACAAAGGTGGCCCATATAATGAAAAGATATGGATATCGCCCAGGACAGGGGCTCGGAAAGAATACTCAAGGAATAAAAGAGCCACCGGAGTTCAAAGATAATCCTTTAAAATATGGTTTAGGGTACGACCCTACGAAAGATCAAACCATATGGAAAATAGGGAAGTCTTATCCCTCAAAGACGATATTCCGAAAAGGAGGGATATTAGCGCAAAGGGTAGCGTTAATCATTAGGTGTCCTTCTTCCAATTCTAAAGGATATAAACCTAGTGACTATTAGAGATCACTCCTCGGGGTATGCCCAGACCTCGAGCATTTCTAGGGCACACATTTCCCCAAAATTACAAAAGAATGTTATTCTTACTATCTGCTTCTTTTCTTGCTAAATATGTCTATACCCCATTTTTAATGAACAAGGTTTAGATAGACGTTTTGTTCCAAATGCATCAGAACAATTAAAGCGTCATAAAGCAAAGTCAAATATGATTGATTAACTAGAAACACGGATAAAATTTATCTCGATAAAATCAAGTTTCGACAATGTTATGCAAAAAAAAATATACACAAAAAGGAGAGCTCGTCAAGGCCAAAGGCCAAGACAAGAAAATAAAAGGGCAAAATACCCAGCAGGAAACCCACAAAAGGGGGCTGCACAAAAGTTAGGGTAAACCCGGCAGGAGACCCAAACAATAATAAAGGGTAACCTGGGCAAAAATTAGGGTTATCAAAATCCGCTAGGTATTCCTAAAAAATAAATAAAAAAGGGAAACCTAGACAAAAGTTAGGACATAAGCATAACATCCTAGGTTGAAAACCTAAAAGGGCGGGCTAGGAAAGCTAATCGATCACAAAAAGGCGCCACAAATTAGTAAAGTAAAGACGCCACATCATAAGAACAAAACGTTTACCTAAACTAGCCTAAACACAAATCAACCCTGGCTAGCCATTCTTACAGAAACCTCTATTATGAAAAACATCCCTCTAAAACACAAACCCTTGTTGTAAATCCTTTTCTTTCTCTTCTCTTGACCATTTCACTATAAAGCATTCAAGTAATAAGGGGAATGTGGAAATATAGTGATCAATAGGAAGGTCGAAATCCCTAAGGAAAGGAAGGGGGCATTGATATGGCAGTTACCCTATGAACAACAGATTGCTCTTCGGCTATAGCAAGAAAAAGTCTAAGACGGCAAACTAGGTATAGCCAAGATTGTTAATCAGAAGAAACATGATGACAGAAAGGTACAACACCAAGAATGCGCCCAAAGTCAAAGCACATCAGTTAAAACTTTCGAAATATTAACTGAAATAGATCATAGGATGCATATCATGAAACATTACATGCATTAAAACATCAATGAATGGAGTCCTATCCCTTTTTTCAACAAAAAAATAAAAAAATCCACTCAGGAAGCTCAAGACGGCCGTCCCAAAGTCGAGACGGCTGTCCCAAGTCCCCAATTTCAGTTGAGACGCGCGTCCCAGGTGGGACGACCGTCTCACTTGTCAGCTGATGGCCCATGAAGGAAAAATTCAATTAGGACGGCCATCCCAACCCAGACGGCCATCCCAAACTTCCTGGCGTCCCCTATATGAGTTGTGCACGGATTTGGCCTTTGGTACCCCATTCCAAGCATCCTACCTTGCTTCTCTTCCCTTTTTACACACTTCTAGCATTCTTAAGTGAGTACTACATACAATGGAGCATGGAGAAGCCTCATCTAGGAGAAAACGCACTAGAAACCCTGCTAGAGGAACTCCTACTACTAGCGCTCTACTAGCAGAATCACATCAACAGCGGCTGGCAAATATCCAACAATTTTCTTGGCATCCCACACTGCGGTTGGATTTTGAAATCCTAGCTACATTTGGCTAGGAATAAGATGTAAGAAGGTTCATCCACAACATAGGATGGGACTTTCTGCTCCGTGAGCCACCTACTCGGATCCACCGCACTGCTACACTAGAATTTCTTGCCTCTGTCAACATGGTGGAAATGCCATCCGCAATTCCCAGAGTGCCACCGACTCAAGTTGTCTCCTACTGGATGGATGGAGCCTACCGGACCACTGTTCTGGATGACTTTAATGTCATAATGGGTTTCTGCCAACGAGCAGATACAAGAACACCAGAATATCGGTCCGCATATCTGGAAAAACCTGCTGCTCTCACCACCACTAGCATGTGGAGAGAGATCACTGGAGCTCACACTCTGCCGTCAAACCTGAAGGGCGCAGCTTTCTCTCCTCTGCTCCCCATATGCCATAAATTGCTAGCTGGGACTATACACAGCCGAAAGGAGAGCCAAGGGAAGGTAACACTGGCCGACCTCTTCATTGTTTACTGTATGCATCAAAGGCTGCGATGCAACCCAGGATACGCCTTCATGAAAGCCGTAAAAGATTACGGAACCTGCGGCTCAGCAGGAGCCATCATGGTAGCTCCTTTTCTCACCCCTTTAGCTGAATATTGGGGATGCACGGATGGGGAAGACCTCCCAGCTAGCCTCCAGCCAGAGCCGATTAGTGGAGGAATGCTGGTTCATATGAACATCCTCAGTCGACAGGGATCAGGGTTTATCTTAAACCCCATAATCTCGATTTCGCTGGATATGCGCGATTTTGACATGCCTCAGGACATCCTTACGACTTCAGAATCACAGCAGCAGTCATATGATCCAGATTTCCCCAGCTTGTACCGACGGATAGATGACGAGCACGCCTATATGGAAGGAGAGTTCCAGTTCATACGGCAGCAGTTCAATCAGCTAACTATGAGGCAAGACAGGACGGACCGACAGATAGAGAATCTGGTCCAGACCCAGGCAAGGTTCCAGCGCCGCCTGCTCCGCCGCATCCCTTCACCAGCACCATCTGCCCATTCCAGTCCAGAGGCAGATGATTAGGAGATAGTTTCCTTTTAAATATTTTCTAGTAGCTTGAAAATGTTTGAATGTATCACAAAAAAAAGAGAAGTAATAAATAAACATTGTTATTTCTGTTTACATTTCAAAAGCCCACGTGTACAAAAATTATAAAATAAAAGGCACACGTGACATATTAAAAAGCCAGATTTCAAATAACTCGCGATAAAGATCAAAATCGCAAAAGAAAAAGGCGAAATCAAAACCATTTCAGCAGAATAAAGAGCTTCAAGGAAACTAGCTCTAACCTTCTATCCCAATAAAAGAAGGTGCACCAGGAAAAGGCCAACGGAAAGGCTTGATGATCCCCAAGCGGATCCTTGCCTACTCCAGAGGCAAAACAAAAATTACTCCACGACTCAGCATCATCATCACATGAGTCGTCAACCACAGTCATTTGAAGCCTCAATCAACATCCTTCCATCTAAAAAGAAGGAATCCATCAACGTAGAAAAGCCAACGGAAAGGCTTGATCATCCCCAAGAGGATCCTTGCTTACTCCAGAGGCAAGACAAAAAGATTACCTCACGACTCAGCTTCATTGCCACATGAGTCATCAAGCAAACTCATCCAGAATCTCCGCCAATTCCCCAAAGGAGAATAAGGAGAATAAGAACTACACAAGAGTTCATCAAGTAAAATACGGAGACAAATCCTCCATATCACCAGGGGGCAACAAAAAGAAAGAAAAGAAAAACTTTCATTCCCCAATAGAGGCCACAACGAAAAAGGCCAAATAAAAAATCTCCAAGAAGAGTATATCAAGAAAAGTCTACAAAAAGACAAAAAGAGGAAAACAAAAATTTTTTCCATCTTCCAGCTCAAATAAGAGCTTCACAAAGCCAGGAGCCAGGACTCCATCATCAAATTTGGATCCCTAGGAAACCGACAGACTCCTCGGTGAATCCCAAAAAAAGAGAAAAGAAGAAAATTTCTTCATTACGCTCAATAAAGAGCTTCACAAAAGTCAGGAGCCAAGACTCCATCATAAAAAAATCAAATCAAGGATTAGATCCCCCAAGAAAAGAAAAATTCCCCAGGGATCCTCAAAAAGAAAAGAGAAAAAGATATATTTTCATCTAAAGAAAAAGCCAATGTGCATAAAAAGGCGCACATATGTAAAAACCAATTCGCGAAAAAGAAATTCAAATCGCGAGGAAAAGATAAAAACCCATTCCCCAGCAGGAATAAGAGCATAGGCAAAGCCAGCTCAAACAACAGCATCCAATAAGGAGTCAAAAACTCCATTCCTCCCTAGGGGGCAATTCAAAATAGATCCCCATAAAACAACCAAATCCCTGGTGGATCACCAAAAAAAGAAAAATCCCCAGCGGGCCTACCAGCAAAAGGCAAAATACAAATTCATATCCTCAGGGAGTTAATCGCCTATAACACCTAATATGAATATCCCCAGTGAAAGGCAAAACCTTCACTCCCAAGAATGCCTATGCCTACTCAGAGGCAAGCAAAGAGCCGATATCCCCAAGAAATGGGAAATCAACCTATGCAAGAGGCAATACAAGCACAAAGCTTTCAAAAAAAGCATCTGCCTACTCAGAGGTATTATCAAGAACAAATATCCTCAAGTAGAATATTAGTCTATTCAGAGGCGAAAAAACAACAAAGCCTTCACCACTATTGAAGCATCTGCCTAATCAAGAGGCACAATCAAACCAAAAATCCCCAATGGATTCCTGCCTAAATAAGAGGCAACCAACAAAGAATCCCCGGCAAAGCTGGATGGCTAAATGAAAAAGCCAAAAAACGAAATCCCCAGCAAAGCCGGATGGCTAAACGAAAAAGCCAAAAACAAAGAATCCCCGGTAAAACCGGATGACTAACAGAAAATTCAAAAAGTCAAATCAAATATTCCCCACGGAATGGGCTCATGAACAGAAACAATAAGTCGCCAATACATCTCCAAAACCAGATGACCACAGGATTGACTATCAAAAAGTCATTCTAAAAGCCTTGCAGAACGGGGCTTATTCAGAACCTTGCAGAACGGGGTTCGGACCAGGTGGGGGTAGGTACCCATCAGAGCCTTGCAGAATGGGGTTCGGACCAGGTGGGGGTAGGTACCCATCGAGCCTTGCGGAACGGGGTTCGGACCGGGTGGGGGTAGGTACCCATCAGAGCCTTGCGGAACGGGGTTCGGACCGGGTGGGGGTAGGTACCCATCGAGCCTTGCAGAACGGGGTTCGGACCGGGTGGGGGTAGGTACCCATCGAGCCTTGCGGAACGAGGTTCGGACTAGGTGGGGGTAAGTACCCATCAAAGCCTTGCAGAACGGGGTTCAGACCAGGTGGGGGTAGGTACCCATCAGAGCCTTGCAGAACAGGGTTCATACCGGGTGGGGGTAGGTACCCACCAAAGCCTTATAAAATAAGGTTTATACCGGATGAGGGTAGGTACTCATCAGAATCTAGCAAAAATGCAGATTCGTACCAGGTGGGGGTAGGTACCCACCAAAGCCTTATAAAATAAGGTTTATACTGGATGAGGGTAGGTACTCATCAGAATCTAGCAAAAATGCAGATTCGTACCAGGTGGGGGTAGGTACCCACCAAAGCCTTATAAAATAAGGTTTATACCGGATGAGGGAAGGTACGCATCAGAATCTAGCAAAAATGCAGATTCGTACCAGGTGGGGGTAGGTACCCACCAAAACCTTATAAAATAAGGTTTATACCTGATGAGGGTAGGTACTCATCAGAATCTAGCAAAATGCAGATTCGTACCAGGTGGGGGTAGGTACCCACCAAAGCCTTATAAAATAAGGTTTATACCTGATGAGGGTAGGTACTCATCAGAATCTAGCAAAATGCAGATTCGTACCAGGTGGGGGTAGGTACCCACCAGAGCCTTATAAAATAAGGTTTGTACCGGATGAGGGTAGGTACTCATCAAAACTTAGCAGAATGCATCAGGTAGAGTAAAATACTTGCCTGAGCATTACAAAAATGGGTTGCAAATACCTTGCTTTTATTAGAGGATAGTTCAAGTGTTGAACACCTCGGAAGTAAGTACCCACAAGAGTTTAGCAAAATGCGAACTCATACCGGGTGAGGGTAGGTACTCACCAAAGCCTTGCAAAATAAGGTTTATACCTAGTGGGGGTAGGTACCCACAAGAGTCTAGCAAAACACAGACTCGTACCGGGTGAGGGTAAGTACTCACCAGAGCCTTATAAAGTAAGGCTCAAACCAGATAGGGGTTGGTACCTATCAAAAATATTTATCATCTAGAGGATCGAGCAAAGAAGCATCCGAAGGATAACCGGGCAAAGGGTTAACTCCTTCCCTTACCATCTAATTTTGTCGGCATATTAAGCCAACAAATTAGGCGAGCGGAGTGAAGGGGGCGGTTGTAGACCCCTAATTTTGCCCGGTCTCTCAATAAAGGCTAAAGAGACTTCCTACAACAAAGACAAAGCTCGCCTGACATCTCAATAAAGGCCAAGAAGACTTCCTATATGAAGATAAAGCTTTAACGGGCGTTCATCGGCATCAACCGACGTCCGAATAAAGAAAGGAAAGCTTCCCAGGGGTCCCAGAACACAAAAACTGGCCAAAACAGGTCGAGACCACCGTCCCAGAGTTGAGACGGCCGTCCCAACCTTCCTTGGCCAAGTGGGACGGCCGTCCCAAGTGGGACTGCCGAGTCCCGACTTTCGGGGGTCTTAGCCTTTGTAAAAGATGCAGTTGGGACGGCCGTCCCAACCCAGATGGCCGTCCCAACCCAGAGGGGCGTCTCAAATGTGCAAGCAGCGAAAAACTATAAATAGGAGGCTCATTTGCCACTGTTTCACACACCAGACAACTCCCAGTACTTGTCTATTCTCTTCCCTTTTTGAATGAACTCTCTGATTGCCTTAATAAGGTAACAATCAGTTAAGGAATCATATTCCAGCATTCGATTCTTCTGTAAAATTTAGTAGAGTCAGTGTTGTATTCGGAGAGGAGAGTCTTTGTAGAGCGAAGGATTGCCAAAACGCATCCTCATGATTAAAGATTCGCAATACAAAGCTTGCTACGGAGGTTCTGTTCAATTCTCTTCTCTTTTACTGCTTTATTTATTGTTATCTGTATGCAATGTAAACTAAAATCATGTAGATAGCCATTTTTAACATTATGCAATAAAATAGGGTAATTGCGTAATTTCTCATAATCTTTACTTAAATAAATTAATCCGTCATAGGGAACCCGAAAGGGGCGTTGTGGGGGAGCTAACACCTTCCCCACACGTAACTAACTCCCTTACCTAACTCTGGTTATAATGACCAAGTTTGGTTTTTATTAAAATCAACGCCTTTTTATCCTTTTCCAATGTTTATGGTCAAAACATTGGTGGCGACTCCAAAAGAACCCTTTTTCGAAAACCTTGCTTTTATTAGAGGATAGTTCAGTTGTTGAGCACCTCGGAAGCAATGAACATATTTTAAACAAAAAACGTGAGTCTAAACCATCTTTTCGCGATCGCTCGCATAAACGTTCGAGATGTCCCTGAACGTTGGAACGGATGACGGCGACACTAGGGTTCAAGATATATTTTCCAATCATATCCCAAACATCAAGAATAATTCATTCCAAAGCACAAAGGATCAGAATAACAACATCAAAACATAGATTAATATCTCAAAATATCACCATGATACAAAAGAGTTCAAGGGAAGTGCACCCAATCCCAAGAGAATGAAGTTAGTCACTCATGTTGGCCATTACAATGCTTCAAATGTGGAAGAAGTGAAGAATTGATGAAGATTGGACGAAACCCTAGCAGTAGTTGCACCTCTTCTCCCCAAAACCGTTTCTTTTTTCAAAACATATATTCTCTTTTTATAGGAAAAATTGGGCTTTTGGGTTTCACGTCTTTCGCTCAAGAGACAACTTTCGCTCAACCGAAAGTTGCCTATTTTCGCTCAAGCGACAAAACGCTCGCTTGAGCGAGTGAACTCTAAAGAAGAATAACTAACATTCGCTCAAATGAATTTTCTTGCGCTTGAGCGACTGACTTCCAGAGAAGAATAACTAATATTCGCTCAAGCGAGAGTCCATCTTGCTCGAGCGACTTTCATGCTGAAAATCTTCTTCCTTCTTCCAATTTTACTCTAATTATGCTGACAATTATGCTCCTTACTCTTGCATCAAGGTATTATCAAATTCATCCTATATTGGGAGAAAAATATATTAGAATTAACATAAGTTAAGTGGTTTCATAACAATTCAAGGCATAATTATATCAACTTTTTACCACTTAACAGAAAGCTAGAAAGGTTGCATAGACAACACAAACACAATGAATTGCATCAACAAATCAATCCACATCCCACTCCTATTCAAGAAAGATGGTTGTCAACAATCAAGAAAAGACTTTAAAAGGAGCTAGCCAATCCAGATATTGGCTACCAGCCATTTTGCATCTAAGTACCATAGTTGCAAGAAGGAGAAGCCAGTTATGAGCTAAAATCAAGACTGGTAGGCTTGCTCCTAACTTGCTGGAGAGGACCCTCATAAACATTTGATGGAGTTTCATGTAGTATGTTCACCATGAAGCTGGTTAATGTCCATTAAGACACTATGTAAATGAATGCGTTTCTCTTTTCTCTATGTGACTCAGGCAAGGAAGGTAGGACGACCGTCTGGGATTTGAGATAGCCTTCCTAGATTTTTTGACAAAAATTTTATTTTTTATTTCTTATTTTCTCTAAGAAAACTCTCCTTTTTTTTATATGGAGCCTAGTGAACACTACTAAAGGCCTGATGAAGTCTTGTCCATCTTCAAAATAGAAGATTTCTGAACTTTGTTATAAGACCGGACAAGATTCGGGGTCTATAGCCATGTGTCGATCCTGACAAAACGTCAAATCCGGTCATGTCATAAACACAATGAATGCTTATAGTTGCAATGATATTAACTGGCTTGATTTAGTTTTTCAATTTTTTCCTTGAGGGCAACATAGTCTTTGGTTGAATGCTTATAGTTATGATGATACTGACAATGTTTACTGCGGTCAGTGTTGGGTGGAATTGAGACTTTCCTCATCATACGAATTAGGTCTGTATTTAATGTCTCTTCTAGGACCCTAGCCTTGTCAATGTTTAATGGGTATAGTGAGCAAATCAAGAAGTCCTTGATTCTCTATGTTTGCTTGAGAATGATATCTTTTTTCCCTTTTCGTTTTTCCCTCTCGTATGATCGATTCTCCGACATGTTTATAGCCCTCACTTGATTGTGATATTCGCTCAACTCCTCCAATTGCATGAACTTCGTTGCTCTCTTTCTTAGCTTGTCGAGGTCATTTGCTAGTTTTTTGCATAGGCTATCAGCAAAGGGTCCAAGTTCTAGTGTGTTACCAGATGATGGAGAGCAACTTCAGGATTCAGGTTTCTTATATTCAAGACCACTTTTTTATCTTTCCATGAAGATTATGAGATTTCCCCCTTTTTCTTGTCGTGTATTCACGAGAGTGATCAATGTGAGATGATGTGGTCGATACATGATAAATTGCGCTTCAACCTTTGTCATTAAGATGTTGAAACAATCAATTGAGTAAGGGGGCAATCAGGTGAACCGGTGTATTACCCCCTTAGTGAGGTGGAAAACACTTGACACAAAATTGCGCCATCTATGGTGTACAAACTGACTTGCATGATGCACACACTGATGTGTTCATCTGGATTTATCGCTTCGTTGTATCTGTTTATTATGAGGCTTTTCCACGAGACTAACAGTGTGACCTTTACAATTTTGTCGACAAAAGGGTGTCGATGAAGTCTATTGACTATTGTGGGGTTCCGTGTCGAGATCCCAAGGCACTTGCTTCAGGGTAAGTCCGGGCCCCCGTGATTGGTGAGGGTGGGCGAGTGTCATTTAAGTTTTCTACTCACATTTTATATGTTCTTGGGCTTCCCGGATAGTGCTCACCCTCTTTCTCTTCTAGTATCCTTTGAATATGGTCATTTTCCTATTTTAGGGCCATCATCTCATCCTCACTTTTCTTTTTTAAGCTTTCTAACTTTTTTCTTAGCTCTGTTAGTAGTGTCATTTCGTCAATGTGATACTCCCTTTCTCCCCTTAGTGGTAAACCTTATCTCTTTATGTTGGCCATGTTTCTTGTGGTTACCATCAATTTATCACCTTTTGGCCCCATGGTGGGCACCAATTATGTTCATGCAAGGTTAGGTACTACTCCTTCAACAACATGTGGTCTCCAAACTTCTTCTCATTCCTGGTTACTTCTCAGGCCCGAACTAGTGGGAAGGGGTACTTGTAATGACACTCTGACACTCAAGTTAGGTCCTAGGAGATATTGAGGTTTTGTGGTCTATTTTTATCAAAGTAAATTCATTATCTTTTCCTCTTGTGGCTTACTTGTATTTATAAGGGAATTGACTAGGTGGTCTAGTATGTAGCCTTGTTTTGTGGGGCTTGAAAATGATGAAGATCTTATTGAATCATTTGATAAGTTGAAGATCTTGTGGATTTGATGAAGTCAAAGGCTACTTGGGTTAAAGGGTATAGTGATTAGTGAGTCTGCATCTATATATAGGTATAATCATTCATATCTCTCTACTGCATGAGGTTTCATCATTTGAAAGAATTTGAAAATGCCTCTAAACATGTTTTTAATCCGTTAAAAACCAAAGCAATTGGTTAAAATGTTTTTAAGAAATTGATTTAAGTGATATTGTATGAGCTTTATCAATTAAAATGTTCTTAAAACTTACATGACATATTTTTAACTGATAGATTTTCAAAATAATCGATTAAAACCATTTAAAACATTCACTGGAACTGTTTTAATCAATACACTTTTGAATTAATCGATTATTTTCATTAAAGGAGTTTTTGAAAATCTTCTGCCAGTGTTTTAACTTATATAGATTCAAAATAATCGATTAAAATCACTTAAGATGTTTTGAAAAGTTTTCTGGCAGTATTTTAATCGATATAACTTCGAAATAATTGATTAAAACCACTTGAAATGTTTTTTTAATCGATGTAATCTCATATATGATCGATCAGAATAAGTTTTAATCGATATAATCTAAAAAATTATTGATCAGAATAATTTTAATTGATGTAAAATCGAATTAATTGATAAAACTACTTGATGAACTTTTTGCTAATTGTTTTAATCGATTAAAACTTGTTGTTATCAGTTAAAATCACTTAAAAAGTTTTGTGAAAGTTTTTGGCAGAATATTAATCGATTAAATTGCGAATTAATCGATTGAAACGATGTCGCATCAGTTAAAATAAATATGGAAAATGATCAAGAACATTTTAACAGATTAAAAGACGTTTTAACCGATTAATCAAAGACTTTTAACAGATTAAAAGATTGTTTTAACAGATTAATTACAATAGTTGGAAAACTTCTCTATATAAACATATTTGATTCAACGTTTTAAAATACACTTTTGAGCAATCAATCAAACAATCATAAGAGTTATTTTCAAGAAAGAATCTCTCAAGTTTGTGGAGTTTTTCAGAGTTCTTTCTTGAGGTAATTTTTGCATTCTTTTGGTGAAGAAACTCATTCTATAGAAGTTGCATAATTCGGGTTTGATTGTCCTAGTTTCTTCTCTTCATTTCTTTACATTTCTTTACTGTATTGTGGGTGTCTGGAATTGTTGGACACTGATTCTGTAGCTGGAATTTGGCTGCAGGTTGGTCAAGAACTGGAATTTGGTTCTTGGTGAAGGTTTAGGTGCAAGATCTGGAATTTGGGTCTTATGGTAGATTGGGTGTGTGATTGGTATCTGTAATCTGTAAGACATTCAATCTAGTGGAACTCAGCTAAAATTTGGCTGAGAACTGGACGTAGCCCTGAGATTGGGTGAACCAATATAAATTTTGGTTGTATTTCTCTAAACCTTACTCTCTTTAATTCTATTGTTGTCTTACTTTGAATCGCTTGATTTTCTTGGTTCAAAAATTGGTCAAAACTCTTAATCTTTGAAATAGATAATCTGTAAATTGCGAAAATCTTTCAAATATCAATTCACCCCCTCTCTTGATCTCAGCCTCTTTTTCTAACAGAGCTTTTACTCTTTTTCCAAAGATCTTTGTGAGTATAATGCAAATATACTCATTCGTTCTATCAAAAACTTTTTATGTTCTCACACTTTTCGTTCAATGTGATACAATTTGTCAACAATGCGTAATAGGCTTCCCGTTAGTTCTAGTGTTCCATAAACTTTTTCCTTTAAAGATGTTGAACCATAATTTCTACAATTTTCTACGCAAATTGGATTGAAAAATATCAAACAAGAAGTAGTAAATTTTACACGTCTTATTAGCTTATGGCTTAATGTGTTAATGATTCACTTGTGAGTGACTATCAATTAATTAAGAGATCTTTATTGTGAGTAAATTAAAATTACAATAAATCTATGAAAAACTACAAGAAAGAACACTAGATCAAGTAAAACCTCGAGACTAAACAATTAATGTTGATGTTCAAAAGTCCAAGGGCCATTACAAACAAGTTATTGATTTGAAGAAAAGTGATTATATTAAGAACGATGTCATAATCAATGAATGAGTCATTCACAAGGAGGATGAAAGATCTAGTTTTACCTCGAAGCATGTATAACAACAATTGAAAATTAACCTAATGGTAAATAAATAAAAAAATCCAATTCAAAAAGACCAAAGACTTATACTAATAGAGAATATTTATTATTATATATTCGAGAAAGACACTAATTGAGATTTTAGAAAATGACATATCATTACAAATTAATTATCCAAAGACTGTAAAAAGAAAGATGATGTTAGACAAATGACATCTAGAAGGGGGTGAATAAATGCACAAATTAAAATAGATGTCAAATTAAAAATTTATTTATTTAAAATGTCAAATAATTTTTTAATTCAATTTTAATTAATAGATAAAATACAGATATAGTGGAAGTGATATAATCAGAAAGATAAAGGGAAGAAAATAAGTAAATGTTATCACAGAGGTATAAGGAAGAGAAAAACATATTGTAATTTATACTAGTTCGGGTATAGTCAACCCTATATCTAGTTCTCAGTCAACTCTAATCACAAGAGTGACCCCAATTCACAATCTTTCAAATTTAGTTTACAAATTATAATCAACTCAGCAGAGGAACCAATAAAAAGGCAAACTAATTCAAAAGACAATCACCTTCTTAGAAACCCACTAAGGACAAACACCTCCCTAGAATCCCACTAGGGATGAACACCTCCTCTGAACAAATCAAAAGATGAAAAGCACATCCTTTGCAACCAACACATAAAGGATGAACACCTCCCTAGAATCCCACTAGGGATGAACACCTAAGGATGAAAAGCACCTCCTTTGCAACTAACACACAAAGGATGAACACCTCCCTAGAATCACACTAGGGATGAACACCTCCTCAAACAAATCAAAGGGATGAAAACACCTCCTTAGAATCCCACTAAGGATGAACACCTCCCCGAACAAATCAAAGGGATGAATAGAGAAACACACTTCACAAGAAACAATGCCCACAAGAAAATCCTTAGTTTGTAGGCAAAGAAAATAAGAGCAACAACCTAAAACCCTAAAAAGAGAATTTAACAACCACCTAAACCCACAAAGGATAAAAGTAATAAAATAAGAACAGTCACACCTAGGTAATGGAGACAACAAATTGTAAAAGCCTGTAGAATGATAACTCCAAGAACATAGTGTGATTGATAGTGAAAGCATAAAAGACAGTATGAAAAAGTTTTCTCAGAAAACCTAAAAGTGCTCTATTGCCTTACTCAAAATTCTTTTCTCAAAACTGATTGAATGTAAATTTTAATTTTCGAATTATGTAATTGTGTCTTTTGATTTTTCATCAAAAGTCATTTAAATAGGAAAATAACATCAGAAAATAGTTGTTGATCATTCATAATTTCGTAGAGAAAAATCAGGATGTATCCAAAAACATTTATTCTTCAAAAATGGATATATTTTCAAATTTAAACTGCCATAATCGATTATGTTACCAGTATAATCGATTATGACAAAGAGAAAATTGTTTTTCCATTTCTGATGCATCATAATTGATTATGACAGTGAAAAATGTCATGTTACAAAATTTTATCACATTTGTACCTCCATATCCAGTATTCTAAGACTCTATCTAGTCTTCAGGATATCTGAACAAATCAAAGGATGAAAAACACTTCCTTTGCAACCAACACACAAAGGATGAACACCTCCCTAGAATCTCACTAGGGATGAACACCTCCTCTGAATAAATCAAAGGATGAAAAACACCTCCTTTGCAACCAACACACAAAGGATGAACACCTACCTAGAATCACACTAGGGATGAACACCTCCCCGAACAAATCAAAGGGATGGAAACACCTCCTTAGAATCCCACTAAGGATGAACACCTCCCAAAACAAATAAAAGGGATGAATAGAGAAATACACTTCTCAAGAAACAGTGCCCACAAGAAAACCCTTAGTTTGTAGACAAATAAAATAAGAGCAACAATTTAAACCCTAAAAAAGGAATTTAATAACAACCACCTAAACCCACAAAGGATGAAGGTAATAAAATAAGAACAATCACATATGGGTAATGGAGACAACAAATTGTAGAAGTCTGTAAAATGATGATAACTCCAAGAACATAGTGTGATTGACAATAAAAGCGCACAAGGCAGTATGAAAATTTTTTCTCATAAAACCTAAAAGTGCTATGTTGTTTTGCTCATAATTATTTTCTCAAAACTGATTGAATGTAAATTTTAATTTTCGAATTCTGTAATAGTGTCTTTTGATTTTTCATCAAAACTCATTTAAATAAGAAAATAATATCAGAAAATAGTCGTTGGTCATTAATAATTTCGTAGAGAAAAATCAGAATGTATCCAAAAACATTTATTCTTCAAAAACGGATATATTTTTCAAATTTAAACTGCCATAATCGATTATGTTACCAGTATAATTGATTATGACAAAGAGAAAATTATTTTTCCATTTCTGATGCATCATAATTGATTATGATAGTAAAAAATGTCATGTTACGAAATTTTCACACTTGGGTTTTGGAGGCTTATGCATAATACTACTTCATCAACTTGTACCTTCATATCCAGTATTCGAAGACTTTATCTAGTCTTCAAGAATCATTTTGTCTTGCTTGAATCTTGAATAGAATCTTTATCAAATCATATCTTGTACTTACTTGAGTCTTAAATGTTGTTGACTTGAATCATCATCAAAATTATCTCTTAGAAATATAGGGACATGTTTCACATTGTCATCAATCTCTCCCTCATTGCTTTCGGATGATAAAAGAAAAAAATGTTACTTGATAAACATGAATGTTACAATGAATGAAAAATAAATGTTATTAACAAAAGAACTATGGAGATACATAAGTTGAAGACCATAAAGTAGTTATATGAAATTTTGATGAAAGAGACATCAAATATGTTTAAAAGTAAATATATGTAAAAAAAACATAAAGTCACTTGTAAATTATTATATTTTAAGTTAATTTTAATTAATTATGAATTTATATTTTTATTAACTTCAAAGTTAATTTATCTTAATTAATTAAAATATTAATTATTAATATTTGAGATAAATATATTTTTTGTTCTTGTATATTATTTTCAAACTTGTCTTTAATCTTTACACTTTCAACTTGATTAATTCAATGTTTTATGCTTTAAAAAATATATGTTATTTTAATTATTTTTATAATTAAATAATAATTTTCATCATCACAAAATTTATAAAATATTTTTTTTTCAAGTTTAAATATAAAAACTAAATTTTATGAATTGTTTAAAAATAAATTATATATATATATTAAAAATAATTTATAAATATCGTATTTTTTACTTTTATTATATAATAATTTTTAAAAATAAAATGATAACAATAAATTAGAGTTTTAAAGTCAAATTATGTAGTTATTGCAGATTTGAGATCCACGCTCTCTTGTTTCTACACAGGTCAATATATATAATAATCTTGATATTTATTATTTGAGTCTCTCTTGTTCCTACACACCTTAATAAATAAATATATATATATATATATATATATATATATATATATATATATATATATATATATATATATATATATATATATATATATATATATATATATATATATATATATATATAATCTTCGTATTTTTTTTATATTTCTATTTTTTTAACCGAAGAAAATTACTTCAGAAATGAAAGAATTCGTAAAGAAAGATAGAGGAAGATTTTCAGGATACACACGCACAAACGCATCATAAGGCTGAGAGAGGGTTGTGATTTCTTTAGCACAAAAACGAAAGGAAAATAATGGCGTGCGCGAGCATGCTTCGTTCCGCCACTCTCAAAGAGCCCATTCTACTCCGTCCTTTCAATTTCAATTTTCGTAATCACATAACCTCACGCACCAAATGTAACAACCTCACCACAATTAGGTCTCGCCGCTTTCATTATCCTAAACTACCTCTCTCTTCCTCTCTCAATCAAACACCGTCGTCTAACCACCCTGAAGATCCCACTCAGGACACTGTTTTGAAGTCCATTTCAGGTAACAACTCATAATGCACAAAATCGTTACATTTTATTAACGTTAACCGTTTTCTGTTACAGAGGTTTCCAAGGCCGAAGGAAGGGTTGGCCAAACGACAAACGTGGTTAATGGGAGCACTGTTGTGGATGAATCTAACAATGAGTGGTTGACTTTGGACCAGAAGGTTTTATTTAACTCTTTTTCGTAAGACATTGTTTGTTTCCGATTGGTAGTTACTTTCGAATAATTGATTAATTACGTTTGTATTGTGAAGGTGAACTCGTACCCAACTGTTCGAGGATTTACTGCAATTGGTACTGGAGGTGAGGATTTTGTGCAAGCCATGCTTGTTGCTGTGGAATCTGTAATCCAACAACCAATTCCTCAGGTATATGTGTCAAGTCGTTTCTGGAAATTTAACTGTTCTTATTGGAGAAGTTTCTCTAATTTATAATGTGATCCTAAATAACTACTATTTTTATTGCATGACATACTACAAGTCGGGGTTGTGTTTGTATATGTATAATATAAACTTACAAAAGCATTTCATTCTCGGTGTTAGTACTTTAGGGTTAAGTTTTTTACTAATTTTGGATCTATTTTCTGTGTGTGTGAATTGGCTTCCTCTTGAACTCTACCTGATGTATATTATGGGTAACAATGGTTTTTGATTGCTGAGCTGAGGTTGTGTAATAAATTAACTACACTTTAAGGATGTTGCTTGATTGAAGGAAGCATCGAAAGAAAGTAATGGAAACCTAAAGAAAGCTTAATGGAAAAAATAAAAAATAAAAAATCTAATTGTAGTGATTGTGAAGAAATTCTTGCATGATCATCTTAGTATCGCTTATTAACACTATTTATTGATATGTACACTAAAGAATCAAAGAATAAGATTATCTTTACCACCATCACAAGATAAATAATTGATCAATATGTTTACAAGTTACAACTAACTACTCTGTTCTGTGCAGCTTCAGACTTAAATACATTTGTTCCTGTGGTGGTTTGATGCTCTCGTGAATGTTGATAATCTAAGTAGTGGATCTGTTATAACAGTATATTATGAAGTTGTTACGTTCTTTGTTATAAAAGAAAGAGTAAAACCAATTCTACGTACATTGAATATACCTTGTGATATTATTCCCAAAGAAAACATAAACAGTACCGAGATCTACACATACAAAGGATGATGTTTCCTTTCCCACAGCGCAAAACCCTGCTCTCCCAAAACTAAAAACAACATACCCCTACAGCAAACTATTTAAAGACTTTCTCGGAAAGTCTCCCCCATCCACACACTACCCGCCTAACTACTTTTTATTAGTTAATTTCCTTCTATAATATACATTCCATTGTAGAAATGTCTTCCCATGTAGCTGCCTCGGGACCACCTTCCTGCCATTGTACCAACACTTTTTGTAGTGGTATTCCTTGGTGTTGTATAGTCCTTTTGTCTAAAATCTACTTGGGACAACAACCCGAAACGTGTCCTTGTAACTCCTTTGGAAGCTCTTGTTCAACATGATGGGTTCCTATAGCCAACTTCAATTGAGAGACATGAAAAACTAGATGGATTTGAGAATTTTCAGGAAGTTGTAGCTGAAAAGTCACCGGTCACACTTGCTTAAGGACCACAAAGGGACTGTAGTATCTTACAGGCAGTTTTGGATGTAAGCGTGTTGACATGGAAGTCTGTCTATGTGGATAGATTTTTAAATATACCCAATCTCCGATCTTGATTGGTGATGGTCTTTTGTTACGGTTTGCAAATTTGACCATAAGTTCCTAAGCTCTATTCAAGTGAAACTTGAGTTGTTTGAGAGCTTCATCTCTAGTCATTAAATCCTAAGCTACAGCCTCCACTGTCGTCTCACATGGTACAAACCTGGCCAAAGAAGGTGGCGATCTCCCATATACCACTTCAAAATGTGTAAATTTACCTGCCCTTTGAAAACTAGTGTTATACCAATATTAGGCCCAAGGGATGAAAGTTGTCCACGTTTTAGGCTTCTTAGAGCTAAACCAACGTAAATATGTTTCTAAGTTCTTCTTAAGACTTTCAAGGTGATAAACAGTACTCAGGGTAAGGGAGGCTTCTTGATCCCCGGTTCCACATACCCCTTACCGTATTTCCTCGTATCTTGGAGTCGTATGTTGTACCATTCAATTCTTTTTTAATGAAGTTGTCACTGCTAGAAGAAACTCTCGAATTTCCTACTCCTTTCAAAGCTTTTGCACATGACACTATTCCCATTCCTCCTTGATATCAAAAATTGGAATTGTTATGTCGGGATGACATTCGTCCGTCTGGTCTAGCGTCTTTCATATAATCTTCCACATCATGCTCAATTTCCATGGCTCTAATCAAATCTTTAGGATCATGTGGTCTAATTTGATTCCATATTTTACCCTGTAACCCTCTAAAGACTTTCTCGAAAAGTCTTCCTCATCCACACACTACCCGCCTAACTACTTTTTATTAGTGCATTTCCTTCTATAATATACATTTCATTTCCTCTCCTTATTCACGTGCCTATGAGAAGTTAATAAACAATTTTTGTTTCCACTGGAGCAATTTGTAATCTCTGAAACTAGTTTAGAGCTATTTAAGATAAACTAGCCATATAAATTTCAATTATTTTGTGTGTATCTTTTTTAATGTAGTTTTGGTTAACTTTTGTTTTATATCAGTTTATCATAATACGTAATTTTGAATTTATTTAAAATAAGAGATGATTCACCATTTGATGAATGAGTAGTCCCTACAGTTATATTTTACCCAGTTACCACCCTTTGACTTTCTTCAACAACCAAAGGGTGAATGAAAAAAGAAAACAAAGTTAAAACAAGTTGGACCCCAAAGGACCAATTTTGATTTTTTATTTTTTATTTTTTAAATTATTGTACCTCAATTTGATTTACTCAAGAATCAATTTAAAAGCTTACGTATTTTAGTAGTTACCAATTGCCTTATATTTAGTATTTGTCATAAACTTTGGAAATTTCGAAACGCCCTATGATCGAGATAGGCAGATTGAAATATTATTATGAATATAGAGATATTTAATGATGACAACAAAGGTGAGGACCATAACGAAGGATTTGATTAAAAGAAGGTTTCAAATTGCAAAAGGACTTGTTAAGTTTTAAGCGTTCTTTTAATTGCCAATCAGTTGTGAAAGGTTGATAAAATATCTTTTGGTTGGTGTGCTCAAATGGAAGGTATAAACTTTTTCCAGTGTTATAACTTGTACATATGCCTAATAGATGTGACTAAAACTAAAGCAATATGTTAAACTCCTAACTTGTCGAAACACTATACCATTGTGCTTTCTCACACCTAATCAGAGGGAGAGTGAGAGAGAGAAACTTCATTATCTTGAACACACCAGTAAGTTAGCTAAAAGTTGGAAGGTGTGCTTGTTATCGTATGGCTGGATGCACAATTGCAATTGTTCTGCAAGCTTTTTGGATTGTAATGGTTCTAATGATCTAATGTTACAAAAAATGTAAACAAAATTTTAGGTGGACTTAATTAGATTGCAGTTTTCAATGAAGATAACGAGGACAGAATGGCCATGGGATTTTGATGATTTTCCTTGCTTTTCACAGAAAACTTACTATGTGACATGGAACAAAGTTGGCTCTCTTCTTTTGAAGCTGGTAAAATCAATAAGTATGCCCTGGTTAACACTGAAGAATGTTTCCAATGAAATTGGTAGTCACTCTAATGAGATCTATGGACTTGTATAATGCTGGAAATTGACAAGTGTGAACTTGTTGCCAACCCGTTATTTGATCACAAGAAATATATGCTAAGCTTAAATTTTATTTCTCTTTCAATTATAATTGTTGCTCCGTGTATGTTGTGTGCATCATGATGTGAATGTGATACGTCAAGAGCTTGTATTCAGTGTATTGCAATTTGCATCTATACTTTTATCCAGTGGTCAAACCTCGTTTTTCTAATGGCATTTGACATCTTATCTGCTTGAATTTTGAACATCTTTATTACAGGGACATGTGAAGCAGAAGTTATCATCAGGGGGAAAATATGTATCTGTAAATATTGGGCCCATTCACGTTGTTTCCAGTGAACAGGTCTGTGTGTTTTCTTCTATCCCCACTTTTTATCACTCTAAAGTTAATTGTTCTACCATATTTCCACCAAAAGAACTTGAGGGAAAAGAAGGAAAGTGTGAGACATCTTCAATTTTGTTAACATTGATTAGAAGTTAGGTCTGAAAAATTAGATTAACTGAAATATGATATTTTTATTATATCAATACAAAGAAATGATATAAGATATATACAGGAGACCTAAGTTATTTTAGGAAATATAATAACTCTATTTTATGCTAGGATCCCTTGATTTATGGGATTGTTCCTAATTATTCAAATCATGACAGATTACAAAGGAAATATACAAATTTCCTGATTTATTTTTTTCTAAAATACTATTTGATTTTCCACACTCCACCTTAAGCTGGTGAATAGATGTTTTCCATTCCCAGCTTGGATACAATCTTCTCAAAATTATGGCAGCCCAGTCCCTTGGTAAGAATGTCTGCAATTTGGTCCTAAGAGGACACATATGGAGTGCATATCAAGCCACTATCAAGCTTTTCTTTGATGAAGTGTCTGTCTACTTCAATATGCTTTGTTCTATCATGCTCGCACCTGGGTTGTGGGCTATACCTGATTGCTGACTTATTATCACAATAGAGCTTCATAGGTTCTTCCCACTTTATCCTCAAGTCTTCTAAGATGATTTTAAGTCATAGCAACTCACATATACCTTGTGCCATGACTCGAATTCCGCTTCAGCGACTGGACCGAGCCACTACACCTCGCTTTTGCTTCTCCAAGTCACAAGATTTCCTCCAAGAAAGGTAAAATATCCTGTAGTTGACCTCCTATCCACAATTGACCCTGCATAATCGCATCGAGTATAGGCTTCAAGCTTCACATTACCATTCCTTTTGAATAGAATCCCTCTTCCTGGAGTTCCTTTAAGGTACTGTAAAATTCTGTGGGCAGCTTGTAAATGGGTCTCCTTTGAGCTATGCATAAATTGGCTAATTAAACTCACTGCATAGGTAATATCTGGCCTGGTATGCGACAAATATATAAGTCTGCCCACTAATCTTTGGTACATATCTTTTTCAACAGCAACATCTTCTACATTTCCAAGCTTTAGGTTTGGTTCTAATGGGGTACTAGCAGGTTTGCAAGCTGCCTTGCTAGTTTCCTTGAGCAAATTAGTGATGTATTTCTGCTGAGATATAAATATCCCTTTCTTGGAGTGGGCAACTTCAATTTCCAAAAAATATTTTAGTTTTCCCAAGGTCTTGATCTCAAATTCTGTGCTTAAGCATTGGCTCAATAATTGTTGCTCTTCTTTATTATCTCCAGTTAATATTATGTCATCCACATACACCAATAATATTGTTACTCCCCCTGACTTGGAATGTTTGAAAAACAAAGTATGGTCCCCTTGGCTTTGTTTGTAACCCAGACTTGTTATAACTTTAGTAAACCTGCCAAACCATGCACGGGGGGACTGTTTTAACCCATATAATGCCTTTTTCAACTTGCAAATAGTGTTGGTAACAACATCTTTACCATATCCCGGAGGTATCTCCATATAAATTTCTTCTTCAAGGTCTCCATGTAGGAAAACATTCTTAACATCAAATTGTTCCAAGTTCCAACCATAATTGGCAGCAAGGGACAATATCAACCTAACTGTGTTCATTTTGGCAACCGAAGCAAAGGTCTCCAAATAATCAACTCCATAGGTTTGGGTGAACCCTTTGGCAACTAGTCTTGTCTTATATCTCTCAATTGATCCATCAACCTTGTATTTCACTGTATAGACCCATTTACATCCAACTGGTGCTATTGGTAAGGTGACTAACTCCCAGGTGTTGTTCTTCTCCAATGCCTCCATCTCTACATCCATGACTTGCCTCCATTTTCTGTCAGACAATGCCTCAGATAGGGTATTAGGTAGAAGTGCAGTGTTTAGGTTTACTAGGAAGGTTTTATGGGTAGGAGAGAAATTTTTAAAGGACAGGTAATTTGAGAGAAGGTAGAGTGGCTGTTTGGTGCATTTTCTTGTTCCTTTTCTAATGGCAATTGGGAGGTCAGGATTATTTTGGGTTTCAATTTCAACCTACACAACTGGAGAAAAAATTGTTACCTCTTTTTGTGAACTCGAGTTGGATTCTTGAACATGGCTTGATCCTGGAATGACCTTAGTCTTCCTTGAGTATACCAGCTTCTTACCAAATTTTTCAGCTTCAATATCTTCTTGATTAGCTTCACAATTAATTTCACTTTCTTGACCAACTTTCTTTTCTTGACCAATTCCTTAACTTATTTCATTTGTTACAACTTCAATTTGATCTTCAATTTGATCTCGTTTAGGTTCAAATATTAAGTCTGGAAGAATGGGGAAACCAGAATTACTATATTCAATATGATTTCGTTTAGGTTCAAATGTCAAGTCTGGAAGAATGGAAAAACCAGAATTACTACTTTCCTTATCTTCCCTAAAACTCTCCCCCTGAAGATAAGGTTGATGGAAATAACCCTCTTGTTCATTGAAGGTAACATCCCTAGACACAAAGAATTTTTTGGATGGGGGGTGGTAGCATTTATACCCTTTTTGAGTGGGTGAGTAACCAACAAAGACACACTTTAAGGCTCTAAGATCAAGTTTCCTCCTGTCTGTACTATGAATATGGACATATGAGATGCACCCAAAAACTCTTGGTTTAAGATTATTTGTAGTAGACAAGTTTGGATAGAAAGACGACAAAACTTCCATAGGGCTTTTTGATCCTAAGACTCTAGAGGGTAGTCTATTGATAAGGTATGTTGCTGTAAGGACAGCTTCCCCCCAAAAATTTTTTGGGACTTTTTTGGAACAACAATGTCCGAGTTTGATTTAATAGATGTCCATTTTTCCTCTCTGCGACCCCATTTTGTTGTGGTGTTTTGACACAAGAGGACTCATGAATTATACCTTCTTTTTGACAAAAAGAATTAAGGACATGATTGAAGTAATCTTTGGCATTATCTGACGTAAGCCTCTTAATATTAACACTAAACTGATTTTTTATCATGGAGTGGAAGTTTAGGAAGACAGAACTGACTTCTGATTTTTGTTTAAGTAGGAAAACCCAAGTGACCCTTGTACAATCATCTATAAAGGTGACAAACCATCGAGTACCAGACACATTTGGAATATTATAAGGTCCTCATATATCAGTATGAACAAGATAAAAAGGGAAATTGCTAATTCTATTACTTATTGGAAAAGATATACGCTTGTGCTTAGCAAGTTCACATACCTCACAATGAAGACTCTCAACATCTAACTTGGTAAACAGAGAGGGAAACATAATTTTGGTCACTCCAAAAGAGGGAAACATCTCAACTTTACATGACAAATCCTTTATAAGTTTTTGTATAGACACTAGGTTCGTGGACAACTTTGGGACATGGAGAACATCTTTTAAGGTTATTAAATGATTGATTTGGATATTTCCTTGACCAGTTGCAGTTATAAGGGTTCCATCTGCTGTGGCAATTTTCTTGTTGCTGGGACATGGGGAATATGTGGAGAAGTGTTTGGCTAATGGTGTCATGTGATCTGTGGCTTCAGAGTCCAATATCCAATAATGGTTAAAAGACGTATTTGAGACATTTAATCCAAAAGAAGGTGGAAACTTACCTGAGTATGCCAAAGAACACATACCTGTAGATCTTTTTAGCTTACTAAGAACGGTTTTCACCCTTTCTATCTCCTCTTCCCTTGACATTATAGCAAAAAGGTGCAATGCAACAACAATGCAGGCTGTCGTCTTAGGATTAAGAAAAATGCAGCAGCAATGCAGGCTGCCGTCTTAGGGTTAAGAAAAAATGCAACAGCAATGCAGGTTGTCGTCTTAGGATTAAGAAAAATGCAGCAGCAATGCATGTTGCCGTCTTAGGGTTAAAAAAAATGCAGCAGCAATACAGGCTGTCGTCTTAGGGTTAAGAAATATACAGTAACAATGCATGCTGCCGTCTTAGGGTTTATCGCGCGCAGCGGAAGCTCTGATACCATCTGAAAAATTAGATTAACTGAAATATGATATTTTTATTATATCAATACAAAGAGATGATATAAGATATATACAGGAAACTTAAGCTATTTTAGGAAATATAATAACTCTATTTTATGTTAGGATCCCTTGATTTATGAGATTGTTCCTAATTATTCAAATCAGTATAGATTACAAGGAAATATACAAATTTTCTGATTTATTTTTTCCTAAAATACTATTTGTTAATTGTTCTACCTTATTTCCACCAAAAGAACTTGAGGAAAAAGAAGGAAAGTGTGAGACATCTTCAATTTTGTTAACATTGATTAGAAGTTAGGTATGGAAAATAAGTAAGTAATGAATCAGATATGGAAAATAGATAAGATAATCAAATGAAGACACTATATATATACTGGTTCATCCCAATTAAGGACTACGTCCGATCTCCTTTAAAATCACTTAAAGGGTTTCACTATAATCAACAAGATTACTCCAAGTACATCAAGTCACTCTTGACTACTAATGAGTATATCAAGTCACTCTTGACTATCAACCTTAATTTCCTCGTAAGACTAAGTCACTCTTGGCTATCAACCTTAATCTCCTAAGACTAAGAGCACGAGTATTATTTTCTGTTACTCCTAGTTGCAAGGATGATTTCATGTATTACAATCACAAAAATAACTCATGGAAGGATATACAATTTGTACTCCTAACATAGAGTTTGCTGCACTAGGTGAAGGATATAGCAATGACTTCTTTCTATGTATTGAAATAACTATCTAAGAGAGTATAAACAATGAGTACTCTTAACCGAGAATTTCCTTCAGGGGGTGGAGAATATAATAATGATTTTCTCTCTCTTAAATCTTCTAAAAGAAAACACTAACTAAAGGAGAACAAGAGGCTATTAGAATTGTATTGCAGTTGTTGTATTTTGGCTTCTTGAGTCAGGGAGCTCCTCTTTTTAGGCTTCATGATGTGTCTACATAATCCTTAGCCTTTATTATTTTCTAGAAACATTTATTCAATAATATAATATTCTTAAGATTTCTTTGATATTCTTCTTTGCATAAAATTTCCTTTTAGTATATTTTGATATTCTTCAATTGTCTAGTACAAATACTTTTCTTATAAATTTTTGCAACATATTGTTTGTTTCCCTTTTATGCATGACAGATAGAGAAAAATATTTCCTTTTACACATCTTGAACAAATCTGATATACTTGGATATTCTTCGTCTTCGTTTAGAAAGTTTTAATATTATTTGTTGTGTTGTTGCTTGATTTCAATTATAGTATATTTCCATTCTAGGATAATATTTGAATTTTGACCATTGTACATTATTCTTGTATGTGATTCCTTTTTTCATATTTTGATTTAATCAACATATAATTGTATATATTTTTTTTATATTTCAGAATTTCACTTGATGTTACATAATAATTATTATGCATATAAAACTCAGTTGGTCTAGTAAAATTTAACCGTATTTGGTATCATGAAAATCATGGGTTTAGTCTCTATTTCTAACAATGTTGTGTCACTTTTCAGGTCCAGGCTGTATATAATGCCATGAGGAGGGACAATCGGGTGAAATATTTTTTATAAACCGTCACCATTGTTTTGTAAATAACACCACCATTGCAAGGTATTTATTTCCCAACAAGCCTTTTTTTTACTAGCTAAGCGTTAATTAACCCATGAGTAATAATGGTCTAGTTTCTTTTGTAATATGTAACAGCATGATTTGTTAATAGTAGATAATCTAATCGCCCCTAGTTTTGTACTTTTTGTTTTAAGGAGGGGAAACAATTTAGTGGTATTTATAGTTCCAGGGGATGTATTTTCCACAAATGATGCTTTGACAGACTAGTCTGGTTTCGGAGTTTTTAATTTTGATCTCTAAACTTCATTTTAAAGTAAATAAAATTTCAAGTATCTGGAACATTTTTGGAGGTATCAAATGTTCACATGTACACTCGTGAGTGTTATCCCGAATGGACAATTAACCTTTCGCTAATTTCCTTGCTAACAGAGATCATAAACAAAAAATCAGTCTTTTAGAGGAAGAAAACCGGATTATAATCAAAACTCAATAACTTCATAGATAGTCGAAATATTTAAGCCTATTTATTTTCATTCATTATCTAATTCTTTTCTCTTCCTTTATTTTTTTTCTACTTATATGTTTAGTTTCTATTTTATTTCTCTCATATTTTTATTCATTTATTTTATTTTCATATACTTTATTTTTCTCCCCTCAACTAAACATATCGTTAATCTTGCAAATTAATTCATTTATGTTTAATTTTTATCTTAATGCAATTTTGGACCCTCTATTTTACTCAGTCCACAATTTTGGGAACTTCAGTTTAAAATAGACACTTATATTCACACATAAGAAAATATGCGACTTTGATCACAATCTCACTTTTATTTGCATTTATTTCATATAATTTTATTAATCAAATTATTTTTATGATACCTTAAACGAATATGTTAGGTTAAGAGTTCAATAAGACTAATTGTCTCTATTTTAAACCAAGAACCGAAATTGCGTATTAAACAAAGTAGAGTAGCAAAAAGCAAAATTGTATTTAAACCTTATTTTTTAATGATTTTACTTTATTCTTTTTTATTAATTAAATGTAAATAGTTTTAATTTATTTCAAATTTTTTAATAAAAATAATTTAAGAAATAAATCTCATTAAAAAATTATATTATATTAGATTTAAAAAAATATAGAATAGCATTAACAGTACGACAGTTGCTACACTCAATATACTGAATGAAATAAAATATAAAACTTAGATAAATAATGTTGCAACTTAAACATTCAAAATCCATAAGGTTGTGTCTAAAAAAATTAATCTCTAACTTAACAAGCAATATTCATTTAAGTTTTTAAAGGAGGATGAAAATTGGGGAGTGAAAAAGAAATAAATATAAAAAAAAAGTGTAGAAATGAGTGAAGACGAGATTATTTAAATTAAGTAAAAGAAAAATAAAATAAACAAGTGTTTTTTATTAAAACAATATTTTTAATTATTAATAATTTGTTCTTATTATAATTCTTTAAAAAAATAGTCTCATAATTAATTGTAATGTTAACACAATTTATTAAAAATAGATTGAGAATTTTTTTTTAATTATGAAATATATTAAAAGGTTAACACAATTTTATTATTGGATTCTATTAAGATTAATGTTCATCACTAATTTATTTTCTTTGATACTCGGAAAGTGAGTATATATATATATATATATATATATATATATATATATATATATATATATATATATATATATATATATATATTTTTTTTTCTATATCTCTTTCCTATTTAATTATGTTCAACCAAATTCTTGTGTAAAGTAGATTCAATTGGCTTTCGTTCTTGTGCTCAACATACTCATGTTTAATCATAATCTAAACATGATTGTTTTAGGAGGAGGAGTATACCTAGGCTATACAACATAAAAACTAGAATTGAAGGTAATATAACGTGATAATAAAGATATGAGAAAAATGTAAAATCATAGTTTATCCAATTTCCTCCTAATTTGTTAATTAAGGATTTTATTTTTTAGTCATTAAGTAAAGGAGAACAAACTATTGTCTTCTTTTTTTTTTAGATATTTTTTAAAGGTCTTTAACTAGTGTAAAAATCATACATAGGAATGTCAAAATAAACTTAGTTCAATGGACCAACTCAAAAGATCCAAAAAAATAGGTCGGGCTAGACCCAAAAATTTGTAACCTAAATTAAATCGATTTATTTTGGCATGACCTATTTAGGTCATGACCTATATAGGTTTAGAGCAAGCTAACTTGTAAGTTTATGAATAAGTCCATTTTATAGAATAATAATTATTTTTAAATAAAAATAAAAGTAATATTATTTTATTATTTATATATATTTGTATATTGTTTTATAGAATAATAATTATTCTTTAAATAAAAAATAAAAGTAATATTATTTTATTAATATAAATGATTCGTTGTTCGATTAAATAAATCTATAATACGCAATCAATCATTTAAATATTACGTAGATTCTTTTAACTTTTACTTGCAAACACAAATTTTTAGTCTTATATGCAATCAACGTCAATCAATAATTAAGATGCAATGTATTTCAATTAAAGATTATTCATATATAATTTGGATTTTAAATATTATTTGAAACATTTAAAGTAACTTGCCAAACTGTTAAAGTAAATTATTGGAAAGTAAATGTGCGATAAAATATAAATGTGTGTAGAAAATAAATTGTATAAAAATAAATATAACTCATTATTAGGGATAAAACATGAATCGATAAAAGAAATCAATGAAGATAACAATCCAAATTGTAAAGAATTCTATTAAAAAACATTTGTCCCTTGTTCATAGCAATTTTTTCAAAATATAAGTTTCTTCGTACACTTTGACAATAATATCTTTTCACATTTGTTTTGCCCTATTTATTTTTTATGTGTAACCGTTAAAATAAAATAAAAATAAAATGAACATAAAAATAAAATGAACATAAAAATAAAATAAACATAAAAATAAAATACACGAATTTGTGAATAAAAATTCATGATTGGTTATTTAATTATAGTTGTTCTTCTTTTCCTTGACCCACTTTGTTGTCACGTATCATCCATAATTGCACATATAATGTAACATGACAGTAATTGTCTCCCCATATCTCGTTTGCATAATTTCCTCTCAATATCTTGTTTTTGTCAATTTGCACCTTTAGATTCAATGTTTTCAGCTTTTCAAGTTTTTTATGTTTGACTTATCACACAATATGAATTTATTTCTCCATTTATTCCTCAACCTTCTTTTCAATAACACATTCCTTCGAACATTTCCCAAACATTCACAACTTATACGTTCAATCCTATACATTCTAACTTGTCATGTTAAGTTGACCCTTTACTTTTGATTTGCTTTTGTCACTATTGATCTTCAACTCCCGATAGTTTCAATTATTAATACAATCCTTTAACACCTTCCCCATCTTTCAATTCATTCCCTTCGATATATTTGTAATTTTACCAATAACAAACTGCCCCCTAAGAGAATGATACATGAATCTCGATGAATTCATATTCTCTTATCCTCGATAATAATACAACTCTCATCATTTTATCTTACTTTATTCAAAAGCTACTCAACCCATGTTTTCATCATTGCATTCCATTCCCCTCATAAATGTCATAATAAATGCTACTCTTTGTATTGTCATCCATTTAGCCATCACTAGCCTAAATACTAGGTTAAAAATACTTGCATGGTTGAATATGGGCCTACGTAAGAGCCCATTTATTGTCATAGGTTTCTCGGAAGATTACTTATCTTTAAAAACTTGAAATTGTTTCATCTTGCCCACTATTACTCACTCTTCAACCAATATATCTTATTTGTCAAACTTTCAAACACCCATTTCTTCACTTACATTCTCACTAGACCACCTCCTTTCTTCAACAACTCTATACTCATACTTTAAAAATGACTTCTTCTTCTACTACCTCTCAGGTTTCCGACATCCAAAAAAAAAATTTGCCCCAATTATTGGTTTGGAAGAAGAGTCACAAAAGATTTGCTCGACCCACGTACTCATTCCATACTCAGTATGCCTTTGAAGGACCTTTGTGTAAGAATTAATAGTTGAGTTCAAGAGGGGGGGGGAGGGTGAATTGAACTTTAGAAAACTTTTTCGCAAAACACACTTTCTTTGAAAGAATGATTTATCTTTATTCAATTCTTCTATTAGGTAGATTTGATTTAATCACAGTAAGAATATAGACAAGAAATAAAAGAGATGAAAGCAGAAATACAACACAAAAGTTTATACTGGTTCACTCTTTCCCAGAGCTACATCCAGTTCTTGATAGATCTGCCAAGTTCCACTAATTCCAAGTGAAAATTACAACCAGTAGATTTACACCAATCTACCCCAAGAACTATCTCACAAACCCACAAGATAGATTCTTGAATAACCACCCAGTAACCAAATCCAGTTACTGTAACCAATGCAGATTCAACACTCAATCTACACAATCACACTTTATACAAGAATATGAAAAGAATAAACTTGGACTGTAGCTTTAACAATATAGAAGTCCAGAAGCAATTCTAACTCAGAACTTTCTCTCTTTGATGAACAACAATCTTGATCAAAGCACCTTATGATATGAACAATTTTTGAATGCACAGAGAAAGTCACAGATATGATAGCTCTAAGATTGCTCTCAAATGTTTTCACAAATTGTATGTATCAATAGACAAATCAAAAACTGTATTTATAGAATAAAAAAGAGAACCTGATTGTCTAAATTGATTAAAATTGATTTAGAGTAACAGATGATCGATCAGAATAGCTTTATGACCGATCAGAACCAGTTATGATCGATTAGAATCAAATTGTGATCGATCAGAATTCTTTTCAATCGATTAAAACGACGTTTCAATCGATTGATTTTATTTAAAACTTCATTCAATCGATTGATTCGAGTTTTCAATGGATTGAAACAGTTTTAGAAAAAATGATAGCTCTCTGTTTCAACAGATTAAAAAATATTTCAACAGATTGAAATTCTGAGATACTCCAAATTAAAAAATAACATCTCTATGTTTCAACAGATTGATCTTGTTTTCAACAGATTGAAAATGCGCAACCTTTAATTGAAAAAATCATTACGAACATTTTAACATGTTGATTCTGCGATTCAATCAATTAAAATTTTGACTGTATATGAACATTTTCTATGTTAAGTAATTTTAACAGATTGAAACTTCTTTTTAACAGATTGAAAAACTCAGTTTGTTCTTTTAATGCTTAAAGGTTGTTTTTTCATGTAGAAAAATAAGTTTAATGAGATGCATCATTTCAAGGCGCTTATCACAAGATCTATTGAACTATCAAGAGATTAAATTCTAAACCTATAACCTATTCACCTACACACCCACAAACTAAACTCTATAAACTCTATATGTCTTCATCAAATCCAACAAGTGCTTCAATCTCCCCCTATTTGATGGAGACAAATCACCACTGCACCTGCATAAACAATAACAGAACAAAGACATATATGATTTTGTAGTGTGTGTGTAGTGTCAGTTATAAGCAAATACTTCTCCCCCTATTTGACTTCATCAAAAAGTGTTTAGTTACAGTCCAACAGTATCACGTAGGTACCCAAAACAAAAACAAGAAAAAGAAATATAAAAAAATATGTAAAAGCGAGACTTCACTCATCATCATCCCAGGGACCCTGATTGAATTGAAGATCACCAATTCTGTTGAAGATATCCTCCAGTTGATTATCAATGTGTTGAAATCTGGCAATGGAGTCTTCATACAGTCGATGCTAGCGAGCTTGCAGAGCAAATGACATCTCCATGTGCCTCCTTTGATTTGTTTGTAACTCATTCATCTGATGCAGCATAGTCCTTTCAAACTGTGACAGAGGTGTGCCACGGTCAGGTTGTCGTATATAAGGAATCACTTCCAATGGAGACTGCTCTTCCATAACATCTTCCATGGGGTATGTTGGTCTTGCTGTAGCAGCACTCGGGACACCAGTATCTTCATCTTCTTCCCCTTGTTCTTCTTCTTCGACTTCTTCTTCTCTCCCTGCTTCTTCTTTTGAAATCCACTCACCATCAATTTTGATGAATCCCATTTTATGAAGGACAGAGTTATTAACCTCATTTGTGGGGCGAACAGTTTCAACCAATTCTCCTTCCAAATCAACACCAAAATGAGTTAAAAATTTAGAAATCAATATTGCATAAGGATACCTAAAATCACTTAGCCTTTTTGCTTTGATCATATGGTCTTTGATGACAAATACCCAGTTTACTCTGATTCTGTGATGGATGCAGTACATCAGCACTAAATCACCTTCATTTAGTACTGCATGATTGCTCCCCCTGGGAGTAAGCTGCCAGGCCACTATGAATGCAAGAATCCTTTCTTCAAGTTTCAACTTTCCAGTGTTGAAGGAACTCACAGAGTCACGAATATTTCTCAAACAAGAGCGAAAGTACTGGACTTTGTTGAATTCGTTCACATCAGAGGTATACCCTTTGGTGACTTTTACTCCTTCATCCTTGAGTCCAGCAACCTCTTTCCAGACAGTGGGAGTAATTTCTATTTCCACTCCTTTGACTTGAGTTCTTAGTGTAGATCCTTCAAATGTCAGATTAGTGAAGAAAACTTTAATAAGGTCAGGAAAAATCCTACCATTGAGCTCAAGGAACTTATGAAGTTTCTGGTGTTGCAGCAGTTTAAGAACACCTCTGAACCCTTCAGCATCCAACCACGAGAATTTCAGAACTTTGGGTATATTGATTTGCTTCCTGCTCATTTCGTGAATAAACAAGTCCATCTTTTCTTGGTTCCCATTGAATCAGGATTCAATGCGCCCTCCTCCTGATATTTCTTGACCAGCAGCAGAGGATTCTCCTTTGCTGAACTTCTTTCTCCCGGATTTGGTGCACTTGAACATGTTGTTTTAGTGAGATGAAACAGAGAAGAGAGAATGTTTTTAAAAAGAGAGTACAAGCTTTTCGAACAACTATTGTATGTTAAAATGGAACGAGAAAACCTGGTCCCTTCATCTTCTTTGAATAGACAATTTTTGTCTTTAGTGATTTACTGTTGTTCTGCTTCATGCGCAGAGATGGTAAAAGTAGAGAGAGAATTGTTACTGTGCTACTTAATTACCTTCACATCTGATATCCAATCACAGTCATTCAGCTTTTATTGGATAACTATGGCATTTAAGAGAGTAGTTGAAGTTGTTAGCACAATCTGCAGTAAGTGATTAGAGGCAACGCATCCACTACTAACCCTAGAAGAAATTAACCAATTGATTTTCCATAAAATCAATTGATTTTTAATTACAGATGTAGATGCAGATCACCACAAGTAAAATAAATCGATTGATTTGTAAAAGTAAAACATGCAGAGTATCAAAAGTGAATTAAATCGATTGAATCGAAGATTTAATCGATTGTTTTGTAAAAGAAAAGCATGCAGAGCAACAGAGTTAGTGAAATAAATCAATTAAAAACTTATTTAATCAATTAAACTAAATACATCATGAACGAGAGATTGAGAATCGGAAATCAACAGATTATTTCGCAATTTCAATCGATTAAAACAAATAATTTCAAAATTTTTCAGACAATTTTAATCGATTGAGCCTCGTTATCAACTTGTTTAAAAAGCACATAATCACAATAAAGAATCAATTATTCAATACTAGATATATCCAGAATTCCTAATTCAGTTCTAAGCATATTAAGTCTATCTCTAGGAAGTGGTTTGGTGAATAAGTCAGCTAATTGTTTCTCGGTTTCAATGAATAAAATTTCACAATCACCCCTAGATACATGTTCTCTAATAAAGTGATGTCTAATTTCAATATGCTTAGTTCTAGAGTGTTGAATAGGATTCTTAGTTAGATTAATTGCACTAGTATTATCACAAACCGGAGGTACCTGTGTTGAGAACCACTCCATAATCTTTCAATTGTTGCTTAAGATAGATACTCGAGCACAACAACTCCCAACTGCAATGTATTCAGCTTCGCAGTTGAAAGAGCAACACATGCTTGCTTTTTGCTATGCCAAGATATGAGACTGCTTCCCAGTAAATGACATGTACTAGAGGTACTTTTCCTGTCCAATCTACATCCTACAAAGTCGAATCGAGAAAATCCAACAAGTTTAAGAGATGCACCTTCAGGATACCATAGTCCGACATTAATGGTTCCTTTAAGGTACTTGAGAATCCTTTTAGCAGCGGTAAAGTGAGATTCCTTTGGATTTGCCTGAAATCTAGCACAAAGGCACATGCTGAACATAATGTCAGGCCTACTAGCAGTCAGATATAGCAGAGAACCAATCAAACCTCTATATTTAGTTTGATCAACATATTTCCCTTTTTTCATCTAAATCTAGACAGCAGTTAGTAGACATGGGTGTAGAGGATTCTTTGCAGTTATGCATATCAAATCTCTTCAACAACTCATTACAGTATTTAGATTGATTTAGGAAAATGTCATTTCTTAATTGCTTAACCTGAAGACCAAGGAAGAAATTTAATTCTCCCATCATAGACATCTCAAATTCACTTTGCATTTCCTTAACAAACTTATTACACAAGGCATTATTAGTAGAACCGAAAATGATATCGTCAACATAAACCTGTACCAGAATAATGTCAGTTCCAGATTTCTTAATGAATAAGGTTTTATCAACTTCACCTCGTTTGTATCCTTGATCAATTAAGAAGTTACTTAGCCTCTCATACCATTGTCTAGGAGCTTGCTTTAAACCATAAAGAGCCTTTTTCAATTTGTAGACATGGTCAGGATGTTTGTGATTTTCAAACCCAGGGGGTTGAGAAACATAAACTTCTTCATTGATGAGTCCATTTAGAAAGGCACTCTTGACATCCATCTGAAGTAATCTGAAACCACTAATACAAGCATAAGCTAATAAGAGTTTTACAGCTTCAAGTCTAGCTACAGGTGCAAAGGTTTCATCAAAATCAATTCCTTCCTGTTGATTATATCCTTTGGCTACCAACCTAGCTTTATTTCTAGTGATAATGCCGTGTTCATCTAGTTTGTTTTTGAATACCCACTTAGTACCTATTACATTGATATCTTTGTATTTAGGAACTAATTCCCACACATTATTTCTTTCAAATTGATTAAGCTCATCATGCATGGCACTAACCCAGTATTCATCATTTAATGCATCCTTAGCAGTTTTAGGTTCAATTTGTGAAATGAATGCCATATGATTGCAGAATTGATTAAGAGAATGTCTAGTGGTTACTCCCTTATTAATTTGCCCAATGACATTGTCTAGAGAAAGATCTCTTGGGACAATCCATTCTTTAGGAAGTTCATTCAAGATATCTTTTTTCTGTTCTTCAAGAATTCTCTCTGGTGGATCAGCTTTTGCAGGATCAATTGATTGATCACCTTCTTCGACAATATGATGATCTGAACCACTGGAATGTTTTAACTGATAAGAATTATCAGTTAAATCTTCATCATCTGCAGTACCTGTTGTTTTATTCTGCAACACTCGAGGAGACTCATTAAAAACAACATGTACTAATTCTTCAACAGATTTTAGTCTTAAATTATAGACTCTATATGCATGACCGTTAGAAGAATAGCCAAGAAAGATTCCTTTATCAGATAGTCCAAGTGAATCTGGAAAAATCATCAACAATTACCATGATATAGAGATTACCACCTAGGCTTTTATTTCTTGAAGGACCAACCAAATCCATGTGGAGCAGTTCCAAAGGTCTAGAAGTAGAAACAATGTTTTTGTTTGAAAAGGATTTTCTAGTTTGTTTACCTTTTAGACAAGCTTCACAGATTTTGTCTTTCAGAATTTGAAGCTTAGGTAGCCTAGAGACTAAATCTTAGAAATCAGTTTGTCAAGATGATTAAGATGAATATGTGCAAGCCTTCTATGCCATAACCAAGATTCTTCTTCTTTAGTAAGAAGACACCTTTGAGATGAGATAGAATGATTGATATCTAACATGTAAATGTTATTCAACCTCTTACCTACCAACATTACCGTGTCAGATTTTGGCTCACAAATTAGGCAAATTTCTGGTTTGAAGATAACCTTGTGACCTAGATCACATAATTGACTTATACTGATTAAGTTGTGCTTGAGACCTTCAACAAGAAGAACATTTTGAATGGTCACGGTTTCACCATCTCCTATATCTCCAGAACCTAAGATTCTTCCCTTGTTGTTGTCTCCATATGTCACGTGACCTCCATTCTTCAATCTCGGCTTCGGAATTTTGAAATATCACCTGTCATATGCCTTGAGCATCCGTCTGTCCAGTACCAAAGGGATTCTTGTTGTTGTTCCTGAAAGATCAAGCATCAAGTATTTGGTACCCTTAAATATTTTGGGTCCTTAGGAGTCAAATTTTCTATTTAACATGTTTTGGAACCCATCTCATTTTACCTTGTGGCACAAAATATTTTCTAGCATGACAGAATTTTACAGTATGCCCTTTTTTCATGCAGTAGTGACAAGATGAGAAAGGAGATGTTGTTGCTTTTCTAAAAGAAAAGAAGTTCAAATACTTTTTAGTTTTCACCCCAACCTTAGGTTTGTACCCAATTCCAGTATGATTAAAAACACATTTTTGAGACCCAAGAAGTGTATCTAAATTTTCTTTACCTTGAGTAAACTTAGACAGAGTTTTAATCAAGTATTCAACCTTATTCTATAGAAAGATACACTTTTCACAATTATTGTTAGTTGTAGCATTATCAACAGATGAATAGATTATTTCAAGATGTTCCATATCTGTTTTGCTTTCTAATAATTCTTTTTCCAGAACTTTAACCCTATTTTCTAACCAGTTATTTAGTCCTTTTAACCGATTATTTGTATGAGATAAATTCCTGGCTTCACTATGCATTTCATTGAAAGCATTTAGTAATGTGTTGTAATTCATTTCATTTTCTGTGGGGGGTTGAACTTACATGCGATGAAGAGGATTCACACCCAGCCATTAAGCATAGATTCACTTCTTCATCTTCAGATGCAGAACTGGAGGATGAATCATTGTCTTGCCAAGCTATGTAGGCCTTTTTCCCTTTGTACTTTAACTCTTTCTTGTTCTGATTCTTGGTTTTTTCTGGACATTCACTCCTTATGTGTCCCTGCTTACCACAAGAATAACAAGTAATAGTATTTTGAGTAGATTCAGTTCTTTTATCAGTGTACCTTTTAACTTGGCCGGTTCTGTTCTTCTTTCTAAGAAATTTCCCAAATTTCTTAACCAACAGAGTCGATTCTCGGATTCATTTTCTTCGGACTCACTATTTTCTTCAATCGTCTTGAGAACAATGTTTCTGCATTTTCTTGTTCTTTAAACCGATTGATTTCCAGCTCGTGTTCCCTTAGCTTACCAAATAATGATGCAGTAGTCATTTCGGTTAAGTCTCTTGATTCGATATAGTCTGTCACCTTTGGTTGCCAAGTTCTCGTCCAAACATTTCAAGATTTTGATGTTTAATTCTTCCTTGTCAAAAGTCTTTCCTAGCCCAATTAGATGATTGACTATGTGTGTGAATCTTTTCGCACATCTGCAATGGTTTCACCTTGCTTGCATTTTGAACAATTCATAGTCTCTAACTAATTCATGCTTTCTTGCCCTTTTCACGTCGGATGTACCCTCATGAGTGACCTCTAGAATTTCCCACATTTCTTTGGCAGAGGCACATTGAGACACCCTGAAAAACTCATCAAGATTTAAAGCAGAGGTAATAATGTTTTTAGCAGTATAATCATATTGGACTTTCCTATTTTCTACATCAGTTAATTCAGCCTAATTTTTTTCAACAATTTTACCATCTACTGTATGAGTTGGTTTGAAAGGCCCATTAACAATTGTTTCCCAAATACCTCTATCAAGAGATTCAATAAAGATTTTCATTCTAACGTTCCAGAAAGAATAATTCACACCAGCAAAAAGAGGAGGCCTGTTTATGGAGGCTCCTTCCGAAAAATTCATCTTTCCCTCAGCCATTCTTGGACCGAATTTTTGAGTAACTTACAAGAACCAGCTCTGATGCCAATTGTAAGAATTAATGGTTGAGTTCAAGAGGGGGGGGGGTGAATTGAACTTTAGAAAATTTTTTCGCAAAACACATTTTCTTTGGAAGAATGATTTATCTTTATTCAATTCTTCTATTAGGTAGATTTGATTTAATCACAACAAGAATATAGACAAGAAATAAAAGAGATGAAAGCAGAAATACAACACAAAAGTTTATACTGGTTCACTCTTTCCCAGAGCTACATCCAGTTCTTGACAGATCTGCCAAGTTCCACTAATTCCAAGTGAAAATTACAACCAGTAGATTTACACCAATCTACCCCAAGAACTATCTCACAAACCCACAAGATAGATTCTTGAATAACCACCCAATAACCAAATCCAGTTACTGTAACCAGTGCAGATTCAACACTCAATCTACACAATCACACTTTATACAAGAATATGAAAAGAATAAACCTGGACTGTAGCTTTAACAATATAAAAGTCCAGAAGCAATTCTAACTCAGAACTTTCTCTCTTTGATGAACAACAATCTTGATCAAAGCACCTTATGATAGGAACAGTTTTTGAATGCACAGAGAAAGTCACGGATATGATAACTCTAAGATTGCTCTCAAATGTTTTCACAAATTGTATGTATCAATAGACAAATCAAAAACTGTATTTATAGAATAAAAAAGAGAACCTGATTGTCTAAATTGATTAAAACTGATTTAGAGTAACAGATGATCGATCAGAATAAATTTATGACCGATCAGAACCAATTATGATCGATTAGAATCAAATTGTGATCGATCAGAATTCTTTTCAATCGATTAAAACGACGTTTCAATCGATTGATTTTATTTAAAACTTCATTCAATCGATTGATTCGAGTTTTTAATGGATTGAAACAGTTTTAGAAAAAATGATAGCTCTCTATTTCAACAGATTAAAAAATATTTCAACAGATTGAAATTCTAAGATACTCCAAATTAAAAAATAACATCTCTCTGTTTCAACAGATTGATCTTGTTTTCAACAGATTGAAAATGCGCAACCTTTAATTGAAAAAATCATTACGAACATTTTAACATGTTGATTCTGCGATTCAATCAATTAAAATTTTGACTGTATATGAACATTTTCTATGTTAAGTAATTTTAACAGATTGAAACTTCTTTTTAACAGATTGAAAAACTCAGTTTGTTCTTTTAATGCTTAAAGGTTGATTTTTCATGTAGAAAAATAAGTTTAATGAGATGCATCATTTCAAGGCGCTTATCACAAGATCTATTGAACTATCAAGAGATTAAATTCTAAACCTATAACCTATTCACCTACACACCCACAAACTAAACTCTATAAACTCTATATGTCTTCATCAAATCCAACAAGTGCTTCACTTTGATCCCTAACCCCGATGAACTCGCGAATTTTCCTTCTACAAAAGAAGGAAAGTCTATTTTGTAGGAGCCATAAGGGAAGTTTAGGATTGACTTGAAAGTAATGAAGATCTTATTGAATCATTTGATAAAACGAAAATCTTGTGGATTTGATGAAGTCAAAGGTTGTTTGGGTTGAATGGTAGAGTGATTAGTGAGTCTACATCTATATATATGTATAATCATTCATATCTCTCTGCTGCATGAGGATTAATCATTTGAAAGAAATCGAAAATGCCTCTAAATACGTTTTAATCTATTAAGAACTATATTAATTGACTAATATGTTCTTATGAAATAGTTTTAACTGATATGTTTTCGAAATAATTGATTAAAACCATTTAAAACATTTATTGGAACTGTTTTAATCGATACACTTTCGAAATAATCGATTATTTTCATTAAAGGAGTTTTTGAAAATCTTCTACGAGTGTTTTAACTGATATAGATTCGAAATAATCGATTAAAATCACTTAAGATGTTTTGAAAAGTGTTTTTCCAGTATTTTAATCGCTATAATTTTGAAATAATCGATTAAAAGCACTTAAGATGTTTTGAAAATTGTTCTGGCAGTGTTTTAATCGATGTAACATTGAAATAATCGATTAAAACCACTTAGAGTGTTTTCTAATCGATGTAATTTCAAAAATGATCTATCAGAATAAGTTTTAATCGATGTAATCTCAAAAATTATCGATCAGAATTGCTTGAGATGTTCTGTCAGAATTTTAATCGATGTAAAATCGAATTAATCGATTAAAACAACTTAAGAAATTTTTTGCTAACTGTTTTAATCGATTAAAACATGTTGTTATCAGTTAAAATAACTTATAAGTCTCTTAGTGAAGGTTTAGGTGCAAGATCTGGAATTTGGGTCTTGTGGTAGATTAGGTGTGTGATTGGAAACTATAATCTGTAAAACATTCAATCTAGTGGAACTCAGCTGGAATTTGGCTGAGAATTGGACGTAGTCCTAGGATTGGGTGAACCAGTATAAATCTTGGTTGTATTTCTCTAAACCTTACTCTCTTTAATTTTGTTGTTGATCTATATTGAATTGCTTGTTTTTCTTGATTCAAAAAGTTATCAGAATTCAAAATCTTTGAAATAGATAATCTGTATTAAGAAAAAAGTGCGAAAATCTTTCAAAGATCAATTCATCCCCCTCTTGATCTCATCCTCTTTTTCTAACAATTGGTATCAAAAGCAGGGTCTTGAAAAATACTCAAGACTTTCGGTCCAAAATCTTTCATGGCTAAAAACAAATTACCTTTTTCTGAGGGTGCTTCTATTAATAGACCTCCACTGTTTTGTGGTACAGATTATCCATTTTGGAAGATTAGGATGAAGATCTTTATTGAATATATTGATAGAAATATTTGGGATGTAATTGTTAATGGTCCATTAATTACAGAAAAAAGAATGGTCCAGCTTAAATGATGAAGAGAAAAGAAAAGTTCAAAGTGATTGTACTGCTAAGAACATAATTACTTCTGCACTTAACATGGATGAATTTTTAAGGGTATCTCAATGCAAATCTGCCAAGGAAATGTGGGAAGTTCTTGAGGTTACTCATAAGGGAATTGTTGACGTGAAAAGGGCTAAGAAGCATACTCTCATAAGAGAATATGAGTTGTTTAAGATGCAAATCGGAGAAAGCATTGCAAATGTGCAGAAACGTTTTACTCACATCATCAATCATTTAATGGGCTTAGGTAAAACTTTTGATAAAGAAGAATTAAATATAAAAGTTTTGAAATGTCTTGACAGGTCATGGCAGCCTAAGGTCATAGCAATATCATAATCAAAAGACTTGTCCATCATGACAACAACCTCCTTATTTGGAAAGCTCAGAGAACATGAGATGGAAATTAATAGGTTTAATGAGCAAGAGATTTTTGAAAAGAAAGGCAGAATCATAGCACTCAAAGCTGAAGAGAAAGATCAAGAATCAGAAGAAGAAAGTGAGAATCTTGGACTACTGATAAAAAAATTCAACAAGTTTCTTAAGAGAAAAATCCAAGATAAGGAAAGACACAAAAGGTATGAAAAGAAATCTGATTCTTTTAATTATAAGTGCTATGGTTGTGGTAAGCAGGGTCATGTAAGGATGAAGTGTCCAGAAAAGAACAAGCACAATGACAAGAAAGAAGAAAAGATCAAAAGAAGAGCGTACATAGCATGGGATGACAATGATACCTCATCAACAGAAAATTCTGATGATGAAGAAGCTAACTTGTGTCTAATGGCTAACCAGAATTATCAAACCAGCAGTGTAAGTTCTAATTCTTCTTCTAATTTCATGAATTATAACTCACTGCAAGAAGCATTTAATGAAATGCATGAAGAAACCAAGAAACATAAAAATGTCCAGATTGTATTCTTATTCTGATTAATTCTGATTGTATGTGTAACATGATCAAACCTTGTGAAAAATGTCCAGATTTACAAAAGAAAATTGAATATCTTTTACAAACTATCTCAAAGTTTACACAAGGAAAAACTAATCTTGATATTATTCCTGGTTCACAAAAACTTGTTCTTGATAAAACTGGTATTGGTTTTAAATCAAGATTAAAAACCAGAAAAACTGCATATAGAAAATCATACTCATCATCTTTTATCAAATGTTTCTATTGTATGAAAAGAGGTCATTTTGTCAAATTTTGTAAAATAAAGAAATATGTTATTCCAAGAGGAAGAATGAAGTGGATTCCCAAGAATTCATTCCAAATAACCTGATTGGAACCTATAATCTTAAAAAGGGTACCAGATTATGCTAAATCTGTTTTGCAGGAACAAAAATCTGGAGATCCTTTGGTACCTGATCAACAATTATATGTCTGGTTTCATGAACTGATTATCTTAATTGATATAAAACTATTTTAATCAATTAAATTCACTAACAGAGGAATTTTGAAAAGATGTCCGTACATTTTTAATTAATTATTTATCGATGTAATCAATTAAAACCTCTCTGGTTTACAACTAATATTCCAGATCTCTATTTTAATCGATTAAAAAGGATTTACATCAGTTAAAATCATTAAAGAGTTAAATTTAATCGATTCTTTTTCGTTTTAATCGATTAAAATTTTGTGATCATTTCATTAAACATATTTAGTACAAATGTAATCGATTCTTTTCTGTGTTAATCGATTATTACATTGTTTCTACTTCTGACCTAAGATTCCATATCAAATTAATTGATTGATTTGATAATTAATCGATTAATTTGCTCTTGGAAATCACTATAATATGGTTTAATTACAGAATTCTCAACAAATCAAAAGTTAATTTTTTAAGATTCATTCTTATCACTTCTGTAAAAAGCATTTACTGTGTTTGTTTGACCAAGTCAATGTCTATCTATTGAATTATTGACAAGCATACCAAAATTATCAATCGCAGTATAGTATTTTGATTAAATAAAAGTTGATCCCACGAGGAACAGTTTCAATGAAAATTCCCAATTATGCTTACTAAGTATATTAAACAGATTGAGTTTTGCAAATAAGAGTTGAATTGAAATTAAATGAAAAAAAACTGTAAATTGTTGATAAAATATCAATTAAAGGCACTTAGGATTGACTTCTTTCCTTATCCCTCTTTTGTAATAACTATGTCATTTAAGAACGTTAATTAACCTAACAATATTGATGCCACCTACTCAAATCATCTATGTTGATTCCTCACACATGAAATTCATAAGAAAACCTAATAAATGTTGATTCCTCACACAATTAAGAGATTTTTCAGCATTAGGTTTACGATGTTTAAGCAATTGATACATTCATTCCATTCTTGGCAATTAACGTAACAAATATTCTTACCGTGATCTAGGGTTCAAGATATATTTTCCAATCATACCTCAAACAATCAAGAATAAATCATTCCAAAGCATAAAGGATAAGAATAATAACATCAAAGGATAAATTAATATCTCAAAATATCACCATGATACAAAAGAGTTCAAAGGAAGTGCACCGAATCATAAGAGAATGAATTTAGCCACTCATGTTGGCCATTACAATGCTTCAATTGATGAAGAAGTGAAGAATTGATAAAGATTAGACAAAACCCTAACAATAGTCGTGTCTCCTCTTCTCCAAGACTGCTTGCTTTCTCAAAACACATCTTATCTTTTTATAAGAGAATTTGAGTCGGGTCTCGCATCATTCATTCGCTTAAGCGTTCTTCTTTCTTTCAATTTTTCTCTAATTATGCTGACAATTATGCTTCTTACTCTTGTATCAAGGTATTCTCGAATTCATCCTATATTGGGAGAAAAATATATTAGAATTAACATAAGTTAAGTGGTTTCATAACAATTCAAGGCATAATTTGTTAGAAATGTAGGCTGAGATCAAGAGGGGGGGTGAATTGATCTTTGAAAGATTTTTGCAAATAACAGATTATCTATTTCAAAGATTAAGATTTCAGACCAGTTCTTGAATCACACACAGCAAGCAATCAAAAATAAATGCAGTGACATAATTAAAGAAGAGAAAGGTTTAGAAAGATACAACCAAGGTTTATACTGGTTCACCCAATCCCAGGGCTACGTCCAGTCTCCAGCCAAATTCCAGCTGGGTTCCACTAGGTTGAACGTTTTACAGATTACAACTTTAATCTCACACTCAATCTACCACAAGAACCACAATTCCAGTTCCTGTGAAAGTGATGAAGATCTTATTGAATTACGTTGGCAAAGATCTTGGTGATTTGATGAAGTCAAGAATGAAGTCAAAGGCAACTTTGTGGCAGTCAAAGGTCACTTGGATAAAAGAGTAGAAGGATTAGTGTGTCTGCAGCTCTGCTTAGGTATAATCATTTTTATCTTTTCTGCTGCATGAAGTTTCTTCACTTAAAAGATTTTGCAAAATGCCTCTAAAAGCGATTAAACGGTCAAAACCAAAGTATTTTGATAAAAGCTTTCTTAATCAACTATTTTAACTAATAGCATATAAGCTTTATCAACTAAAATGTTCTTCACACTTTTATAACAGGTTTTTTAACTGATATAACTTCGAAATAACCGATTGTTTTCATTAAAGGAAGTTTTGAAAACCTTCAGTCAGTATTTTAACTGATACAATTTTGAAATAACCGATTAAAATCACTTAAAAAGTTCAGAGAAGTGTTCTGGCAGTATTTTAATCGACACAACTTTGTTTCAATCGATTAAAACCACTTGGAGTAGCAGATGACCGATCAGAATGAGTTTATGACCGATCAGAACCAGATATGATCGATCAGAATTGAGTTATGACCGATCAGAATTATTTCAATCGATTAAACTACGTTTCAATCGATTAAATGAACTTAAGAAAATTTCTGCTTAGCGTTTTAATCGATTAAAACAGATTTTTATCAGTTAAAATCACTTGGAAAAGTTTACAAGAAAGTTTTGCAATATTTTAATCGATTGAAACACGAAACAATCGATTAAAACAAATTAGAAGATTTTTTGCAAAGAGTTTTAATTGATATAAACGTTGTCGTATCAGTTAAAACAAATATGGAAAATAATCAAGAACGTTTTAATGGATTAAAAGAAGTTTTAACAGATTAAAACAAGACTTTTAACAGATTAAAAGATTATTTTAACAGATTAATTAAACCAGTAGTTTTGAAAATCTTCTATATAAACAGAGTTGCTTGAACTTTTTATACATCATCTGAAATACATCTTTTAGCAATCAATCAAGCAATCAATAGTACTACTTTCAAGAAAGAATCACGCTAGTTTTTGTGAAGTTCATAAAAGTTCTTTCTTGAGGCAAAATTGCATTCTTTTGAAGAAACACATATTGCAGAACTGCATAAAACTGGTTTGAGCGTTTTAGTTTCTTCTGTTTGTTTCTTTACTTTCTTTTACTATTTTGTGAGTGCCTGGAATTGTGGGCACTGGTTTCTGTAGCTGGAATTTGGCTACAGGGTAGGTCAAGAACTGGAATTTGGTTCTTGGTGAAAGGTTAGGTGCAGGAACTGGAATTGTGGTTCTTGTGGTAGATTGAGTGTGTGATTAAGGTTGTAATCTGTAAAACATTCAATCTAGTGGAACCCAGCTGGAATTTGGCTGGAGACTGGACGTAGCCCTGGGATTGGGTGAACCAGTATAAACTTTGGTGATATCTTTCTATGTTAGAAAAGTAGTTTTAGATCAAGAGGGGGGGTGAATTGATCTTTGAAAGTTTTTCGCAAATAACAGATTATCTAATTCAAAAATTAAGTTTAAAGATATGTTCTTGAATCACAAAGCAATCAATCAAAATAATGCAGCAACAGAATTTAAAGGAGAGAAAGGTTAAGAAAGATATCACCGGTATTTTATACTGGTTCACCCAATACCAGGGCTACGTCCAGTCTCCAGCCAAGTTCCAGCTGGGTTCCACTAGATTAAATGTTTTACAGATTCAACAATCTTACACCTAATCTATCACAAGAAGCAAATTCCAGTTCCTGCACTCAACCTCTCACCAAGAACCAAATTCCAGTTCTTGATAACCTCTACAACCAAATTCCAGCTACGAGAGAAACCAGAGTGCCCAAATTCCAGGCACCAAACAATACAAAAAGAATGTAAAAGAATTGAAAAAGAAGAAACTAGAAAGCTCAAACCAGTTTATGCTATTCTGCAGTGAGTTTCTTCTTTAAAGAAAAGCAATATGCCTCAAGAAAGATTTTTAAAGAACTTCTCAAAAACTACGCGAATCTTTCTTGAAAAGAGTGCTAAAGTTGCTTGATTGATTGCTTAAGGATGTGTGAAAACTTATGTCGAAAAAGTTCCAAGCAACTCTGATTTTATAGAATATTTTCAAAACTGCTGCATTAATTAATCTGTTAAAATATCCGTTTAATCTGTTAAAAGAGTCGTTTCAATCTGTTAAAAGTCCTTTTAATCCATTAATACGTTCTTGATTCTTTAACAGATTTGTTTTAACTGATACGACAACGTTTATATCAGTTAAAACACTTTACAGAAAATCTTCTAAGTTTATTTAATCGATTGTTTCGTGATTCAATCGATTTAAATACTGCAAAACTTTCTTGTAAAACTTTTCAAGTTATTTTAACTGATAAAAATAGGTTTTAATCGATTAAAACTCTGTACAAAATTTTTTCCAAGTTGTTTTAATCGGTTGAAACGCGTTTTAATCGATTGAAACTCTGTACAAAATTTTCCAAGTTATTTTAATCGATTGAAATGCGTTTTAATCGATTGAAACAGATCTGATCGGTCATAATTCAATTCTGATCGATCATAACCAACTCTGATCGGTCATAACTGCATTCTGATCGATCATTCTGACCCTTTAAGTGATTTTAATCGATTGAAACGTGTTTTAATCGATTGAAAAAGTTCTGATCGCTCATAAGTCAAATCTGATCGGTCAAATTTGATTCTGACCGGTCATATTTGTATTCTGATCGGTCATAATGAGTTCTAAAGGGTTTTAATCGATTGAAAGCAATTTGTATCGATTAAAATACTGTAAAATTACTTCTTTGAACATTCTAAGAGATTTTAATCGGTTCTTTCAAAACTATATCAGTTAAAAACATTATTAAGAAAGCTTTTGTCAAAATGCTTTGTTTTTAATTGTTTAAAACGCTTTTAGAGGCATTTCGCAAAATCTTTTAAGAGAAGAAACTTCATGCAGCAGAAAAGATAAAGTGGTTTTACCTAAGCCTTCTGTAGACACACTAAATCTTCTAACTCTATTATCTGAGTGACTTGTTGACCGTTGCAATGTTGACTTTAAACTCCATCTTTGACTTCATCAAATCAATGAGATCTTTGCCAAAGTATTTCACTAAGATCTTCATCACTTTCAGTCTCCCCCTATTTGATGAAGACAAACACCATTTTGAAAAAACAAACTCTGCAAGAGAAGTCACTTGATAATACAGTTTAGTGAGAAATTTAAAAATGTATTAATGTCCTATTTCTCCCCCTAAAACTTATTTCTCCCCCTAAAATGATGCTTCCTTAATGTGAGATTTATTTCTCTAAATTGATCCTAAAGTAAAGCAACTATTTCTCCCCCTTTTGACTTCATCAAAAATAGGGAACATAAGAGAAATAATGAAATGCAAAGGTTTTCAACAGTTTGAGTTTTTGAAAAAAAGAAATCAATACTTTACTCATGTAAAGATTAATTAAAGTTGATTCAAACTTATCTTCATTAACACGTTTGTAATGAATACAATTAACACGTGTAAAGATAAGGGAATCATGCTTTAGTAGCATGTTACAGGAACAACCATTAACTAAAGCCTTTAATCTTTCTTTCCAGAATAAAATTCGATTAAAAACAGAACAGAATCGATTAAAATGTTCTAGGTAATGATTTTAATCGATTGAAAGAAGGGTTTAATCGATTAAAACATTTAAGATTTTGCAAACATGAAACTTTAGTGCAATTAATCGATCATTTCGATTTTTAATCGATTAAAAGATTAATGAAAAATGTTATATAAGTTCATTTAATCGATTTAAAAGATGTTTTTATTGATTAAAACATTCAGATTTGAAAACTCTGTCATATCTGATGCGGATTTCTTATATCTAATTTAGTGGATATGTTGTGAACTGATTATCTAGAAAAATGTTTAACAACAATATCAATTATATTGATTATCTTTTCACCAATAGATCCAACAATATCAGAATTAAGATTCTCATTGATCTATGATCTAATTTTATCTATGTTAGTTTCATCCAAATTAAAATCTATATTATATCAGTCAAAGTTAAAGCACTGTGCCTGGTATATAACCAGTAATGTTACTGACCCAGAAAAATAAGCATAAAAAAGCAATAAGATATAAGAGATAAGGTAAGAAGGGACCCTTTTTATCCATACTTCCCTGATTATTTGTGTCCGGTATCAGAATTCATGATTCAGTCATTTTATCCTTACCATCTTTAAAAGGCCATAGTCTTCACTTTTTGCTGAAACCAATTTTGCTTTATCAATCATTGAGATACCAACAGCTGTTTTTCCTATTATGAACTCTGCAGTTTTCACCATCCAAGCAAATAACTACATCCTCAATGTAGTATGAAGGAGAATGATAGCGTGTTATTCTTCCCTTCAAATGGATCAGTCATCATCATCTATGAGGAATGAATCTTCTTCAACTTTGTTGTTTCCAGTGGTATCATATACTGAAACACAAGCATATGAAACAGATCTAGTGATGACAGCAGTCCAGGATTCCCCGGTCAATGACCATATCCATACATATCTCATACATCACTATTATTATGGGCATCAAAACATCTGAAATTCCTTTAGAATCACTGAAAAGATCCTCTTGTTGTTTTGTTGTTAAGGATGCCAGATCATCAGTATAAAATTGATCCCTGTACTAACCATAAAACACACATTCCCTGTGGCACTTGTAGTTTTTCATTCAATTCTTGAATTGCTGTCTCATATTGGTTTCCTTACAGTGACATCTCGTGACTTTGATGATTAAGACTAATTATCAGAGTTGCACAATTCCAATGAATTTCACCAAGAGTCTTGAACTAATGCATGCCCAAATTTATTTCAAATATATTGCTAGGTAATATCCAGAAATCTAATGTAAACGTCTAAATTCTCTAATGAATATTACAGTGAAACCATGGATTTCTGTGTAGCTTCTGATCATTTTTGCAGCATAGAATCGAGAGAAGGTTTTGAAAATATGAAACCAGAAGAAAGATATAAGTTGAGAAATGATAAGTTCAGAAGATGATTCAGGACAGTGGGTACTGCAACTATTGAGAATATGTTTGACTTGGTCAAAGAAATTTTAAACACATTATGCAGATTCTGGATTATCATAAAGACCTGGGTTTTTTATTTGAATTCATTTACCAATCTTCAATTTGATGTTATGAAACTGATTTTCAGAAACAAATTGATTAAACAACAAATTATTCTATTAATTTGATTTTTAATATTCGGTTTGAAAATGTAATAGTAAAAATGATCGATTAATACTTAAAAGAATCGATTGTATCTGTACTGGAAGAGATTAATAAAATGATACCAGAATTTAAATCGATTAAAACAAAAATAAATCGATTAAATTTGATACATTAGTGTTTTTAGTTGATATACATTCATTCTAATCGATTAAAACAGCTAAACCAAAATCCTGAGAACATTTTAATCGATTATTTCGACATTTCAATCGATTAAAATCGTACTGACAGATATTTTGATATCTCTATAAGTTATTTTAATCGATTATTATTGTTATATATCAATTAAAACAATTAGTTTAAATAATCGAACCTGGTTTCGCAGACTCTGATCTTCAAGGGATTCCCAGACTTGTTCCTGCAAAACAAATTAAGAATTTTTTCTGGTACCCTTTGTAGTTACTGGGTCCTGATCAGGTTATTTGAAATGAATTAATTTTTGGAACCCATTTCATTCTTCCTTTAGGAATAGCATACTTTTTTATTCTACAATATTTGACCGAGTGACCTTTCTTCATGCAAGTAGAAACATTTGATTACGAGTATGAATTCCTATTTGTGTTTGTTTTCCTGGATCTAGATTTAAATCCTATTCCAGATTTGTCAAAAATCAATTTTTGAGACCCAAGTAAAACATCAAGATTGGCTTGTCCTTGAGTGAATCTTGAAACAGTTTGAGATAAGAAATCAATTTTCTTTTGTAATTCAGGACAGTTATTGCAGGGTTTATTGCATTCACAATCAGAATTAGCATGAATTAATTTCAAGAAATCACGATCAGTTTCATCTTCAAGAATTATTTTTTCAAGAGAATCAACTTTATTTACTAGCCAATTATTTAGCCCTTTTAGCCTATCGTTTTCTTTTTGTAGTTTCTTAGCCTCTTCATGCATTTCATTAAATGCTTCTTGCAATGCATCATAATTCACTAAATTTGAAGAGGAACTAGAACTTACATTATCAGAATTTTCTGGGCATTCCATCCTGACATGGCCACTCGGTATTTGGTGATTCTCGAGTTGACCATTAAGCATATCTCTAGTGCTTCTTCATAGGTCTTTTCAAGGATCTTCCACATTTGTGCAGCAGTTTGACAATGTGCAATCCTAAAAAAATCATTTCGTTAAGAGCGGATGAGATGATATTTTTGGCAATACAATCATCTTGGATTTTGTTAACCATATCAGCTTTCTTGTTCAATGACATTCCAAACATTTATACTAACATATTCAATAAAGATCTTCATCCTCATTTTCCAAAATAGATAACTGCTTCCACAAAACAGTGGAGGTCTATCAATACAAGCTCCCTCAGAAAATTTGTTTCCAGCCATGGATCGAAGAACTTGAATAACTTTCAAGCACCTCGCTCTGATGCCAATTGTTAGAAAAGTAGTTTTAGATCAAGAGGGGGGGTGAATTGATCTTTGAAAGTTTTTCGCAAATAACAAATTATCTAATTCGAAAATTAAGTTTAAAGATCTGTTCTTGAATCACAAAGCAATCAATCAAAATAATGCAGCAACAGAATTTAAAGGAGAGAAAGGTTAAGAAAGATATCACCGGTATTTTATACTGGTTCACCCAATACCAGGGCTACGTCCAGTCTCCAGCCAAATTCCAGCTGGGTTCCACTAGATTAAATGGTTTACAGATTCAACAATCTTACACCTAATCTATCACAAGAAGCAAATTCCAGTTCCTGCACTCAACTTCTCACCAAGAACCAAATTCCGAGTTCTTGATAACCTCTACAACCAAATTCCAGCATGAGAGAAACCAAGTGCCCAAATTCCAGGCACCAACACCTAACCTTTCACCAAGAACCAAATTCCAACTAGAGAGAAACCAAGTGCCCAAATTCCAGGCACCAAACAATACAAAAAGAATGTAAAAGAATTGAAAAAGAAGAAACTAGAAAGCTCAAACCAGCTTTATGCTATTCTGCAGGTGAGTTTCTTCTTTAAAGAAAAGCAATATGCCTCAAGAAAGATTTTTAAAGAACTTCTCAAAACTGCCGCGAATCTTTCTTGAAAAGAGTGCTAAAGTTGCTTGATTGATTGCTTAAGGATGTGTGAAAACTTATGTCGAAAAAGTTCCAAACAACTCTGATTTTATAGAATATTTTCAAAACTGTTGCATTAATTAATCTGTTAAAATATCCGTTTAATCTGTTAAAAGAGTTGTTTCAATCTGTTAAAATTCCTTTTAATCCATTAATACGTTCTTGATTCTTTAACAGATTTGTTTTAACTGATACGACAACGTTTATATCAGTTAAAACACTTTACAGAAAATCTTCTAAGTTTATTTAATCGATTGTTTCGTGATTCAATCGATTTAAATACTGCAAAACTTTCTTGTAAAACTTTTCAAGTTATTTTAACTGATAAAAATAGGTTTTAATCGATTAAAACTCTGTACAAAATTTTTTCCAAGTTGTTTTAATCGGTTGAAACGCGTTTTAATCGATTGAAACTCTGTACAAAATTTTCCAAGTTATTTTAATCGATTGAAATGCGTTTTAATCGATTGAAACAGATCTGATCGGTCATAATTCAATTCTGATCGATCATAACCAACTTCGATCGGTCATAATCGCATTCTGATCGATCATTCTGACTCTTTAAGTGATTTTAATCGATTGAAACGTGTTTTAATCGATTGGAAAAGTTCTGATCGCTCATAATTCAAATCTGATCGGTCAAATTTGATTCTGATCGGTCATATTTGTATTCTGATCGGTCATAATGAGTTCTAAAGGGTTTTAATCGATTGAAAGCAATTTGTATCGATTAAAATACTGTAAAATTACTTCTTTGAACATTCTAAGAGATTTTAATCGGTTCTTTCAAAACTATATCAGTTAAAAACATTATTAAGAAAGCTTTTGTCAAAATGCTTTGTTTTTAATTGTTTAAAACGCTTTTAGAGGCATTTCGCAAAATCTTTTAAGAGAAGAAACTTCATGCAGCAGAAAAGATAAAGTGGTTTTACCTAAGCCTTCTGTAGACACACTAAATCTTCTAACTCTATTATCTGAGTGACTTGTTGACCGTTGCAATGTTGACTTTAAACTCCATCTTTGACTTCATCAAATCAATGAGATCTTTGCCAAAGTATTTCACTAAGATCTTCATCACTTTCATTCTAAACCTTTCTCTTCTTTAATTCTGTGACTGCATTTATTTTTGATTGCCTGCTGTGTGATTCAAGAATTGGTCGGATTACTTAATCTTTGAAATAGATAATCTATTAATTGCAAAAATCTTTCAAAGATCAATTCAGCCCCCCTCTTGATCTCAACCTTTTTTTCTAACAATTGGTATTAGAGCAAGGTTCTTGAGAGTTATTCAAGTCTTTCGATCCATGGCTGGAAATAAATTTTCTGAGGGTGCTTGTATTGATAGACCTCCACTGTTTTGTGAAACAGATTATCCATTTTGGAAGATTAGGATGAAGATCTTTATTGAATCTGTTAGTATAAATGTTTGGAATATCATTGAACAAGAAACTGATAATTTTAACAAAGATTGGTCTAGCTTAAATGACTGTGAAAAGAAATTAATTCAAGATGATTGTATTGCCAAAAATATCATCATATCTGCACTTAACAAAAACGATTTTTTCAGGATAGCACATTGTCAAACTGCTGCACAAATGTGGAAGATCCTTGAAATGACCTATGAAGAAACAACAGAGATATGATTAATGGTCAACTCAGATTCGCCAATAACCAAGTGTAAGTTCGACTCAACAACCACTATGAATTATAGTTCATTACAAGATGTTTTTTATGAAATGCATGCAGTAGCTAAAAGATTAGAAACTGAAAATAAAAGATTAAAAAGCATGAATAGTTTATTAGAAAACAAGATCACTGTTCTTGAAAAGAAAATAGTTGATGAAGAAACCAAGAATGAAAATTTGGAATTAGGTAGTAATTCGATTGCATGTGTAATGTTAAAGATTGCAAAAACTGTCCCGAGTTACAAAAAAATTATCATACTTAATAAAAACTGCATCTAAACTTGCACAAGGAAAAACTAGTCTTGATATGATACTTGATTCTCAAAAATTAGTTATTGATCGTGGTGGTATAGGTTTTACACCTTCTATTGGAAACAAAACTAGAGCATTTAAAAACTATTTTGCATATAATAAATCTATGTCATCTCCATTTATTAGATGTTTTTACTCGCATGAAAAAAGGGCATTCTGTGAAGTATTGTAGAATTAGGAAATATGCTATTCCTAAAGGTAGAATGAAATGGATACCCAAAAGTTCATTTCAAATAACATGATTGGACCCAATAATTAAAAAGGGGTACCAGAAATATGCCAAATCTGTTTTGCAGGAACAAAATCTGGAAGTCCCTGGGTATCAAATCAGCAAAATCTGTTTCTGGATTCTTGGACTGAGCATTTTAATTGATACAAAACTATTTTAATCGGTTAAAATCACTTACAAAGAATATCAGAAAAGTTGTCCGTACAGTTTTGATCGATTAAAATACGAATTAATCGATTAAAATGTTCTCTGGAATATAGTTTAGTTGTTTTAATCGATTAAAATGGATTTATATCAGTTAAAATCATTAAAAGGATAAAATTAACCGATTACTTCTCGTATAAATCGATTATTATTCTGATATATCTTTTTCCAGAACTTGTTTAATCGATTAAATATCAAATTAATCGATTAAAATTCTACTTCCAGTGCTGAATTAATTGTGTATTTCAATTTTGTATCATTTAGTACTGCAACTATACTAATTTCTTTTTCAGGCAAAACAAACTGAAGATCTCGGGTACCTTGACAGTGGTTGTTCTAAACACATGACAGGTGATATTACAAAATTTTGCAACTTAAAACTAAAGAATGGTGGAACTGTTGTCTATGGGGATAATAACAAATAATCCTTGGAATAGGTGACATCAAATGCGCAGAATCAGGTATTATTAACAATGTATTATATGTTGAGGGTTTAAAACATAATTTGATTAGTATTAGCCAGCTTTGTGATAAAGGACACAAAGTTGTCTTTGGACAAAATCAATGTCAGATAATCAAATCAGATTCAGAACAGGAACTGATTACTGGTAAGAGGATCAACAATATTTACATGTTAGATACTAATTCTGCTAAAATCTGTTGCTTAATTTCTAAAGAGAATGATTCTTGGTTGTGGCATAGGAGGTTAGCTCATATTCATATGAATCATCTTAATAAACTAATTTCTAAAGATCTTGTTGTTGGCTTGCCTAAACTTAAGTTTGTGAAAGACAAAGTTTGTGATGCATGTCAAAAGGGGAAACAAGTAAGGAATTCTTTTTCACAGAAAAATATTTTTTCAACTTCTAGACCTCTTGAACTTTTGCACATGGATCTCTTTGGTCCTTCTAGAACTATGAGTTTAGGAGGAAATCTATATGCATTGGTTATAGTAGATGATTACTCAAGATTTACCTGGACATTGTTTTTAAAATTAAAATCTGAGACTTTCCATTTGTTTAAGAAATTTGCGAAACAAATTCAAAATGAAAAAGGCTATTTTATCTCTTGTATTCAAAGTGATCATGGGGGAGAGTTTTCAAACGAAAATTTCAATAAATTTTGTGATAAACATGGTATCAAGCATAATTTTTCTGCTCCTAGAACTCCTCAACAGAATGGTGTAGTTGAAAGGAAAAATCGTTCTCTTGAAGAGCTAGCTAGGACAATGCTTAATGAAAAAGCATTACCAAAATATTTTTGGGCTGATGCCGTTAGCACTGCTTGCCATGTATTAAACCGTGTTTTAATCAGACCTTTTCTTAAGAAAACTCCCTATGAATTATTCAAAGGTAAAAAGCCTAACATAAACTATTTCAGAGTATTTGGGAGTAAGGTTTTTGTTTTAAACAATGGAAAGGAAAGTCTTGAAAAGTTTGATTCCAAATCAGATGAAGGTATCTTCTTGGGATATTCATTGAATAGCCATGCTTATAGAATCTTTAACAAAAGGCTAAATACTGTAGAAGAATCTGTTCATGTTGTATTTGATGAAACTAACCCAAGTATGCAGAATATTTCTGAGTATAGTGCAGAAGATGATGTTTTAACTGATAAAATGTATCAGTTAAAACTGCCAGAATCAACAGATTCTTAAAAATAGGTTGAAGATATTGAAGAATCTGAAGAGTAGCTGCTTAAAGAATGGAAAACTCCAAGAAATCTTTCAATAGACAACATCATTGGTGAAATAAATCAGGGAGTTTCCACTAGAAGATCTTTAAATAAATTTTGCAATCATATGGCATTTGTATCTCAAATTGAACCTAAAACCATATCTGATGCATTAAAGGATAATAACTGGATTAATGCTATGCATGATGAATTAAATCAATTCACTAGAAATGAAGTATGGAAATTAATTCCACAACCGGATAATGCATATATAGTAGGTACAAAGTGGGTTTTTAGGAATAAAATGGATGAAAATGGTATAATCACTAGAAACAAGGCCAGATTAGTTACTAAAGGGTATAATCAGCAAGAAGGAATTGATTTTGATGAAACATATGCTCCTGTTGCTAGATTAGAGGCTGTTAGACTTTTACTTGCTTATGCTTCAATGAAAAGTTTCAGGTTATTTCAAATGGATGTCAAAAGTGCTTTCTTAAATGGCTACTTGAATGAAAAAGTTTTTGTTACACAACCACCTGGTTTTGAAGATCATATTCATCCAGAATATGTTTATAGACTAAAGAAAGCTTTGTATGGTCTCAAACAAGCCCTAAGACAATGGTATGAAAGGTTAAGTAATTTTCTCATTTTTAAGGGCTATCAAAGAGGTTTGGTTGATAAAACTTTATTCCTGAAAAAATTGAATAATGAGGTAATTCTAGTTCAAGTATATGTTGATGACATCATATTTGGAGCCACTAATGTATCTTTATGTAAAGATTTTTATCAAAGATATGCAGGGAGAATTTGAGATGTCTATGATGGGAGAACTCAACTACTTTCTTGGATTACAAGTTAAACAACTTAAAGAAGGAAGTTTTCTGCATCAATCTAAATACTGCACAGAACTTTTAAAGAAATTTGAAATGGAACATTGCAAAGAAGCAACAACACCTATGTCCACAAATTGCTATCTTGATTCTGATGAAAAAGGAAAAGCTGTTGATGAAACCAAATATAGAGGACTTATTGGTTCTTTGCTATATCTAACAGCAAGTAGACCTCACATTATGTTCAGTGTTTGTATGTGTGCCAGGTTTCAATCTGCACCAAAAGAATCACATCTTACTGTTGCAAAAAGAATCCTCAAATATCTCAAAGGAACTTTAAATGTTGGGTTATGGTATCTTGGTGAGTCCAAACTAAGTTTAATTGGATATTCTGACTCAGATTTTGCAGGTTGTAAACTTGATAGGAAAAGCACCAGTGGCACCTGTCATCTCCTTAGAAGCAGTTTAATCTCATGGCATAGTAAAAAGCAATCATGTGTTGCTCTTTCTACAGCTGAAGTGGAGTACATTACAACTTGAAGTTGTTGTGCTCAATCTCTTTGGATCAAACAACAGCTTGAGGATTATGGTTTAATTCTTAGAAAGATTCCTCTGTTATGTGATAATACTAGTGCCATTATGTTATCTAAAAACCCAATTCAACATTCTAGGACAAAACATATAGAAATTAGACATCATTTCATTAGAGATCATGTTTTGAAAGGTGATTGTGAAATTTTCTTCATAGAAACTGAAAAAAAACTAGCAGATATTTTTACAAAACCTCTTGCTCGTGATCGTTTTTACAAAATTCGCACTGAATTAGGCATGATAGATGCATCAAACATTGCTTAAATTTCAAAACTGGTTGTTTTAATCAATACAAACAAGTTTTAAATCGATTAAAAACACTTATACAACATTTTTCTTTACTGTTTTAATCGATTAAATGTCGATTTAATCGATTATATCAACTTATGTTATAAACTTTCAAATTTCATCACTGTTTTAATCGATTAAAACTTTATTTCAATCGATTAAAACCATTAACAAGAACTTTTTAATCGATTTTTACTCTGGGAAGAAAAATTAAAAGCTTTAGTTAATGGATGTTCTTGTAACATGCTACTAAAGCATGGTTCCCTTATCTTTACACGTGTTAATTGTATTCATTACAAACGTGTTAATGAAGATAAGTTTGAATCAACTTTGATTGATCTTCACATGAGTAGGGTATCGTATCCATATTTTTTACTATTTTTCAAAACCTAAAAAATGATACATACCATGCATAATGTTTTTTTCCTCTGTTCCCTATTTTTGATGAAGTCAAAAGGCGGAGAAATAATTGTTTTACTTTTGATCGATTTAGGGGGAGAAATAATTCCTTATTTAGGGGGAGCAGCAATTTAGGGGGAGAAATGGGAAAATGATTATTTATGGATTACTCGCTAATCTATTTTATCAAGTGATTTCTTCTGCAGAGTTATTTTTCAAAGTGATGTTTGTCTTCATCAAATAGGGGGAGACTGAAAGTGATGAAGATCTTATTGAATTACGTTGGCAAAGATCTTGTTGATTTGATGAAGTCAAGAATGAAGTCAAAGGCAACTTTGTGACATTCAAAGGTCACTTGGATAAAAGAGTAGAAGGATTAGTGTGTCTGCAGCTCTACTTAGGTATAATCATTTTTATCTTTTCTACTGCATGAGGTTTCTTCACTTAAAAGATTTTGCAAAATGCCTCTAAAAGCGATTAAACGGTCAAAACCAAAGTATTTTGATAAAAGCTTTCTTAATCAACTATTTTAACTAATAGCATATAAGCTTTATCAACTAAAATGTTCTTCACACTTTTATAACAGGTTTTTTAACTGATATAACTTTGAAATAACCGATTGTTTTCATTAAAGGAAGTTTTGAAAACTTTCAGTCAGTATTTTAACTGATACAGTTTCGAAATAACCGATTAAAATCACTTAAAAAGTTCAGAGAAGTGTTCTGGCAGTATTTTAATCGATACAACTTCGTTTCAATCGATTAAAACCACTTGGAGTAGCAGATGACCGATCAGAATGGGTTTATGACCGATCAGAACCAGATATGATCGATCAGAATTGAGTTATGACCGATCAGAACCAGATATGATCGATCAGAATTGAGTTATGACCGATCAGAATTATTTCAATCGATTAAACTACGTTTCAATCGATTAAATCAACTTAAGAAAATTTATGCTTAGCGTTTTAATCGATTAAAACAGATTTTTATCAGTTAAAATCACTTGGAAAAGTTTACAAGAAAGTTTTGCAATATTTAATCGATTAAAACAAATTAGAAGATTTTTTACAAAGAGTTTTAATTGATATAAACGTTGTCGTATCAGTTAAAACAAATCTGGAAAATAATCAAGAACGTTTTAATGGATTAAAAGAAGTTTTAACAGATTAAAACAAGACTTTTAACAGATTAAAAGATTATTTTAACAGATTAATTAAACCAGTAGTTTTGAAAATCTTCTATATAAACAGAGTTGCTTGAACTTTTTATACATCATCTGAAATACATCTTTTAGCAATCAATCAAGCAATCAATAGTACTACTTTCAAGAAAGAATCACGCTAGTTGTAGTGAAGTTCATCAAAGTTCTTTCTTGAGGCAAAATTGCATTCTTTTGAAAAAACACATATTGCAGAACTGCATAAAACTGGTTTGAGCGTTTTAGTTTCTTCTGTTTGTTTCTTTACTTTCTTTTACTATTTTGTGAGTGCTTGGAATTGTGGGCACTGGTTTCTGTAGTTGGAATTTGGCTGCAGGGTAGGTCAAGAACTGGAATTTGGCTCTTGGTGAAGGGTTAGGTGCAGGAACTGGAATTGTGGTTCTTGTGGTAGATTGAGTGTGTGATTAAGGTTGTAATCTGTAAAACATTGTTAATTGCGAAAATCTTTCAAAGATCAATTCACCCCCCTCTTGATCTCAGCCTCTTTTTCTAACATCCTGCACCTAAACCTTCACCAAGAACCAAATTCCAGTTCTTGACCAACCCTGCAGTCAAATTCCAGCTACAGAAACCAGTGCCCACAATTCCAGGCACCAACAATTCCGGAAGAAACTTAGAACGCTCAAACCAGATTTATGCAGCTCTACAAGTATGTGTTTCTTCTCCAAAAGAATGCAAGTTTGCCTCAAGAAAGAACTCCTATGAACTTCACAAAAACTAGCGCGATTCTCTCTTGAAAGTAGCACTTATGCTTGCTTGATTGATTGCTAAAAGATGTGTTTTAAAAGGTTCAAGTAATTCTGTTTATATAGAAGATTTTCAAAACTGCTGGTTTATTTAATCTCTTAAAATAATCTTTTAATCTGTTAAAAGACTTGTTTTAATCTGTTAAAACTTCTTTTAATCTGTTAAAAGACTTGTTTTAATCTGTTAAAACTTCTTTTAATCTGTTAAAATGTTCTTGATTATTTTCCAGATTTGTTTTAACTGATACTGACATCGTTTATATCAATTAAAACTCTTTGTAAAAAATCTTTCAAATTGTTTTAATTGATTGTTTCGTCTTTCAATCGATTAAAATACTGCAAAACATTCTTGTAAACTTTTCTAAGTGATTTTAACTCGATAACAATCTATTTTAATCGATTAAAACACTTTGAAAAAGATTCACTTAGTTATTTTAATCGATTGAAACGCATTTTAATCGATTATAATCTGCCAAAAGATTTCATAAAACTTTCTAAGTTATTTTAACCGATAAAAACCTTGTTTTAATCGATTAAAACATTCTGGAAAAACCTCTTAGTTGTTTTAATCGATTATTTCGCATTTGTATCGATTAAAATACTGACAGAACAACTTTCAAAACACTTCAAGTTATTTTAATCGATTATTTCGTGTTTGTATCGATTAAAATTCTGCCAGAACACTTTTCAAAGTAGTCTAAGTCATTTTAATCGATTATATCAATTCTATATCAGTTAAAATACTGGCAGAAGGTTTTGAAAAATCCTTCTAATGAAAACAATCGATTATTTCAAAAACATATTAGTTAAAAACTTGTTGCAAAAGTGTTAAGAACATTTTAGTTGATAAAGCTTGTAAACTATTAGTTAAAATAGTTAATTAAAAACCTTTTAACAAAATACTTTGTTTTTATCCATTTAAACGCTTTTTAGAGGCATTTGCAAAATCTTTTAAATGAAGAAACCTTATGTAGCAAAGAGATAAAAATGATTATACCTAACCAGAGATGCAGACTCACTAATCCCACTACTCTTTTATCTAAGTGACCTTTGACTGCCACAAAGTAGCCTTTGACTTCATTTTTTACTTCATCAAATCAACAAGATCTTTGCCAAAGTAATTCAATAAGATCTTCATCACTTTCAGTCTCCCCCTATTTGATGAAGACAAACACCTCTTTGAATAATAACTCTGCAGAAGAAGTTACTTGAATATATAGATTAGTGAGTATTCAAAAATTAATCATTTTCCTATTTCTCCCCCTATATTGCTACTCCCCCTAAATAAAGAAAATCAAAGCAATTATTTCTCCCCCTTTTGACTTCATCAAAAAATAGGGAATAGAGGAACATAAAATGTATTAGTTTTTTTTTTTAAAAAACACAGTAAAAGATTCTGAACAAGATTCCTTACTCATGTAAAGACCAATCAAAGTTGATTCAAACTTATCTTCATTAACACGTTTGCAATGAATACAATTAACACGTGTAAAGATAAGGAAATCATGCTTTAGTAGCATGTTACAAGAACAACCATTAACTAAAGCCTTTAATTTTTCTTTCCAGAGTAAAAATCGATTGAAAACAGGACGAAATCGATTAAAATGATCTTGTTACTAGTTATAATCGATTAAAATAACGTTTTAATCGATTAAAACAGTGAAATTTTTTTGAAGAATTGAAACATAAGTTGATTTAATCGATTAAATCGACATTTAATCGATTAAAACAGTAGGAAAAATGTTGTATAAGTGTTTTTAATCGATTTAAAGCTTGGTTTTATCGATTAAAACAACCAGTTTTGAAAAACTAAGAAATGTTTGATGCATCTAAAATGCCTAATTCAGTGCGGATTTTGTAAAAACGATCACGAGCAAGAGGTTTTGTAAAAATATCTGCTAGTTGTTTTTCAGTTTTTATAAAGAAAATTTCACAATCATCTTTCAAAACATGATCTCTAATGAAATGATGTCTAATTTCTATATGTTTTGTTCTAGAGTGTTGAATTGGATTTTTAGTTAACATAATGGCACTAGTATTATCACATAAGAGAGGAATTTTTCTAAGAATTAAACCGTAATCCTCAAGCTGTTGTTTGATCCAAAGAGATTGAGCACAACAACTTCCAGTTGTAATGTATTCTGCTTCAGCTGTAGAAAGAGTAACACATGATTGCTTTTTACTATGCCAAGAGATTAGACTGCTTCCAAGGAGATGACAGGTACCACTGGTGCTTTTCCTATCAAGTTTACAACCTGCAAAATCTGAGTCAGAATATCCAATTAAATTTAGTTTGGACTCACCAGGATACCATAACCCAACATTTAAAGTTCCTTTGAGATATTTGAGGATTCTTTTTGCAGCAGTAAGATGAGATTCTTTTGGTGCAGATTGAAACCTGGCACACATACAAACACTAAACATAATGTCAGGTCTACATGCTGTTAGATAGAGTAAAGAACCAATAAGTCCTCTATATTTAGTTTCATCAACAACTTTTCCTTTTTCATCAGAATCAAGATAGCAATTTGCGGACATAGGTGTTGATGCTTCTTTGCAATGTTCCATCTCAAATGTCTTCAAAAGTTCTGTGCAGTATTTAGATTGATGAAGAAAATTTCCTTCTTTAAGTTGTTTAACTTGTAATCCAAGAAAGTAGTTGAGTTCCCCCATCATAGACATCTCAAATTCTCCCTACATATCTTTGATAAAATCTTTACATAAACACTCATTAGTGGCTCCAAATATGATGTCATCAACGTATACTTGAACCAGAATTACATCAATATTCAATTTTTTTAAGAATAAAGTTTCATCAATCAAACCTCTTTGATAACCCTTTAAAATGAGAAAATTACTTAACCTTTCATAGCGTTGTCTTGGGGCTTGTTTGAGACCATACAGAGCTTTCTTTAATCTATAAACATATTCTGGATGAATATGATCTTCAAAACTAGGTGGTTGTGTAACAAAAACTTCTTCATTCAAGTAGCCATTTAAGAAAGCACTTTTGACATCCATTTGAAATAACCTGAAACTTTTTATTGAAGCATAAGCAAGTAAAAGTCTAACAGCTTCTAATCTAGCAACTGCAGCATATGTTTCATCAAAATCAATTCCTTATTGCTGATTATACCCTTTAGCAACTAATCTGGCCTTGTTTCTATTGATTATACCATTTTTCATCCATTTTATTCCTAAAAACCCATTTTGTACCTACAATATTTGCATTATCTGGTTTTGGAATTAATTCCCATACTTCATTTCTTGTAAATTGATTTAATTCATCATGCATAGCATTAATCCAATTATTATCCTTTAATGCATCAGATATAGTTTTTGGTTCAATTTGTGATACAAATGCCATGTGATTGCAAAATTTATTTAAAGATCTTCTAGTGGAAACTCCCTGATTTATTTCATCAATAATGTTGTTTATTGAAAGATTTCTTGAAGTTTTCCAATCTTTAGGCAGCTGCTCTTCAGTTTCTTCAATCTCTTCAACCTGTTTTTGAGAAACTGTTGATTCTGGCAGTTTTAACTGATACATTTTATTAGTTAAAACATCATCTTCTGTACTATACTCAGAAATATTCTGCATTTTTGGGTTAGTCTCATCAAATACAACATGGACAAATTCTTCTACAATATTTAGCCTTTTGTTAAAGATTCTATAAGCATGGCTATTTAATGAATACCCCAAGAATATACCTTCATCTGATTTGGAATCAAACTTTCCAAGATTTTCTTTTCCATTGTTTAAAACAAAAACCTTACTTCCAAATACTCTAAACTAGTTTATGTTAGGCTTTTTACCTTTGAATAATTCATAGGGAGTTTTCTTAAGAAAAGGTCTGATTAAAACATGGTTTAATACATGGCATGCAGTGCTAACGACATCAGCCCAAAAATATTTTGGTAATGCTTTCTCATTAAGCATTGTCCTAGCTAGCTCTTCAAGAGAACGATTTTTCCTTTCAACTACACCATTCTGTTGAGGAGTTCTAGGAGCAAAAAAATTATGCTTGATACCATGTTTATCACAAAATTTATTGAAATTTTCGTTTGAAAAACTCTCCCCCATGATCACTTTGAATACAAGAGATAAAATAGCCTTTTTCATTTTGAATTTGTTTCGCAAATTTCTTAAACAAATGGAAAGTATCAAATTTTAATTTTAAAAATAATGTCCAGGTAAATCTTGAGTAATCATCTACTATAGCCAATGCATATAGATTTCCTCCTAAACTCATAGTTCTAGAAGGACCAAAGAGATCCATGTGCAAAAGTTCAAGAGGTCTAGATGTTGAAACAATATTTTTCTATGAAAAAGAATTCCTTACTTGTTTCCCCTTTTGACATGCATCACATACTTTGTCTTTTACAAACTTAAGTTTAGGTAAGCCAACTACAAGATCTCTAGAAATCAGTTTGTTTAGATGATTCATATGAATATGAGCTAACCTCCTATGCCACAACCAGGAATCATTTTATTTAGAAATTAAGCAACAGTTTTTAGTAGAATTAGTATCTAACATGTAAATATTGTTAATCCTCTTACCAGTAATCAGTACCTGTTCTTTAGATGTCACCTATTCCAAGGATTCTTCCTTTGTTATTATCCCCATAAACAACAGTCCCTCCATTCTTTAGTTTTAAGTTGTAAAATTTTGTAATATCACCTGTCATGTGTTTAGAACAACCACTGTCAAGGTACCAGCACTAGTACAAAATAGGCTTTTAACATCGGTTCTAGAACCGATGTAGATACGACCGATGTAGAAAGTGTGACTTTCCACATTGGTTGTAAGGAACCGATGTAGAAAGTCTAATATTTTTATTTTTTTATATATTTTTATTTATTTTATTTATTCATAACCCCTCTCTAATTACCCTATCTACATCCTCTCCCTTTTATATTATATTTTTATTATTTATATTTTTTAGAAATTTGAATTATTATCAGATTAAGAGAATTGTCATCGGTAAGATTCGAACCCAGTACCTTAGAGTCGGAGGCTAATACTCCAACCACTAAGCTACCAGGATTTTCCGATAATAACTTATACATAAGTTATATTTATATACAAATAAAAATGTATATCCATGTAAATATATAAATACAAATACAAATATATTTATATATTTATATGTTGGATGTGAGGACACGCTCGAGGATGAAAGTGTGTGTCGAGTGAATTTTTAAAATTTGATGTCAAATTTGTGAGCGGGTCTCTTTATATGGATTATAACTTAATGACAAAATATAATCTTTATAATTTATTTATATAATGATATAAAATAATTTTTTTCTTTATTTTATATCATTATATAATTTAATTATAAAGATTATATTCTATATTATTATAAATAAATTATAAAGATTATACTCTATCATTAAATTACAAATTCATATAAAGAGACTTGCTCACAAATTTGACATCAAATTTTGAAAACCCACTTGACACACACTTTCACTCTCGAGCGCTCTCACATCCAACATATAAATATAGAAATATATTTGTATTTGTATTTATATATTTTATATTTATATATTTACATGGATATACATTTTTATTTGTATATAAATATAATTTATTTATAAGTTATTATCGAGAAAATCCTAGTAGTTTAGTGGTTAGAGTATTAGTCTTTAATTCTAAGGTACTTGGTTCGAATCCTGCCAGTAACAATTCTCTTAATTTTATAAAAGGACTTTCTACATCGGTTCCTAACTAAACCGATGTTGAAAGTCTTGAATTCACTTTCTACATCGGTTCTTAAAGAACCGATGTGGAAAGACCGATGTTAAAAGTGATTTACGTACTAGTGCGAGAGATCTTCAATTTGTTTTGCACGAAAAGAAATTAGTATAGTTGCGAGTACAAAATAATACGGAATTGAAATAAACAATTAATTCTGCACTGGAAGTTAAATTTTAATCGATTAATTTGATATTCAATCGATTAATCAAGTTCTAGAGAGAATATATCAGAATAATAATCGATTTAAACGAGGAATAATCGGTTAAAATAACTTGAAGTGTTTACAGTATGTGTTTCTTCTCCAAAAGAATGCAAGTTTGCCTCAAGAAAGAACTCCTATGAACTTCACAAAAACTAGCGCGATTCTCTCTTGAAAGTAGCACTTATGCTTGCTTGATTGATTGCTAAAAGATGTGTTTTAAAAGGTTCAAGCAATTCTGTTTATATAGAAGCTTTTCAAAACTGCTGGTTTATTTAATCTCTTAAAATAATCTTTTAATCTGTTAAAAGACTTGTTTTAATCTGTTAAAAGACTTGTTTTAATCTGTTAAAACTTCTTTTAATCTTTTAAAATGTTCTTGATTATTTTCCAAATTTATTTTAACTGATACGACACCGTTTATATCAATTAAAACTCTTTGTAAAAAATCTTTCAAATTGTTTTAATCGATTGTTTCGTCTTTCAATAGATTAAAATACTGCAAAACATTCTTGTAAACTTTTCTAAGTGATTTTAACTGATAACAATCTGTTTTAATCGATTAAAACACTTTGAAAAATATTCACTTAGTTATTTTAATCGATTGAAACGCATTTTAATCGATTATAATTCTGCCAAAAGATTTCATAAAACTTTCTAAGTTATTTTAACTATAAAAACCTTGTTTTAATCGATTAAAACATTCTGGAAAAACCTCTTAGTTGTTTTAATTAATTATTTCGCATTTGTATCGATTAAAATACTTACAGAACAACTTTCAAAACACTTCAAGTTATTTTAATCGATTATTTCGTGTTTGTATCGATTAAAATTCTGCCAGAACACTTTTCAAAATAGTCTAAGTCATTTTAATCGATTATATCAATTCTATATCGGTTAAAATATCGCGAGAAGGTTTTCAAAAATCCTTCTAATGAAAACAATCGATTATTTCGAAAACATATCAGTTAAAAACTTATTGCAAAAGTGTTAAGAACATTTTAGTTGATAAAACTTGTAAACTATTAGTTAAAATAGTTAATTAAAAACCTTTTAACAAAATACTTTGTTTTTATCCATTTAAACGCTTTTTAGAGGCATTTGCAAAATCTTTTAAATAAAGAAACCTCATGCAGTAGAGAGATAAAAATGTTTATACCTAAGCAGAGATGCAGACTCACTAATCCCACTACTCTTTTATCTAAGTGACATTTGACTGCCACAAAGTAGCCTTTGACTTCATTTTTGACTTCATCAAATCAACAAGATCTTTGTCAAAGTAATTCAATAAGATCTTCATCACTTTCATAATTATATCAAATTTTTACCACTTAACAACTCCCCCCAACCTAGAATCTTGCTTGTCCCAAGTAAAGTAATTTTTCCAAAACAAAACCATCACCTATTATCTCTTTCTCTTCCAGAACCACAACATAAAAATTTTCAGAGGTGATGCTCACAACTCCAAATGAAAATAGAACACATAAGCATTCAAGTTATAGAAACCAACAAAGAATAATTAGTCATTAACTATCCTCAGAGAAGCATTATCTCTCAAATAGAGTTATATATACTCATCTCTAATTCTCACAGGTAAGTGTTTATCTCATTCAATCACTTCATTTAGACAATCCAATATTGATAATCATCTTCAAGCAATCAACAATTGTTAAACAAGACTTAAATCAAAAGGTCTTTTGAGGCTTGTAATGGGGTTGGGCTAAGAAATAATGATTTGTTTTTCTGGGATATACAAAAATATTTGAGAAATTCAACTCATATGAATGATTCTTGATTAACAATTCCTCAAGTCAGGTTTCAAACTTCATGCTTTTGTCCCTAACACAATGATAGTGAGTTAATGATCTCACAAGTTATTATTCCCCCCTTGAACTACTTTTCTATATTTTTTTTCTCATGCTTTTGCATGTATTCTTTTTGGCTTTGCCAATTTTTAATCTTTGCTTTTCCTTTTTCTTTACACCTCTTTTTTTTTTTTTAAGAATAACACCCCAATAATACCTGTAGGACAACAATAGCAATACCCAACAATAAGAAAAATAGTGACATTCATACTCATTTCCTTTCTCAAATATAAGAAGGTAGATAAATAGTGTTTAGGCTTAAGGGTTCTGTTTAAGAAACAATGTTATTTTTGGCTCAGAAAGGGTTCAAATGGATGTCCTAAAATTAATGCAAGGTTGGCTATTTGGCTTTGGGTTATATCTACTACAAAGAAAAAATGCCTTTATCATTTTCAAGTCTTGCCAACATGTAATCACATCAAAGAATCAACCAATATCAGTTGTTAATCACAAAGTGTTGACACTCAATTTATCTGTTTTTGGTACTCTACTCACCTGGGTTTTGGCTAGCTTCTCCAATTCAGTTAATTCCTAATTCTCCTCATCAATTCCTTTTCACTATCATACTCATCATCCCAAAATCACTTGCTATTGGAAACAATCAAAATTATTTTTCACGTTCTAGATTTGAATTAGACAATAAGAAATAATCTCATACATGGCTCTAAAACAAATTATGGGACAACAAGGGAATTCAAAATTTAAAATAAAGCAATTAAAAACATTAAATTAACAACAAAGGAATTAAAAACATTAAAAACAAAGTAAGTTTCCTCCCTTATTTTCTTCACTTATCATCTACTCCTTATCTTGTGCCTCAGCCTCAGTTGCAAACTTTCTCACCCCCTCCAAAAAGTTGGACTTTCCCCAGGCCATTGAAGTAAGACTTCAAAGTCTTGAGGAGAAGTGCACTGTGTACCTGGAGCAATCTTGTAAAGAAAGAACCTAAGGAAGAAAAATGCACAAAAAACTTAAACTGCAAAAAGAAAAAAAACAAATTTAAAACATTGGGTTGCCTCCCAAGAGCGCTTGTTTAACGTCTTCAGCTTGACGCCTATTTGCTTTAGGGCTCATGCAGGTGAGTGATCAAGGTGATATATACGCATTCTCCATCCCTTGATTGTTCTTGTGGGAATGAATTTATTCTTTTCATTGCTAATAACCTTACGACTGTCAGAGATTGGATAAATCATACCTACTTCAGGAGGTTTCAGTACCTCTCTTTGAATAACTTCCTTCATAGTCAGACTAAGATGTCTTTGGGGTTGTGCAACAGGCTTGTAATCTTGTTTTTTAGTTGAGATGGGTAATTCCTCCAAAGTATCTATTATGAGGCAATTTTTCTTATCTTCCGGTTGTTGTACAACTTCAAACAGATTGAAATTAATTTCATCATCTCCACTTCTAATTTTCAACTTGCTCATGTCAACACCTATAATTACTTTGACAGTCTTCATAAATTGCCTTCCCAGGATCAATGGGACTTCCTCATTTTCCTCCATGTCCATAATCACAAAATCAACAGGAAATATGAATTTATCCACTCTAACTAAAACATCTTCTGCTACTCCATAAGGAATCTTTAGAGATCTGTCAGCCAGTTGCAGTGTCATTCTTGTAGGCTTTACTTTCAAGTATCATATTCTTTTAAGCATAGACAAAGACATTAGATTTATACTAGCACCCAAATCGAGTAATGCCTTACCTACTTGTAATGTCCCAATTACAACTGGTATAGTGAAACTACCAGGATCTTTGGACTTTTGAGGCAATGATTTCTGAATTATAGCGTTGCATCTTGCTTCTAGCTCCACTGTTTTTGTAGTAAATCTCCTTTTCTTAGTTAACAACTCTTTCATGAATTTTGCATAAGTCGGCATCTACTCCATAGCTTCCATAAATGGAATATTAATCTGTAAATGCTTGAAAATATCCATGAATCTTGCAAATTGTCTTTCTTTATCTTTCTTGGAAGGATGACGAGGATATGGTAAATCCTTTAATTGTGGTATTTGACTATCATCTTTCTCCCTCTCTTTCTCACTCTTTTTATTTTTCTTTTCTTTTTCAGTATTTTTTTTCTTTTTCTATACTCTCACTTTTCTTTTTCTCTTTTTCTCCTTCACACTCATCTTCTTTTTTCTTGTAGGATTTCCTTCTCTACAGCCAGATTGTCACCAATACCTTCTCCTATAACCTTACCACTCCTTGTAGTTATTGAATTGCATTGCTCCCTGGGGTTGGTTTGTGTGTTAGCTAAAAATTGTCCTCCTTGTTGTTGCTCAGATAATTGCTTATCTAGTTGGCCTATCTGGATCTCTATATTTCTAAATGAAGCCTCAGTATTTTTTTGATTATCCATAGTGCCTTGCATGAATTTTTCTAAAGTATCCTCCAATTTACTTATTTTGTCAGGCACTGAAGGATAATGTTGTTGTTACTGTTGATATGGAGGTTGTTGATATGACTGTTGTTGAAATGCAGGTTGTCTAGTAGATGAGCTAACACCTTTGTTCCACCCAAAATTCTGATTTTGATTTTGATTCCCTCTCCATCCTTGTGAAAAATTATTCTGATAATTATTGGGATTAGGAAAATTGCCTTGTCTACCTTGACTACTACCTTGGGCCCCCATATAATTAACTTCTTCTTGCTGAATGTTGCCTTGATAAGAGCATTGTTCATTTGAATGATCACCTTCACACACGTCACAACTCATCTGTTGATTAGGAATAGATTGTACTGTGTGCATTTGTTGAGGTAATTTCTCTATTTTCTGGTTCAATGCTTCAATTTGTTGCGTTATAAGTTTATTTTGGGCTAAGATAGCATCTGAGCTGTTAAGTTCAAGAACTCTCTTCCTTTGAATTGGATGTCTATCATGTTAGGCCTGTTGGTCTGTAAAGGCTAGTGCATCAATAATTCTGGTGGCATGATCAATTTCTACATCCAACATGGATCCTCCTCCTGCAGCCTCTAATAACATCTTTGCATCAGTCGCAAGCCAGTATAGAAAATATTCAACTGAGAAACGTCATCAAATCCATGATTTGGGCATCTTCTCAACAGTGATTTAAATTTCTCCCATGCTTCACAAAATTTTTCATCTGCTCCTTGTCTGAAAGAAGTGATGTCAGATTTTGCTTTGATGTAGCGGGATGGTGGGAAAAATCTATTCAAAAACTTTTCTTCTACACTACTCCAATTAGTCAAACTCTAATTATCATGTGCTTTCAGCCACTCCTTTGCCCTACCTGCTAAAGAAAAAGGAAATAATATCAAATATGCAGATTCAAGATTTGCTGCTCTAAATCCCATGGTACCAATCAACTCATAAAAAGTAGACAAATGAATATAAGGGTCTTCATGATCCAATCCATTGAATTGATGAGCACTAATCAAGCTTAAGAAAGATGGATTCATCTCCAATGTATGATCATCCGGAATGACAATGCTGGAAAAATGTCTTGGACCATGCTGCATAGCACAATTTCTAAGAGTTCTTCTAGGTGGATTTGCATTTGGATTTTGATTTGGATTTGGATTTGCTCCTTCTTCCGCCATATCTTCTATAATTGGGTCTGGTAAATCAAGTGTGAAAGAAGAATTAGCAGATTCTCTTGTAGCTTGTTCTTGAGTTTCTCTTCTTCTTCTACCCCGATTCCTCCGAGCTGTTTTTTCAATCTCTGGATTAAATTCTAACTGCTTTGAAGATACCTGTCCTCTTAAATACATAAATTAAAAGAGTAACTCAAACAAATATTAGCACAAACTAAAAACTAAATAATAATAATAATAATAATAATAATAATAATAATGATAATAATGATAATAATAATAATAATAATAATAATAATAATAATAATGATAATAATAATGATAATAATAATAATAATAATAATGATAATAATGATAATAATGATAATAATAATGATAATAATGATAATAATGATAATGATAATAATGATAATGATAATAATGATAATGATAATAATGATAATAATAATAATAATAATGATAATAATGATAATAATAATAATAATGATAATAATGATAATAATGATAATGATAATGATAATAATAATAATAATGATAATAATGATAATGATAATAATAATGATAATAATGATAATAATGATAATGATAATAATAATGATAATAATGATAATAATAATAATAATAATGATAATAATAATAATAATAATAATAATGATAATAATGATAATAATAATAATAATGATAATAATAATAATCATAATAATAATAATAATCATAATAATAACGTAAATAAAAATAAAATACTCAATAAGCTAAACAAAGAATTCTCAAAGAACACCGTTCCCGACAGAATCGCCAGAAATACTTGTTGAATTATTGGCAAGCCTACCAAAATTATCAATCGCAGTATAGTATTTCGATTAAATAAAAGCCGATCCCACGAGGAACAGTTTCAATGAAAATTCCCAATTATGCTTACTAAGTATATTAAACAGATTGGGTTTTGCAAATAAGAGTTGAATTGAAATTAAATGACAAATAACTGTAAATTGTTGAGAAAATATCAATTAAAGGCACTTAGGATTGACTTCCTTCCTTATCCCTCTTTTGTAATGACTATGTCAATTAAGAACGTCAATTAACCTAACAATGTTGATGCCACCTACTCAAATCATCCATGTTGATTCCTCACACATGAAATTCATAAGAAAACCTAATAAATGTTGATTCCTCACACAATTAAGAGATTTTCCAGCATTAGGTTTAGGGTGTTTAAGCAATTAATACATTCATTCCATTCCTGGCAATTAATGTAACAAATATTCTTACCGTGATCTAGGGTTCAAGATATATTTTCCAATCATACCTCAAACAATCAAGAATAAATCATTCAAAAGCATAAAGGATAATAATAACAACATCAAAGCATAAATTAATATCTCAAAATATCACCATGATACAAAAGAGTTCAAAGGAAGTGCATTGAATCCTAAGAGAATGAAGTTAGCCACTCATGTTGGCCATTACAATGCTTGAATTGATGAAGAAGTGAAGAATTGATGAAGATTAGACAAAACCCTAACAGTAGTCGTGTCTCCTCTTCTCCAAGACTGCTTGCTTTCTCAAAACACATCTTATCTTTTTATAAGAGAATTTGGGTCGGGCCTCGCATCATTCATTCGCTTAAGCGTTCTTCTTTCTTTCAATTTTTCTCTAATTATGTTGACAATTATGCTCCTTACTCTTGTATCAAGGTATTCTCGAATTCATCCTATATTGGGAGAAAAATATATTAGAATTAACATAAGTTAAGTTGTTTCATAACAATTCAAGGCATAATTATATCAACTTTTTACCACTTAACACTATCCAATTAACAAATTAGTTGATGTACCCACTGTCCAAAGTATGCACCTCTGCCTTCGGTTAAGGGAACACATTCAATTAAAGCTGAAACATTGCAGGTCTATCTTTCGGAATTCAAAAATTTGAAATCCGATCTTCATTCTTGGAACCAGGTCCAACATAAACTCAACCATTTCTCAGCTTTTCCTCTTATCTTCATATCTTTTTCAAATTCCTTCTCATAATTTCTGCTACAAGATGTTTAAAATCAAAATCAAGGAAGAAACATAAGGGGGTTCCTTTGCTATTGGCAATGCTGGTGGACACATTGAAACATGGTTCAATGTAGATATTGACAAGATGAACAACTTCATTTCAAACTTTATCCAAAAGCAACTGTTGATTCCTAAATACATTAAGTTTGCTTGGTTGGATGAAGAAGGTTTTACTTCACTAAGAAGAAAATTAAAAAGACAAAAGTTTAATACTTTTCTGGAGCACACCGGCAACATCCATCCTGATCTTGTGAGGGTCTTCTATGCCAACCTCACAGTCAGTGCTCCACACTAAGGTCTCAAGTCAAAGGTATAAGTATGGTGATCACGCTTGAGGTATGGGAAGTAGTGGTTGGTCTCCATGATGTTGGTGTAAAGGTACCCAGAGGTAACACTGCAGAGTTACTAGATTTTAACAAAATTCAATTTTTCCGCAATTGTCTTAAAAATCAAAACGATTCTGTAAGAACTCTTAATGTTGGGAAGATGGAGCTTGAACCGAGAATTCTTGCCTTCATCATTGCCTGGATGCTTACTCCAAGGGGGAGTAATCATGCTTTACTCAATGAAGGGGATGTAACTCTCATGTACTGCATAGAAAATAATATCCGTGTAAACTGGATTTTTGTTATCAAGGATCACATGATAAAAGCAAAAAGATTGGCTGATTACAAACTGTCATATGCTATGTTGATTAATCAATTTTTTTAGAGACTTTGCAGTAGATCTTGCAGGAGAATATGTAGAAACTCCAAAGGCCTCCAATAATATTGATGATTTCACTCTGCGGAAGATGGGATTTATCAAAATTGATGGAGAATGGATCTCAAAGATTGATGCTGGGATGTCCGAAGATGAGGATGAAGATGAAGAAGAAGCTGATCAAGGTCAAATTCCTTCTTTTCCGACTGTTGCTGAGGTTCTTGATTCCACTGGTGGTCAAACCTCTTATGAGAATATGGAAATCATACCATACATAGAGCAACCTTACCGCGGGACTCCACTCTCACAATTTGAACAAACCATTCTCTCTCAAATGTCCTCACTGCAAGAGAATCAAAGGAAACACATGCAAATGACCTACCAACATTTCCAGCAGACTAACACAATTCTCCAACCTGGGAAATCAGATTGTTGACATTTATACCAAATTAGAGGATATGCAATTGAATCAAGGAAACTGGGATGACTGATTTCATCAACAAGAAGGGTCCTTTTTCTATCACAAATTTCTTTTATGTGTTGTTTCCTTTATTTTAATCTTGTTGGTCTGTAATATTAACTGGTAATTGACCAGAAACACTTCTTGAACATCCTTTAATATAATGCAGGTATGTTAATTTGAGATTAGAATTGAATTTGAGATCCTAGATAACTCATTCTGATAGTTTTAGTTGATAAAGAAATCATTTTAATCGATTAATTTTATTCATAAACATATTCAGAGTAACATTATGTACCTTTTTAATCGATTAAATAAAACATTAATCGATTAAATTTATTTGCAGAAAGAATCACCTAGAATAGGTTATGGATCTGTATCCATTAAAAATGATCTACATCAATTAATTTCACTAACAAAGTTGTTACATTCTGATTTTGTTCGGATTTTTGCTTAAATCTTGATCTATCAATATTCATCTATATAAGTTTCAATTTTGTTTTAAAACATCTTGTGACTATTTTGAATTTAGCATAAGTAACTTGTCCTTAAGGATCAAGACAAATAATTTCTTTAGAGATCATGTTTCAAAAGGTGATTGTGAAATTTTCTTTATAGAAACTGAGAAACAATTAACTGATATATTCACAACACCTCTTGCTCGTGATCGTTTTTATAAAATCCAAAATGAATTAGGGATATTAGATGCATCAAATATCACTTAATTTTCATTTTTGAATGTTTTAATTGATATAAACCAGCTTTAATCGATTAATTTCACTTATAATACTATTGTTCGTATTGTTTTAATCGATTAAATTTCGATTTAATAGATTAAATGCTCTCAGGATTTTAGTGGGCATCTATCATTCCTATTTTAACCAATTATTATTCTGCAAAGGATATTAAAGGTTTTTAGTTAATGGTTGGTCTTATAACATGCTACTCAAGCAAGATTCCCCTATCTTTACACATGTCTATTGTATTCATTACAAACGTGTTAACAAAGATAAATTTGAATCAACTTTAATTGTTCTTAAATGAATAATACATCTCATTGGTATCAAGAAATTCTATTTTTTTTTTCTGACTTTACTATTGTTTTAAAAATAATTTTTTTATCATAACATACTATGCATATTGCTTGTTTTATACCTTTATTCCCTATTTTTGATGAAGTCAAAGGGGGAGAAATGATTAATCTTTGAAATACTCACTAATCTAGGGGGAGAAATGATTAATCTTGAATACTCACTAATCTATATATCCAAGCAATTTCTTTTGCAGATTAAGATCTTTCAAAGAGATGTTTGTCTTCATCAAATAGGGGAAGACTGAAAGTAATGAAGATTTTATTGAATCATTTGATAAATTGAAGATCTTGTGGATTTGATGAAGTCAAAGGCTGCTTGGGTTGAAGGGTAGAGTGATTAATGAGTCTGCATCTATACATAGGTATAATCATTCATATCTCTCTGTTGTATGAGGATTAATCATTTGAAAGAAATAAAAAATGCCTCTAAATATGTTTTAATTTGTTAAAAACTATATTAATTGACTAATTTGTTCTTATGAAATAGTTTTAACTGATAGGTTTTCGAAATAATTGATTAAAACCATTTAAAACATTTATTGGAACTATTTTAATTGATACACTTTCGAAATAATCGATTAGTTTCATTAAAGGAGTTTTTGAAAATCTTCTGCCAGTGTTTTAACTGATATAGATTCGAAATAATCGATTAAAATCACTTAAGATGTTTTGAAAAGTGTTCTGGCAGTATTTTAATCAATATAATTTCAAAAATAATCGATTAAAAGCACTTAAAATGTTTTGAAAATTGTTCTGGCAGTGTTTAATCAATGTAACATTGAAATAATCGATTAAAACCACTTAAAGTGTTTTCTAATCGATGTAATCTCAAAAATGATCGATCAGAATAAGTTTTAATCGATGTAATCTCAAAAATCATCGATCAGAATTACTTGAGATGTTTTGTCAGAATTTTAATCGATGCAAAATCGAATTAATCGATTAAAACAACTTAATGATTTTTTTGCTAATTGTTTTAATCGATTAAAACATGTTGTTATTAGCTAAAATAACTTAGAAAGTTTTGTAAAAGTTTTTGGCAGAATATTAATCGATTAAATTGCGAATTAATCGATTAAAACAACTTAAGAGACTTTTTGTTAATTGTTTTAATTGATTGAAACGGCATTGCAATAGTTAAAATAAATATGGAAAATGATTAAGAATATTTTAACAGATTAAAAGAAGTTTTAACCAATTAATCAAAGACTTTTAACAGATTAAAAGAACGATTTAACAGATTAATTAAACCAGAAGTTGAAAAACTTTTCTATATATACATATTTGATTCAACATTTTAATATATACTTTTGAGCAATCAATCAAGCAATCTTAAGAGTTACTTTCAAGAAAGAATAACGCAAGTTTTATGGAGTTTTTCAAAGTTCTTTCTTGAGGCATTTTTTGCATTCTTTTGGTGAAGAAACTCATTCTACAGGAGCTGCATAATCCGGGTTTGATTGTTCTAGTTTATTCTCTATGTTCTTTCAATTGCTTTAATGTATTGTGAGTGTCTGAAATTGTTGGGTACTGGTTCTGTAGCTAGAATTTGACTGCAAGTTGGTACAAGAACTGGAACTTGGTTCTTGGGTGGTGAGTGTCTGAAATTGTTGGGCACTGATTCTGTAGCTAGAATTTGGTTTCAGGTTGGTTCAAGGACTGTAATTTGGTTCTTGGTGAAGGTTTAGGTGCAAGATCTGGAATTTGGGTCTTGTGGTAGATTGGGTGTGTGATTGGAAACTGTAATCTATAAAACATTCAATCTAGTAGAACTCAGCTGAAATTTGGCTGCGAACTAGATGTAGCCCTGGGATTGGGTGAACCAGTATAAATCTTGGTTGTATTTCTATAAACCTTACTCTTTTTAATTTTGCTGCTGATCTATATTGAATTGCTTGTTTTTCTTGATTCAAAAAGTTATCAGAATTCAAAATCTTTGAAATAGATAATCTCTATTAAGAAAAGTGTGAAAATATTTCAAAGATCAATTCACCCCCCCCCCCTCTTGATCTCAACCTCTTTTTCTAACATGACTTCCTCTCCCAATCATAAAAAATATATCATTTTGGGCCACCCTAGAAAAAAAAAACCCTCTTATATCAAATGGCTCGATAGAGTCAAATCTAAATTCAAGAGCCATTGGAGAAAAATCAACATTTATGATTTCCTTTACCTCTCTTGATTCAATATAGGTTATTTTAATATGTCGATGTTTTTACTAGTAGTTTAACTCTAGAACAAGGACCTCAACGCTTTAGAATTTCCTTCTGGCCCAGTTTCTCCAACCCTACTTGATGTAGTTACAATAACAAGTCTCCAACTGGTTAGAGAAAAGTACAACATAACTACTTTCCTTGCTGACAAAGAGATCAAAGCTAAAATTCGATGGAACAAGAAAGCTTATGGTCACTTTCTGCAAGAACACTTCATCGATGACCCATTTGTTGCAATTTTCGATGAAGAACACGTGGTGTTTCTTGTGTATTGGTTATGTACATACGTCTACAACTTGGCCTACCTTCTTCACCGTAGAACCCCCAATATTTGCTTGGCCAAGTTACTGTAAGCACATGTGTATGTTGCTTTTGGAGAAGCAGTCAATGTTCTTCATTCCAATCTCCCTGGTGGTAACCTTTCCAGGCCACTATGGTTTATCCAACTATGGTTGGTTGCCATCTTTGAATCGCCCCTTCCAGCACATGAAGTGACCTCCAAACTAATTCCATCATACCCTATGGAAGGCACAAGATTAGCCACTCGCCACCCTAAGCTTTACAAACCTTATCCTACCTTCTATAATGCCTACCTTAAATTCTTGTTAACACGACAAGAATTTGATGACATTCTTCCTGCCTTCTCCAAAGTCGGCATCTCTCCCCAAGATATTCGAGGTCAGTTGTGGTTCAATTCAAAACCACAAGCAAGCACTCCAGGATTACAAGTTGAACTAGTTGAAGTTTGGAGTGGTTTCTTGACGTGGGATATATTGGTTGCAGGGTTTCAAATGAAGCATGTGAAATTCTTCCTATGCATCCCTCAATATTTTTCTCGCCAATTTGGCTTGATTCAAGCTTTCCTCGCCTCTTGATTCCATCAACTCATTCCCTAAGGTGTCATAAACAATGATTCAACCTTGTGAGAGGCACTCTTACCATTGACTCCCTTAGAGCCAATCGAATTTCATCCCTTCTCGTTCGAGTCCAATTTTTTTAACACATTCGAGTTTTATTCAAGGTGGGATCAGTGGTTCTCCACAAGAAATTTTTCTTATGATGTCATAAAAGCTCGATTAGATGCTCACCCTGAATTCCCTGTGTAGGACAAGACAAAGGCCAATAAAGGTAAATATTAGCACTACCTTCAAATTATAAAATTTGAGAATTACTATCAAGAATATCATGATCCTTCTTAATTAGAATCCACCTTTATGAGTGTAGCCTATTCTTCACAAGACAAAGTTTACCAAAATCGAGATGTCAGAAAATATATAAACCCTTTACGTAAAACCCTTTTTGGATTATTTTGTCCTGTCAATTTACCAACGTTCCCTTATGCTCCCTTTGGGGTTTCTAAACTTTTAACTCATTCTAAATGGGCTTGAGAACTTAGATCTCACCATGAACTGCTATATCCAAAACCAATAAATAAAGCCATTACCATTTCAAAGTTATCTTACTATCCTTATCTTCACTTATCAGACGTAACTTTACCTCATTAGCTTACCCATATCGATCATGTATCCATCTTAACTAATATACCTTTTAGTGGGGCTTTATTCTCCTATATACTTCTTTTATCTTTTCTGATTTATGATGTATTCTTATACTTACCTTGATCTCTTTTGTAGTTTCTTCTTCTAAAATTACTGATCCTGAAGAAGAAGAAGAAATATTTGAGCCCATCGAAACAACTGCCTCCCCCAAAGTCCAAAAGAAAAGAAAAATAAAGGGCCTTGCTCCTCTCCTAGTGTAATTCGATATCCTTTTGATACCCATTGATATTATTGATATTCTCGATTTATCTTTAATCATTTTTTATTTCTCTTTCAGAAAAAATCGAAATCGAGAACAAAATATTCTCTTATCTCGATCCCCACCTCATTACCTCAGGTAAATTAAAGATTTTGGTGTATAAATATTTCTTCACCATTCATGTACTGAATATGTCTTTAACTCAGGCATCAACACCCTCTATCACCAATATTCCTTCCTTCACACCAGCCCTTATTGAGTCGGATTTTGATGACGACGACGACAATATTTTATTAACTTGTCGTGCTAAGAAAAAGATTCAGGTACTTGTTTCCTCTAGTACGCTCATTTTTATCTTATATGATCTCATACTAACCATTACTACCATTATGTTTGTAGAAAGAAGCCTCGATGAATATATCTAGTAACTTAGAGTCCATAGTTGAGGTTTCTACTGAACCAACACCTTTAGTTCTTTCCACATCCCCAATCAAGGTATTATATAGTTCTTAATCTACCAATTCTTTTAGACATTTGTCCCTTATAGTTGATGGTTACAAACATATTTAATGAATGTCGATCATTGAGGAAGAGATGCTTAGCATTGGATGTTGAAAAAGAAAAGATTGAAGTTGCCCATGTGGAAAAGACAAAATCACTTAATCACCACAGACCTAGTTTGAGGCTATCAAAATAGATCAATCGAACACTACCACCACTCTGACTCAAGAAAAAATCAAGTGTGCAAGCCTCAAATAGAAAATCTTCAATCTTCAACAGTAGCTACAACTCTCAAAAGCCAAAGTAGAGGCACTTACCAAATCCCAAAATTTTCTAAATGAAGAATCCTCAAACTTATTAGACATGTCCAAACACATTGCAATGAATCTCAAAGATTATTTGGTTAAACTAGCAAACAATAGGAAATAATTGGCTTTAGTATCCACTTCTTTAGATTCCCAAATTGTAAAATTTAATCACCTTCAATCGAAGCATAATTTTTAAACACTTCGATGTGTATTGTATACAATATGTTTACTTTCACTTTACCCCTTCAATTTTTTTTTTCATACATGGTGAGTCTTGAATGTCTTTAAATATTTACCATTGATCGAGAGCTTTATTTGTTCATCATAACAACTAGTTTTGATATAAGCATTATTCGATAATACTTTCACAACTTCAAAGGGACCTTTCCAATTAAATGACCACTTCCCATAACATTTTGATTTTTGGTCCATAGGTAAAATCACTTTTCACACTAAATCTCCTTCTTTCAAACTTTTCTGTTTAATTATTTTATTATAAGATCTAACAACTTGTCTTTTTTGATATAATATTGCTCTAAAGCATTAATTATAACTTCATCCAATTCATTTAACTCATCATACATTTTACTCCAATAATCCTGACTAGATAACTCATTTTTTCTTTGTATCCTTACTAACTCTATATTAATCTCAATTGGCAATACAACATCGTGTCCATAAATTAATTTATATAGAGTCGTTTTTATAGAATTCTTTGGAGAATTTCTATAAGCTCACAACACTTGAGATAATGTCCCGTGTCAATTCCTTGGTTTATTTCCAATATGTTTCTCAATCACATTAATTAAAACTTTGTTAATAGCCTCTACTTGTCCATTAGCTTGAGCAAAATAAGGAGACGATGCTAATAATTTAATTTTTCTTGACTCAGCATAATTAGAGATTTTCTTACCAGTAAATATTGTACCTTGATCTGTCAAAATCCACTATGATCTCAAATTGATAAATTATATGCTCTTTTATAAAATCCATAACATCTTTTTGTTCTACATATTTCAAAGGAATCGCCTCCACCCACTTAGTAAAATAATCGACCGTCACGATTATAAACTTATGTCCTTTTGATGAATGAGGATAAATTTGTCTGATTAAACCTATTGCTTATCCTCTAAAACGTCATGGTTTAACTATTGAAATTAATTCAGTAGCTAGTGTTAGAATCGCGCAGCGGAATGTTCGCGTGGTCGGACAAGAACCAAGAGGGGGGGTGAATTGGTTTCTTAATAAAAATTAGGTTTTCAAAATTTTCCCCAAATTTTACCGATTAAAAACTGCGTAAATGTAAATAGAGAAGAGTAGAGAAGATTACACAGTAGGTTTATACTGGTTCGGATCAAAAGACCCTACGTCCAGTTGCTAATCACTCAAAAGAGGATTAACGCTGTCACTAAGAACAAATTGTTATAAACAGATTACAAATCAAAGAGATAAAGTAAAGACAACACCTCTCTTGAAATCCACAAGAGATGAAGAACAGACTTTCCCTAGAGACTGACACAGCACACAATCCACTAAGAACTCCACTTAGTGATTCTTATCGCTTCTAGCCTCACACCAGGTTTCCAAAAGCCCCCTTTCCTTGCAACAAACAGCTTCTCTGGCACTCACAAGCACTTAACTTTTGTATGGAAAGAGTTGTTCTTCTTTTCCGAGTGCCAAAGCAGAGTTTAAGTAGGGAAATTAGGGTTAAGGAATTGGGGATTTCGAAACTAGGGTTCTTGGTAATTGGGTTTTCGAAAATAGGGTTAATTTGAAATTTAAAAACAAAAACAGATCGAAATAATCGATTAAATGGAGTTTTAATCGATTAAAACAGAGCCAAATACGCAGAACCCAATCCTCTTCGGTTTAATCGATTATTTGGTGAAATAATCGATTATTTGACCTTTTAATCGATTATTTTGATGTTTTAATCGATTAAAACCGTGAGTATATGCTTGAAAATGGTTTTCTCACTCGTTTTAATCGATTATTTCCCTATATAATCGATTAAAGCCGAGCCTCGCATGATAAATTTGAGCATTTTGAAGCTTCTAAGTTACGAGACTATGTACCGGCTATCTTAGACTCTATAATTACAGACTCAATCAAACTAAAACAGAGTTATTACAATACGAGAAAACATCAATCTTCAATCTTCAATACTCTAAGTCTTTAAGCTCTTGGATCATCATCAAAATCAACATTCTTCATGATCATTATTTGCAACATCAAGTCCTTGAATGTTCAACAATCTCCCCTTTTTGATGATGATCAAAATTATCTTTTTAAAGCCCTTGTAATAACCTCGTTTTATCTGTCATACTAACAAACACATTAAACATACCAGATAACATTTAATATTGAATCATAGGCTTTAAATTTTTCTCCCCTATTTTGATTATAATCAAAAAGAACTCTGCAACATCAATCATAAGAGCTCCCCCTCAAAATATGCATAAGTTAGAGAAAGCTCCCCCTCAATCATAGCATAAAAGAAACATCAAATTTTATTTCATAATCATTTATCCATTACAATAGCAAGACAATAACAAAAGAAAATACATAACGTAATTTAAAATTCTTCAACTGTCCTCATCATTAAAGTGAGTATCAAATCTATTTTCTAATCTACCCACTCTATCATCTACATCGGATATGCGACGAATAATTTCATCATGGCGTACTCCGGAAAGATTGAAGAAAGATTGCATTCTTTGATTCATGTCGGAAAGCATATCTTCCATGGATTGTCTTGTTTCTTGATGAGACGAGGATGTTCCAACACTTTGGATTTGGTTAGAGGGAAAATTATCAGCTGGAGGCATATCTTCATCGGAGTCTTCATTTGCATCACTTTGATTTTGAACGTCATCTTTGTGAACATAGATGTCATTGACACGCACCATTTGAAGTTGAGTCAATGTGTCTGTCCAACATGCGGTTTAAGTTGTTTGTTCTAACCGCTTGCTCACCTTCAACATTCACTCCTTTATATTCAAGAATACGGGATACAAGAAGTGCATATGGAATTTTGAAGGTGTGATGACGTTTTGCTTTAAGCATGGTCATTTTGACAAGAACACCCCAATCTAAAGGATCATTATTCATTATGGCATGAATAATTCGAAGATCAATGGAAGAGCATTGGGCATGATTCGTAGCCCTGGGACATAAGATCCATACAAGTAAATGTAGAAGCATGCGTTCTTCCTTCTTTAAAGGTCCAAGCATGAAGAATACGTCCAACCTCCGGAGAAGGATTCCGCAGAAAAGATCGATAAGCTAAGAACCCGTCAAAGTCATCTAGCTCACCATAAACGTTAATAGCATCTTCTCTAATGGGGAAGTGAGCAACATTTTCCCAAATATCATCATCTAGAATTATGGTAACCCCTTTTACACTGGATGTAGCAATTTGATCCCTAAACTTGAATCTAGAATAGAATACCCTAACTAAGTCGGATAGTATGTACCTTGCATTTGGATAAACGGGAGAATTCCTTGAATTTCAAGAAGATTAGGAAAATTGAAACCCCTACGAATGAATTGCTCACCTATAAGAAATTTGGGAGAAATAATAGCTTTTTCTTTCCAAGTAGGTTAGAAATTCTTGTTGACCATCTCGCATCGGAGATCCATCCTTCTACGTAATTAGGACTGGAATGAGAAGAAGGTGCAGATCTTCTTCTTGTAGGAATCTTAGGGCGAGAGGATGAGGCCATTTGAAAGAGTAGATAAACTTGAAGAGATTTTGGAGACAAGTGAGGGAATAATGAAGCAAAGAGAGTATAGATTTCAAGAAAACTTGATTACAAGAGTTAGAAGTGAGTATAATTGACCTAGATGTCTCTATTTATAGAGAAAACACTTCCAACGGTCATATAGAAAGGATTTCATGGCAAAATATCCGTTGGCAACCAGCTAAGAGGCAAAATCGAGTCGCATTTAATCGATTATATTTCAAGATAATCGATTATTTCAATATCTCGATAGCTTTAATCGATTATTTCCAGTAAATAATCGATTATCGGAGGCATTTAATCGATTATTTCACGAGATAATCGATTATTCCGCAGGAGAATACCCTGTTTTGGGCGTTTTTAAGGGAAAATAATCGATTATCACTTCCAAGAATCGATTATTCCGCAGGCTATATCAAGTTTTTAAGGTTTTGGCACATTATAACCTATGAATATCCTCGCATCACGAATTTAATCATAACAATCATCCAAAAACAGATCAAATTAAGCAGAATTTAAGCTATTTCTAGTATCCCTAAGTCTCTTCTAAGATCATAGAATCTATCCTTGGGTAGAGGCTTAGTAAATATATCTGCTAATTGACGTTTAGTGTCTACATACTCTATCTTACAGCTTCCTTTGCTCGATATGATCTCTTAAAAAGTGATGTCTAATCTCAATATGTTTAGTCCTAGAGTGCATTACTCGATTTCTAGTTAAGTTGATTGCACTCGTATTATCACACATTAATGGAATGTCATTTAAATATATGCTATAATCCTCTAATTGTTGTTTCATCCACGTAATTTGAGCACAACAACTACCAACTGCAATATATTCAGCTTCAATGGTAGATAAAGCAACACATGCTTGTTTCTTAGAATGCCATGATATTAAGGATGAACCTAACAAATGACATGTCCCACTAGTGCTTTTCCTATCAATTTTACATCCACCATAATCAGCATCGAATATCCTAATAAACTAATACAAGCATCAGACGGATACCACAAGCCAAATCCAAGTAGTTCCTTTTAAGTATTTTAAAATATGTTTTACTCGCAATTAAATGAGATTCTTTAGGACAAGCCCGAAATCTAGCACACACACAAACAGAATGCATAATATCGTGTCTACTAGCAGCTAAGTATAATAGTGATCCTATCATACCTCTATACATAGTTTGATTTACTTCCAAACCTCGATTCATCCTTGTCTAAATAGCATGAAGTTCCCATGGGTGTGTTAGCTTCCTTAGAGGTGTCCATACCAAACTTTTTGAGAATTTCCTTGCAGTATTTAGTTTGAGAGATGAAAGTGCCATCTTTAAGTTGCTTGATTTGTAGTCCAAGGAAGAATGTCAATTCTCCCATCATAGACATTTCAAACTCTCCCCGCATTATCTTAGCAAATTCTACACATAACAAACTATCAGCTTGATCCAATAATATATCAACAAGTAACACATCTTTGATCTCCAAAGTGTTTGCACCGCAGCTTGCTCAATTGATTGCTTAAGGATGTGTGAAAACTTATATTCAATGTGAGTTTAGAAAGTTCAAGCCAAACTGCTTTCAATAGAAGATTTTCAAAACTCGCTGGTTTAATTAATCTGTTAAAAGTTTCTTTTAATCGTTAAAAGTGCAGCTTTTAATCAGTTAAAACATCTTTTAATCGATTAAAACGCAGTGTAGAAAAAGTTTTTAAGTTGTTTTAATCGATTGAAACGAGTTTTTAACCGATTAAAAGAGTTCTGATCGGTCATAATAAAATCTGATCGGTCATCCTGACTCGATCGGTCATAATAAAAATCTGATCGGTCATCCTGACTCGACCGGTCATAATAAAATCTGATCGGTCATCCTGACTCTTTAAGTGATTTTAATCGATTGAAACGTGTTTTTAATCGATTGAAAAATTTCTGATCAGCTCATAATTAAAATCTGATCGATCACATTTGCTTCTAATCGGTCATAATTTGATTTTGATCGATCATCCGACACTTTAAGTAATTTTAATCGATTGAAACGTGTTTTTAATCGATTTAAACGCTTCGATCGCTCATAATAACAATCTGATCGGTCAAAATGAGTTCTAAATGGTTTTAATCGATTAAAAACCAGTTGTATCGATTAAAATGTCTGTAAAAACACTTCTTTGACCACTCTAAGTGATTTTATTTGGTTCTTTCAAAACTGCATCGCTTAAAAACATGTTTTAAGAAAGCTTTTGTAAAAATACTTTATTTTGAGTCTGTTTAAAACAATTTTAGAGGCTTCTCGCAAAAATCTTTAAGAGAAGAATCTTTATGCAATAGAAAAGATAAAATGATTTTACCTAAGCATTTTGTTTAAAACATACAAAATGATCCATTTTCTTTGAATAAATAAAAGAGACAAACAGATTTATTTAACTATTGGAACCCAAATATATTTACCTTTTGGAATACCAAAATGTTTAATTTTACACTTATTTGAAGTGTGACCTTGTTTCATACAATAGAAGCATGCATTTGGAGTAGCTTTAGAATAAGATACATTATTAACATGACATGCTCTAGTTCCTTTTTCTACCCATATTCTTTTCTTTTTAGATTTACTCTTTTTCAAAGGAACTCTATGATTTACATTATTTTGAGCAAAAACCATTTCATTCTTCCTAAGATCATCAATTTCTTTTTCAGCTTTGTCAAGCAAATGGTTAAGAATATCTATGTCATATTCATGCTCTTTACAATTTGCACAAGCTAAGTCCTTATTCTCATCTAAGCATACAATTTTCGTATTAGCTACCTCCTTTTCTTCTAAACATGCAATTTTCAATTTTAAGGACTCATTTTCCTTTTCCGATTTTCTTAGATTCTTCTTTACTACTTTATATTCCTTTTTCATATCCATAAATGCAGTAAATAACTCATTATAAGCATTTTGTAATTCATCATGATCATTTTCTTCACAAGAGGATGAATCGGAATCACTAACCTCAACATCCGAAGAATTGTTGTTATTTGCCATCAAGCAAATGTTTGCTTCAATTTCGAGTCGCTTGATTCCGAATTTGAATCACTCGTCATCCCAAGCAATATATGCTTTCTTCTTGAATTGCTTTTTGCCCTTATGTTCATCATTTTTCTTGTTTGGGCATTCGGTCTTTATATGCCCCGCTTCACCACAACCAAAGCATTTTATATTAACGGAAGAGTTTTCTTTTACCTTTTCCTTACCTTTGAAAGGATGTCTTCCTTTTGCTTTCATCATCTTGGTGAACTTCTTTATAAAAAGACTCATTTCTTCTTCATCAATTTCGGAGTCTTCTTCTTCTTCTTTCTTATTATTGCTTTTTGAAATCTCGGTTTTGAAAGCTAGGTTCTTCTTTTGATATTGACCCTCTTCCTCATTTAGTCTTCCAAGGTCAAGTTCATGCTCCCTAAGCTTTCCAAATAACGCCGCCATAGACATAGTGGCAAGATTTTGTGACTCCGAGATGGCCGTCACCTTTGGTTGCCATTTCCTATCCGGAGATTTCAAAATTTTTACATTTAATTCATCAATATCAAATACTTTACCTAATCCGGTGAGATGATTCACAATATGAGTGAAACGCTTTCGAACGTCGAAAATCGTTTCGCGGGTTGCATCCGAACATCTCGTATTCTTGGATTAAAGAATTTTTACGTGCTCTTTTGACGTCGTCGGCTCCTTCGTGGGTCACCCTTAGCATTTCCCACATTTCCTGTGCACTTTTACAAACCGAAATTCTATAAAACTCATCAAGGGTTAGAGCAGATGAAATAATGTTTCTAGCCCTAACATCAAATTGTGCTTTTCGACTTTCGTCTGCAGTCCATCTAGAAATAGGTTTAAGAACGTCAACACCGTTCTCTCGTAATTTTAGGAACAAATGGACCGCTTAAAATTGCGTCCCAAACACCTCTATCAACAGACTCTAAAAATATTTGCATACGTACTTTCCAAAAAGGATAATTTTGACCCGCAAAAAGTGGGGGTCTGTTGATAGACGCACCTTCGGCAAAAGTTTGATTTTGTCCGGCCATTTTCGAAAAGTTTGAATGACTATCAAAGCAAGCTCGATACCACTTGTTAGAATCGCGCAGATGAATGTTCGCGTGGTCTGGACAAAAACCAAGAGGGGGGTGAATTGGTTTCTTAATAAAAATTAGGTTTTCAAAATTTTCCCCAAATTTTACCGATTAAAAACTCGCGTAAATGTAAATAGAGAAGAGTAGAGAAGATTACACAGTGAGGTTTATACTGGTTCGGATCAAAAGACCCTACGTCCAGCTGCTAATCACTCAAAAGAGGATTAACGCCGTCACTAAGAACAAATTGTTATAAACAGATTACAAATCAAAGAGATAAAGTAAAGACAACACCTCTCTTGAAATCCACAAGAGATGAAGAACAGATTTTCCCTAGAGACTAGACAAAGCACACAATCCACTAAGAACTCCACTTAGTGATTCTTATCGCTTCTAGCCTCACACCAGGTTTCCAAAAGCCCCCTTTCCTTGCAACAAACAGCTTCTCGGCACTCACAAAGCACTTAACTTTTGTATGGAAAGAGTTGTTCTTCTTTTCTCGAGTGCCAAAGCAGTAGTTTAAGTAGGGAAATTAGGGTTAAGGAATTGGGGATTTCGAAACTAGGGTTCTTGGTAATTGGGTTTTCGAAAATAGGGTTAATTTGAAATTTAAAAACAAAAACAGACTGAAATAATCGATTAAATGGAGTTTTAATCGATTAAAACAGAGCCAAATACGCAGAACCCAATCCTCTCTGGTTTAATCGATTATTTGGTGAAATAATCGATTATTTGACCTTTTAATCGATTATTTTGATGTTTTAATCGATTAAAACCGTGAGTATATGCTGAAAATGGTTTTCTCACTGTTTTAATCGATTATTTCCCTATATAATCGATTAAAGCCGAGCCTGCATGATAAATTTGAGCATTTTGAAGCTTCTAAGTTACAGACTATGTACCGGCTATCTTAGACTCTATAATTACAGACTCAATCAAACTAAAACAGAGTTATTACAATACAGAAAACATCAATCTTCAATCTTCAATACTCTAAGTCTTTAAGCTCTTGGATCATCATCAAAATCAACATTCTTCATGATCATTATTTGCAACATCAAGTCCTTGAATGTTCAACAGCTAGTATGTTTTGTATTGGTCCAAACTTTTGACATTTTTCACAAGACTTAGTGTATTCGATACAATCTTTCAAAATCGAAGGTCAATAATACCTTATTCGATATAATACCCATTTCATTTTCGTCATCTATCATATATGCTCTGCATATCCCATTATGCACTTCGTCCATGGCTATATATGACTCATCTTTACTAAACATTTAAGAAATACCCCATCAATGCCTCTTTTATACAGCTTCATTATTTAATGTAACAAAACTTCAAGTTGGATACATTGTTTTCTTATAAACTCGACTTATTTGGGTTCTTTAAATATTTGAGTATTGGTAATCTCCAATCATTAACACTCAATTACTTATTTCCAATATCCAATTATTTGAGACAATTTTTCTTTAATTTGTATTAATTCATCAAACTTCTTATTTGGCACCTTATACCTCGAGGCTACTTGAGCCAAGTCATTTACTTCTCGATTGTATTCTCGAGAAATATGCTTGAAATGAACATCATCAAATTTTACCATTAACTTGAACACTTTGTCCAAATATTTAATGAAATTTGAATTTAGACATTTATATTTCTGAATCACTTGTTTAACAATTAATTTCGAATCCCCTTAACCACTACACATCTAGCTTGAAGCTCAATTAAGATTTCCAATCCCAATATTAATGTCTCATACTCGGCTTCATTGTTAGAACACATTGGCTTAATCTCAAATAATAACTTAGTAGGAATGTTAGTTGGAGAAATTATGACATTTCTCACCCTAGTCTCATTTGCAATACTAGAACCGTTAAAATATAATACCCATCAATTATTTTCAACATGTATCTCCTTGATATTAACATGTGTGTGATCGCTAAGAAATTGGCCATAACTTGCCCTTTAATCAATTTCAAATTTCAAAATGTAATGAAAATTTTGTCAACATCAATACCCATTTATCTACTCAATTGTGCAAAATAGGCTTGGAAAACAACAACCTTAATATTTTGTTCCTTGAAAAAAAATTACGTCACAAGGCTTAAGATAATGTTTCAGCTTACAACATGAATAATAAAAACTCAAAGTCAACTTCTCGATTGAACTATATCGAGCTTTAGCATTACTCAATATTTGACTCAAATAATATATAACACATTCTTCTTCATTCACATCTTCTTGAGCCAACATGCTTGTAATAGTATTCTCATATGTTGACACATATAACTTCAACACTTTGCTTCGATCAATCGAAATTAGTATAGGTGGACTACTCAATGCTTGCTTAATCTCATTGAAGGCATTTTTATGCTCAATATTCCATACGAAATCACTTTCTTTCTTTAGCCTCAACAACGAAGAAAAACGTGAGTTTTACCTGCCAAATTTGAAATAAACCTTCAATAATTGATTTTACCTAACAAATATAGTAATTCTTTTTTATTTCTTGGAGCACTAGTTTCGATTATTGTGTTCGCTTTATTCCTATCGATTTCAATTTCTTTCTTATGAACAATAAATACTAAAAATTCACCTGCATTTACCCCAAAAGCACATTTCAAGAAATTCATTTTCAAATTATGATATTTCATTCTCTCAAAGACTTGTTTTAATTTGTCAAGATAAAATTATTTTGATTTAGATTTAATTACAATGTCATCAATAAACTGCATAAAATCTTCAATCAGATCATGAAAAAATAAATTTATTGCTCTTTGATATGTTACTCCAACATTTTTTAAACCAAAAGACATAACTAATCATTCATAAGTTCCTAATGCCCCAGGATATCGAAAGGCGCTTTTGATATATCATTTTCAAGTAATAAATATTTGATTATATCCAAAATATCCATCTAAAAGACTTAACATTTCATTTCCTACTACATTATCTATTAACATTTCAACATTTGGTATAGGATATTCATCTTTAGGTGTTACCTTATTGAAATATAAAAATTCAATACATATTCTTATTTTTTCATTTTTCTTAACAACAAGAACAACGTTAAAAATCCTGTCAACATACCTAGTTGTTCGATAAATTTGGCCTTTAATAACCTTTCGATTTCTTGTTTAATTTTGTCCATAACCTTTGACGCAAATTTTTGAGGAGCTTGCTTGATAGGTTTTGTACCTTCAATGATGAGTAATTGATATTCTACTAGATTTCGATCCAAACTTGTCATTTCATCATATTTCCAAGTAAAATATCCTTGTACTCTTTAAGCATACTTTTCAAATTTCTTTTCATCTTTTCACTCAATAATTTTCTTACATAAGTAAGTATTTTCTCATCTCCGTCGTTTAAGTCGACTTCCTCTAATGGATCTTGTGCTTCAATTTTCTTATTCCTTGCTATAATCGAATCTTCAAAACATAAAGGCGAGAAAACATAAAGGCAAGAAATCATAAATACAATCCAACTTAACATAGTTACTTAGTGGATTTTTATTGCAAACTAATGTCGACATTCGGCTCGATCCTACTCCAACTTACGATTTCTTGACTCTCCCACAATCGTGATAAATCAACATAACTTTGAGTTGAGTCAATAAATTTTTGTAAAAGGGCTCAGTCATTGCCCTCAACCACTTTGAGGTTGGCCTCCTCTTTCACTAGAAATCCCTTTTCAGAATTTATCTCAACAAACCAAGTTTTATGCATCTTCGAGTAGAAGTCTTTAGGTGTCTCAAAGGTAAAAGGCTTAGTCAATGCTAAGTTCTTTAGAGGTTGATCTGCATGAGAAAAATAGGCTACAAAATTGGTCTGATCACCTTCAATTACTTCCAAATGACCATCTTGATTCCACATGTATAACTTTTGATGGGTAATTGATGGCACTGTCTTCACACCATGTATCCATTCTCTACCTAGTAAAGCATTAAAATTTGCATGAGACTTCACCACAACAAACACTGTAGTTCTTGTATAAGTCTCAACCGTAACATCGAGAGAAATCATTTCCTATGAACTCGACACCTTTCTAGTGAAATCCGATATCACTATATTGTTTCTTATCAAATCTTATGTTTTTTACCAAATCTCTTTGACATTGATTTTGGTAATATATTCATTGCTGCTCCTCCATCAATAAGAACTTTATTCATTATGACACCCTCAATTTCTATTTTCAACATTAGAGGTTTCACTTGACGGATTAATAAGAGTTGCATCTCGATTGGGTGACTCACATGATACGTGAGTGACCCATATTGCTTTAGGTTGCAAAGTTGGTTCATAATTATCCTCTTGATTTGAGTCTTACCTTATTTGATCTTCTTTGTACAAATTTACATACTTAGTCAAAACAATCAATATCACTCCTACATTAACATTCCCTTTACGAAGATTCACACTTAAACCTTCTCCTTGATTGATAAAAGTGTTGGTGTACACTTGACCACCCCGACTCGATCCACCTCTATCCATAGGTCCAACTTTCAATATCCTCTTCTAGAAAAGTTGTGACATATGACCCCTCATCCAAGGACCTCTTCTAGGGTAACCTCGTATAAAAATTAGGGTTGTATGACAATCTATCGAAAACACTTCTATTTCTCGAGCCATACATACCTCGATGATGAAACACCCTTCCTCCCGCCCACTCACTCGATCATCTTTCATTGTGATTTGAAGATCTTGATCTTTATACTCCACACTTTGCTTCGCTTCTCACTATCTTTCACTTTCTTGCCTAATTTGAACTTCTTAGAAGCAGACCTTATTGAATACAACACTACACCTCGGGCACAATGCAACTTCTTCATCCTTTTCCTTCTTCCAATTCAAAAATTCCACTAAAGTGTCATTTACCTTAGGATAGATTTTGTTTTCTATCTCAAAATCCTCTAACTCCAACTCATATTCTTCCTCATCATCATTAAGTTTGACGTGACGCAAATTAACATTCTCTCAAGTAATGTCCACCATATAGATTTCCAATTCATCAACACATTTCTTAACACCATCAATATTCCACATAACCCACATGAGCCTTAAAGGGATCAATATCCACCTTCATTGATTTCTCTACGAACTTTAGTCTACCTTGTTCAATAACATCATGTATCGTATTCTTAAAATGAATACAATTATTAGTCCAATGACCACATATATTATGAAACTTACAATATTTTGGTCCTTTTCTTTGCTCCAAAGTTGGAAATTTATGGCCATCACTCAATTTATTTGCTTATCTTTCAACAAAAAATCAAAAAATTTATCAACTTTAGTTACATCAAAACTATAAGTTCGATTAGCCACTTTATTTGATATCTTGCTTTTCCGTAATAATTTACACACATAAGGTGGACAAACTTTAATTTCAGACAACATTTGTTTAATCACTTTCACTTAATTCCTCTTCTTCGTTCCCTTCTAATATATCGTGTAACTCATTATATTTATCAACTCCAACATATCCAATCTTATCTTTCTTTATTATCTTACCAAATTCATGATACCTCTCTTTCTCATATTTAATTTGTTCGATCCTTCAAACCTTATCAACCAATTGAGCCACTTCCCTTAATGGTACATTAACTAATTTATTTCTTATCGAAAATTCTAGCCCTTTTGTTGCCATTCTTTCCACTTCACTCTCAGGAATTTGCGTAAAACATATCAATCTCATTTGCCTAAATCTGTTCGGATAATAATCTATATTTTAATTATGATACATTTTTACATTCATCAAGTCTATCAAACTAACTTGTGTTTCTCCTCTAAAGAATTATTCATGAAAACTCTTTTCTAATTGTGCACAATTAAATATTGAATTAAGTGGAAGTGTTGTAAACCATGTAAAAGCATTCTTTGTCAAAGAACTTGGGAAATATTTCATTAACAAACTTTCATTTGTTAGAAGGTTTCCACATTCGATTTGATACCTAGCAATATGCTCGATAATAGATTTTCCAATATCACCTGTAAATTTTGGTATCTTTTGTCCTTTGAGAAATTCAGCCTCTAGAACAAAATCAAGAAAAGGCGAGAGAAAATAAGGTTGATTATATAGCCCCATTCCCACATCCAATTGATTATGTTGTTCTATCACTTTATTATAAGCATTTAGTTGGTAATTTCCATTGTTATGATTATTTCTCCGTATGTTATCTCATACTTGCAAGATTTGATCTCGCATCTTAACGCCTATTAACTATTCTAACACCTCTCAACTAATTATGATTTCCTTGCACATTTTGATTATTATTGTTTTGTCCTAGAGGTTCAACTTGATTATTTCCTATTTGCACATTATCATTCGCCAAATTACTCCTTTTAGGGATAGCAAGTGCATCTCTTATTCTCAGAATTTGTTAAGCTAATCTTTGAAAATTATTGGTTGTAGTATGTACTAGAGGATTCAAGATGGTGGTCATTTGTTGAGACAATATGTTAACCATTTAATGATTACTATCATCTATTTGTTATCTTATTACCCCTAATGCACTCGCTTGATATTATTGTGTTTATATTCTCGTAGTCACCTTGATTTCTATTATTTTCTTTATCATTTCCCAACCTAAATTGATTTTGACTTTGATTGTTCATCTTACTAAAGTTCAGGGTGGGTTGCCACGATGACCGATGAGTCATTATATTCCCATATTTTCTTCCCTTTCGAACTTATTTTAATTAGTGTTTTGGGTTTAATTTTCTATTATTAGTGAATTTTTACTAACTAGGTTTCATTGGGCTAATAATTCAGATTTTAATTGATTTGAATTTATTTGATCTAATTTTTGCTCATTATTATTTTTAGGACAATTTAAAGCAATTTTGGGCTTAGAAAATTGTGTCAAATGTCATATTTTATTCTATACTGGATACTAACATTGGTTCACCTGCTTTATTATCATTTTTTCTACAGATCTCCAAAAATCATTATTTTGGAAGCATTATAAACTAGACAAATTCAGCTTTCCATAGGATCCAAAATCATTCAATTCGAAGCTAAAATTGATTTTACATAAATTATCCAAAACGGGTCAAGCGCACCAGGCCGGCCCAATGGACATGCTTCCATAATTTAAGTCTCCTAAATTCATTAGACCTCTAAAAATAGTATAAATGGTGGAGTTTGAAATCTAACTCAAAAGGATTTTCAAGGAGACCAAGATCGCTTAATTTGGATAAGTATTGAAAATACCGCACATGTTTGAAGTTGGAAGACTTGCACTCGAAGCTAACTTATGATGTGTTTTGTGGATCAGCTTAGGCCCAAACCTAGATTAAGATTAGGGTTAGGGTTATTTATATAAGAGAGCCATATCACACAACACAAGTCACACAAGGACCATGCAGCCACCACACAATCTCCTTTCATCTTTTGCAATTTGTATTCAAGTTTGTTTACTCTTCTCGTCATTATTCTTGTTTTGATTTTAATTATGTCACTTCTTCTGCGTTTTCGATTTTCCATGGATAGTTAAATCTTTATATTGATTTTCTGAGGAGAATGCAAATATATCTTTGAGGTTTTGTTCTTCAATTTCATGTCGTTTGTTCTTTTAACTCTTCATCTTCTAATTTCAGTGTTGAATTATAATATGTTTATGCTTAATAAACCGAAACTAATATCATAGTTTGCTTAATTTTATGTTAGATATGAGATTATGTGATGTATGCAATATTTAATTTTATAAGGATAATTTGGGGTTAATCTTCGCTTAGTTGGTTAATTTCATGTTGGAATAAGGGTTAAGGAAAATTTGAGATTAATCTTCGCTCAGCTTGGTTAATTTCATATTGGAATAAGAGTTAAAGCTAATTTGGGATTAATCTTCACTTAGTTCATTAATTTTGGATTGGAATATAATTTGACATTTATCTTCGCTTAGTTGGTGAATTTCGAATTAATTTCGTAAACTAGGATAAGTGACACCGCATTGGAATAAGGAAATTAATTGCATTTTAATCTATTTTTAATCCGCATTTTTATAATCTGCTTCATCTAATATTTTAATTCGAAAAACCCCCTTTTGTTGTTATTCTAATTTGAAAAATTGATAAGCTTTGATAGAAATTCGTAGTCTTTGGGAGACGACCTAGGAAAGCTTCCTAGTACTACATTTATTCTGTTTTAATTATTTGATCGAGTACGACATCGATCAAATTTGGCATCATTGCTTGGGACCAAGATTTTTGTCTAGGTTTTCAATTTTTATTTTTTGTTTCTATTTTCATTTTTTTTCTACTTTATTTATTTTTATTTGAATATTCTATTTGATATGTAGTTATTTTCAGTTATTTGAATATTTTATTTGATTTTCAGTTATTTGAATATTTTATTTTCAGTTATTTTCAATTATTTGAACATTTTATTTGATTTGCGGTTATTTTGAGTTATTTGAATATTTTATTTGATTTGCAGTTATTTGAATATTTTATTTGATTTGCAGTTATTTGAATATTTTATTTGATTTTCAGTTATTTGAATATTTTATTTTTTAAGTTATTTGAATATTTTATTTGAATATTTTATTTGATTTGCGCTTATTTTCAGCTATTTGAATATTTTCTTTTATTTGCAGTTATTTGAATATTTTATTTGATTTGCGGTTATTTTCAATTATTTGAATATTTTATTTGATTTGCAGTTATTTGAATATTTTATTTGATTTGCGGTTATTTAAACATTTTATTTGATTTGTCTGTTTAATTTAACATTCTTACTTCTCTCAATGTTATTTTGATAACTCATTAGTAGGTTCCTTCTAAAACTCTTTTGGGTTAAAAAAAATTCAAAATTCAAATTTTTTTTCTATTTTTTTTCTAGCTTTATTTAAAAGAAAATAAAAAAATTATTATAATTTGTTCTTGTGTGCTCCCTAACCATTCTTGCAGGAAATTTTGATAAGTCATCCTTGCAAGAAAATTCTTGAAAATCATTCTCATAGGAAATTATGGATATAGCTTAGTAATGTGAGAGTGCATGTCTAGGAGGGTTCTAGCTAGGAAAGACTTGGTACTTAAGCGTGTCCATTAGTGACCGACCTATCTTTCTTGGGAACCTACTCGGTGTACTTGTTTACTGGCCTATCGTTGCCATTCCAAGTAAACAAGTGATTTTGAGGATATGAACCTTGAAAGAAAATTGGATGAGCTAACATCTAGAATACAATAATTGGTCATAAACCAAGACACATTTCAAGCATCAACAATATGTATGTGGGATATGCACTTCCGTATATCATCCCACTAATGTATGCCCTCAACTTTAGGAGACATAAAACTTAATTAGTGAAACAGTGGAGAGTATATTCCCTGAACAACAACATTATGGGCAATTATATTCATACAGTCCAGAACAAAGTACTACCCATACTTGGGCACATATAATTATGGCTGGAGAGACCATCCAAACTTGGAATATGACCCTATCTTCAACCAACCACTAGAGCTTCATTTCCAATCAAGCAACCAAGGCATTTACCAACAACAAGAGTATCAATCTACCTCACTGAGACAATAGGCGAATCCACACCTTATGCCAATACATCAAAGCCCAAGTGGTATTATGCACTAGGGTAACTCTAGGCCTACACTAGAAGATTTGTTGAAGCAACTCAGACAACAAATGATAACGCAGAACACACAACTAAAGCAATGTTTCAATGACTTGGAAACCCAAGTTGGGAAAGCGGTCACTACCATGAATTCACTACAACAAGGTGTGAATGCACTTCCCTCACAAACAGTGATTAATCCTAATGAGAATATACGTGCAATTACTCTAAGAATTGACCAAATAGAGCTGGATGTAGGAGTTAATTTTGACCTTGATAAGCCCTTAGAATCTCTGAATTTAAGCCAAGAAGAGTTGCATGAATGTGATTGTATGGATGGAAGTTGTGTCATCTGTAAGAAGATTAGCGATGAATCTTTTGTAGGAGCATAGACAGCTGCTAAAGCAAGTGAAGTAAGTACACCACACAGCAACCAGAGGAGTTAGATCCAAAACCACTTCTATTCCATTCAAAGTATGCTTATTTAGAGGAGTCTGAAAAGCTACCTGTGATCATATCTAGTAATCACCTCCCTAATCAAGAAGGAAGAGAGGTGATCAAGCTATTGAAGGCTGACATCATATGTCCCATCTCAGACAATACTTGGGTATCCACTGTCCAAGTTGTTCCAAAAGGGAGTGAGATAATTGATATGCAGAAGGATCACTTTCCCCTTTCACTCATAAATCAAACGATTGAGATATTGACATGTTTTTACCAGAGAATCATTCGAGACTTCAAGAAGGTGACATTGCCTCTTTTAAGTTTAATGCAGAAAAAGACTTTGTTTGTTTTAGCTGAACAAAGTTGCTACTTGATGGCCTCAACACCTGTACCATCTGAGGAGATAGATATGTGACCCACCATGATCAGGAAGACTTTGTTTGTTTTAGCTGAACAAAGTTGATGCTTGATGGCCCCACCACTTGTACCATCTGAGGAAATAGATTCGAGACCCACCATAATTAGGGAGTTCTTTTTTCCCCTTCAACTCTTTTATCTTGCTTGTCCTATTTGTTTAGTGGATATAATTGTGTTTACATTGAGGACAATGTCTGATTTAAGTGTGGGGTGGGAGATGTAGGATCGTAGGTTTTTAGTCTATGTTTTCTATACAGTTTTGCATATTTTTCTTTGATTTCTGGGTTTCGTTTAGGTTTTGGGAACTTTCTTCACTCTTGGATATGAGTTGCTTGATACTGTATGGATTGAAATCCTTGTTCTTCTTTGCATGTCAAGTTGATTTTGAGGTTTGAGAGGTTGAATTGAATGTAACAGATTTACCCTATGTGAAGATTTGAGTCACTTTCTGTTCTTTCTTGTGTGTTATTCTTCTTGATTGCTTGCACAGTGACCTTGGCTTGACTCTTTCTGATGTTTCTTGATTCACATGCATGTTTGGAGCTGATTAAGGCAATTTTTTTGTGATTAACCTCTAGCCAAATAAGCCTACCCTGAATCAATTTCGTTGATAGCCCCTTTTGAGCCTATGTTTCCCTTTATTTCTTTTGAAGCTCATTACAAGCCTTAAGTGAAAAACCCATGATTACCTTAACCTTATGGATTCTTAGAGCTTTGGAATCGTTTTGGGAATAACTAAATAAGTGTACGGGTGTGTTTTCATTGGATGATGTACTGGCTAGTGAGTTCCTTAATGTACAATTTATGCAATTCAATTTCAAAAAAAAATGTGAAAATTAAAAGAAAGAAAAGTTGTTATTGAGGAAAAGGAAATTGAAAGGATTGGTATTAGAGGTCTTTGAGAATGCTCTGATGTTTATTTTTTTTTATTCCCCATTGCTCCTCTAATTCCTAAGGTTCTTAGCTACGTCCCATATGATATCCTCCACCTTATCCTTGACCCCATTACAACCTTGGAAAGACCTTTTAATCCTTGTGTGCATGTGTATTTTGGAGTTGATTTCGAGGCTTGCCAAGATTATCTCGTTGTTTTCTTTCTATGAGTTCTTTGAGAGTATATATATAGTAATCTAAACACTTGAGTGATACAGAGTGCATATCTTGTGAGGTTCTGTTGATTTTAATTCACCTCTTGAGCGATTGATTTTCTTGGCATGTTTTGAATTGTTTCAACGATGTCTATAGATGTCTCGGTTTCTTTGACTCTTTGAGTGTTGAAGGTTGTCTATTCCTTTCGTTTCCCAAGTTTCATTGAGGAGTATGTATATCTGTTTATGTTTTTTTGTCTTTGTTTTTGTTTTTGTCCTTTGCATGATTTTCTTTAATGTTTTTTAATTTATTTCCTTGCTTTGCTTCTTGATTTTGTCCAGGAGTGAAAAAGGCTAAGTGTGGGGTTATTTGATGAGTCATTATATTCCCATATTTTCTTCCCTTTCTGAACTTATTTTAATTAGTGTTTTGGGCTTAACTTTCTATTATTTGTGAATTTTTACTAATTTGGTTTGATTGAGCCAATAATTTAGATTTTAATTAATTTGAATCTATTTGATCTAGTTTTTGTTTATTATTATTTTCAGGACAATTTAAAGAAATTTTTAGCCTAGAAGATTGAGCCGGATGCCATATTACAGCTTTAAAGCAATTTTGGGCTTGGAAAATTGGGTCAAATGTCATATTTTATTCTATACTAGGTGCTAACATTGGTTCATTATTTTATTTATCATTTTTTCTACAAATATCCAAAAATTCATGATTCTAGAATAATTATAAACTAGATACATTCAAATTTCCATAGGATCCAAAATCATTCAATTCGGAGCTAAATTGGATTTTACATAAATTATCCAAAACAGTCAAGCGCACTGTGCCTAGCCCAATGGACATGCTTCAGTAATTTAAGTCTTCTAAATTCATTAGACCTCTGAAAATAGTAGTAATCGTGGTGTTTGAAATATAACTCAAAAGGCTTTCAAAGGAGACTAGAATCGCTTAATTTGGATAAATATTGAAAATATTGTACATGTTTGAAGTTGGCGTACCTACACTAAAGCCAACTTATGATGTGTTTTGTGGATCAGCTTAGGCCCAAACCTAGATTAAGATTAGGGTTAAGGTTATTTATATAAGAGAGGCACATCACACATCACACAACACACATCACACAAGGACCACACAACCACCACACAACCGCCTTTCATCTTCTATAATTTGTATTCAAGTTTGTTTACTTTTCTCGTCATTATTCTTGTTTCGATTTTAATTATGTCTCTTCTTTTGCGTTTTTTATTTTCCAAGGGTAGCTAAATCTTTATATTGATTTTCTTAGGAGAATGTAAGTAGATCTTTGAGGTTTTGTTCTTCAATTTCATTTTGTTTGTTCTCTTAACTCTTCATCTTCTAATCTCGGTGTTGAATTATAATTTGTTTATGCTTAATAAACCGAAACTAATATCACAATTTGCTTAATTTTGTGTTAGATATGAGATTATGTGATGTATGCAATGCTTAATTGTATAAGGATAATTTGGGGTTAATCTTCGCTTAGTTGGTTAATTTTATGTTGGAATAAGGGTTAAGGAAAATTTGAGATTAATCTTCGCCTAGTTGGTTAATTTCATATTGGAATAAGGGTTAAAGCTAATTTGGGATTGATCTTCACTTAGTTGATTAATTTTGGATTGGAATATAATTTGGGATTTATCTTTGCTTAGTTGGTGAATATCGAATTAATTTCGTAACCTAAGATAAGTGACACTACATTGAAATCGGAAATCAATTGCATTTTAATATGTTTTAATCCACATTTTTATAATCTGCTTCATCTAATATTTTAATTATGAAAAACCCCCTTTTGTTGCTATTCTAATTTGAAAATTTGATAAGCTTTGATAGAAATTGGTAGTCTTTGGGAGACGACTTAGGAAAACTTCCTAGTACTACATTTATCTGTTTTAATTATTTGACTGAGTACAACATCGATCAATGACATTCACCATGGATACCTTTCTGTCATTGGTATTCCTTGGTTATTTCTCTAGGTTGATGTACTCACACTAGCATTATACCCCCAACAATATAATGGGTTTGTCGTTGTCATGTGATGTTCCTTGATTGTGTTTTTTTATCAGTAATACCTGTAGACCCCTAATTTTGCCCGGCCTCTCAAAATAAAAGCTAGAGGAATTTCACTCGAAGATGGAGTTCATCCGGCTTCCCAAAACCGAGAAGGACCTCCTGCAACAAGACGGAGTTCACTCATTCACACGATAAAAGCCAAAAGAGACTTCCTACACAAAGACAAAGCTCGCCCGACATCTTAATGAAGGCCAAGAAGACTTCCTATATGAAGATAAAGTTTCAACGGACACACATCAGCATCAATCTATGTCCGAAAAAGGAAAGGAAAGCTTCCCGGGGTCCCAGAACGCGAAAACTGGACAAAACAGGCCGAGACCACGGTCCCGAAGTGGGACGGCCGTCCCAACCGCTATTTTACAGCTGGGACGCGCGTCCCGTATGTGGGACGGCCGTCCCAAACCCATTTTAAGTGGGACGGCCGTCCCGGCCTTCCCGGGGTCCCGCTCCGTGTAAATTTGCCATTTGGGACGGCCATCCCAGTCCGCACGGCCGTCCCAACCCGGACGGCCGTCCCAAAGTGCGCCAACTGCGAAAAACTATAAATAGGAGGCTCATTTGCCACTTTTTGACACCACAGACATCCCGAGAGCTCGAAACACTTTCTAAAACTCGAGCACTTGTCTATTTCTCTCCCTTTCTCGAATGATCTTTCCGATTGCCTTAAATAGGTAACAATCGGTTAAGGAATTATATTCCAGCATTTGATTCTTCTTTAAATTTTTAGTAGAGTCGATCTTGTATTGGTGAGGAGAGTCTCGTGTAGAGAGAGGGTTGCCAAAACGCATCCTCACAGCTAGAGATTCTCAATACAAAGCTTGCTACGTGAGGTTCTTTTCAATTCTCTTCTCTTTTATTGCTTTATTTATTGTTTTATTTAGCTTTATTTACTCGTTTATGCCATGTAGAATAAAATCATGTAGATAGCTATTTTAATATCTCTTTTATTGCTTTATTTAGCTTTATTCATCATTTTATGCATGCAACATAGAATAAAATCATGTAGATAGCCATGTAATATTATGTAATAAAATAGGGTAATCGCGTAATTTCTCGTAGTCTTTACTTAAATGAATTAATCTGTCATAGGGAACCCGAAAGGGGCGTTGTAGGGTGCTAACACCTTCCCCACACGTAACTAACTCCCTTACCTAACTCTGGTTATAATGGCCAAGTCTGGTTTTTATTAAAATCAATGCCTTTTAATCCTTTTCCAATGTTTATGGTCAAAATATTGGTGGCGACTCCATAAGAACCCCTTTTCGAAAACCTTGCTTTTTCAATGTTGAAGCAATGAACATATTTTAAAACAAATACGCGAGTCTAAACCATCTTTTCGCGACCGCTCGCATAAACGTTCGAGACGTCCCCCGGACATCGAAAGGGACAGCGGCGACAGATGGCGACTCCGCTGGGGAAGCTAGAGAGTTGATCCCATTTAGTGACAGATAAATTCAAACTAAGTAAAGATTTGAAATTACGCCTTTACCCTTTTGTATGTTTTTATTGTATGGCTTTAAATAACCGTTGTATGATTATTTCGCAATTGTTTGAAATATAAATTGCACACAAAAACCCTTGCACACAACAGTCCCTCTATACCCGGGGCAAGAGTGAATATTTATAGGGAGTGGGTGGCAGATACGATCGGTTAGTTGGCACACGGGCTACTACCGTTGTCGGAAAACCACCAACTCAAGGTGATAACTCTCTTCTTTCGGTCTAAGGGTGTCGCCACTGAGTTCCGTGCATGACCCGAGGATTGAGAGATTGAGAGGTCCCTATAATGGGGGCACCTTGGGGACCTTTGGCCTGGTGAGAACAGCTAGAACCACCTAAACCAAGCACGTTTCGCAGGAAAACCCTACCTCGTGATTAAATAAGCGTGGCTCGCTCGTGGATGTATGAATTGTGTGTGCATACGTTTGCCGCATTTGTATTGATGCATTAGCATAGGGTAATCATACAACAAACAAAAAAGTGAAAAACCCTAAAAATCATAAAAAAAATATAAAAACCAGTTAAAACCATAAAAATACCTTTTTACAAAATTCTTGGCAAAGTCGTATCATTCATACCACATCATCCAATAAGTGGTAAAACCAAGAGAGAAAACCAATGCATTAAGAAAAGTATGCATAAACATCATCATAATAAAATCTCTCATACATAAACACATTCATCCTAGGGCATATTTATTCCACACTAATCATTTAAAATAAAAAGTCATAATAAGAATCATTAAAATCATTTAGAAGGTGGTTGGTCTTCCGCCCGTCCTCACTCGTGCTCAAAAGGCTAAGAAGATGGAACAACTAGAAGAACAAAATCGAAAGCTCACCGCTGAGCTTACTACACTGAAAGAGCAAATGGCTCAAATGTTAGATATGATGCATCAACAGAATCTTCATCAAGAGGGTCCTCAGAATGGACAAGCCTCCCACCAGGAAGAAGAAGAGGAACCCCAGAGTGAGCATGACCCATCTGATACAAGAGCAAGACATATTCATGCTCCCGAAATATCAAAACAACAAATCACTCGCTCTTGAAGAGAGGTCGAGAGCCATGGAAGGACATAACTTTGATATAAAAGAGGCTACTGATATGTGTCTCGTTAAAAACATCCAATTCCCTAACAAGTTCAAAACTCCGGACTTTCCGAAATACATGGGAACGACTCGCCCAAGAAGCCATCTTACAATGTACTGTCGTAAGATGGTTGCACATGCCGATAATGAAAAACTCCCGATCCACTCGCTTCAGGAGAGCCTCGGTCGAATCAGCCTTAAACCGGTATATGCAACTAGAAGGAGGGCAAATCCAAACCCGGAGACATATGGCGGATGCATTTCTTCGTCGTTATAAATACAACATTGATCTCGACCCCCGAAAGAGCAGATCTACAATTATTAAGCAAGAAAAACGACGAATCCTCGCAAAGCATATGCCCAAAGATGGAGGGAATTGGCAGAGACAAGTGGAACCTCCTCTATCCGACAAGGAAACTACATCCATGTTCATCAATTCTCTGACTGGTCCCTATTACGACAAAATGATAGGGAATACATCAACACTCTTTGCGTATGTGGTAATTATAGGAGAAAGAGTAGAGCAAGGTCTGAAAAGCGGAAGAATTGCACAACATACTTCCTCCAATTCTTCTACTCCAAATGATAAAAAGAGCTTTGGAAAGAAGAAGGAAGAAACTGTAAATACAATCAACATTGCCACTCCTTCTTCTTCCTCACAGCAGACCAAGTCACGCAGACAGGAGAGGAAATTCACTTCCATACCTACCTCCTATGGAAGTCTGCTTCTGAAATTGTTGGACGCCAAGCTCCTCGTGCGTGTCCCTCCCAAGAAAATAGAGCCACCATATCCAGAATGGTACAAGTCTAATGAAAACTATGATTACCATTCGAGCGCTCCGGACACTCCGTTGAAAACCGTGTGACCTTAAAGCACAAGGTCCAGAATCTAATAGATGCAGTGGTGGATTACCTTTGATGCATCTACTCCAAAAGTAGATGACCAGCCTCTTTCCAAGCTCGAATGAAGGATGGGAAGATCAGCAATTTAGGGCTCATCATTTTGTCATCTAATAAAAATAAAATACAAAAAATAGATAATAAAAAAAATATATCAAAAAGCTTCGATGTATCTCTCGTGATCCCCGCCCATGATCACGAGATTTTTTATTAAAGTGGGCTTTGTAAATATTTGCATCTATCAATACAACGAGGCATTTTTTTCATAATATTCATATTCTTTGTTATTCTTTTCTCTCTCATTCCAAAATAATTGAATAAAATCTAAACCCAAATATAGACCATATAAACAAGTCATGTCTCGTGATTGAAAACTCTCTGCGGGATCCGAAAGCCAAAGGCGAATGGATTGAGTCGACAAAGTGAGGAGGGGACCATTTCCCCGGACTTGCAAAGACCGTTGGAAAAAGGAGCTCAATTAATACAGCCCCATTAAGAAAAAACTGAGGCCATCAATCTGGGACAAGGAGACAATAAGAAAGAAATAAATGTCGATACCCAAATTGATAATGACAGGGAAGGGGCAATAACACCTTTGCGCTCATTTATGCCTCGTCTTTTCCCTTATACATCAGATAAAGCTGTACTATGGAAATATACAGAAGAATTGTCCGTCAATGAAGATATCTCCAATATAGCCAGAATTGGGGGCAGGATGATAAGCAAAAAATTTTATTCATCCAAGGAGCTACAAGATAATGCTCCTAAAAACAAAAGAAAAAAAGAGTCCAAGGGGAAGATTGAGCAGACCTTGGATTAACGGTGCAAGGGCAGTTTCTTCAACGCTCCACCGAAAAATCAAATTCGTGGTAGGCTACAAGTTGATCATAGTTCAAGCTAAAGACTACATTCGAATCAGCGAGCCGTCCACCATACCTTAAATGGATGCGCCTGAAGAGGACATTTGAAAATATGGAAAGACTTCCTAGCAATTTAAAAGTGGCCCATATAATGAAGAAATATGGATACAACCCAGACAAGGGCTTGGAAAGAATGCTCAAGGAATAAAAGAGCCACTGAATTTCAAAGATAATCCTTTAAAATATGGTTTAGGATACGACCCCATGAAAGATCAAACCATACGATGAAAAGGGAAGTCTCCCCTCCATACCTTAAAGACGATCTTCCGAAAAAGAGGGATATTAGCATCAAGAGTAGCATTAGTCATTAGATGTCCTTCTTCCGATTTTAAGGGACGTAAACCCAATGACTATTAGAGATCACTCCTCGGGGTAGGCCCGAACCCCGAGCATCTCTAGGGCACACATTTCCCTGAAATTACAAAAGAATGCTATTCTTACTATCTGCTTCTCTTCTTGCTAAAAATGTCTATACCCCATAAACAACCATGTTTAGACAAACGTTTTGTTCCAAACGCCATAGACAAAATGAAGACAAAGTTAACATGATTGATTAGCTAGAGACACGAACAAGAAAATCGTGTTTCGACAATGTTTGAGAAAAGAAATTATTAAAAGAAGCCCGTCAAGGTCAAAGACCAAGACAAAAAGATAAAAGGGCAAAATCTTAGGCTGAAAACCTAAAATGGTGGACTAGGAATGTTAATCAGTCACAAATAGGTGCCAGATTATTCATTTGAAGACGCCACCTCATAAAAGCAAAACGTTTGTTTGAACTAGCCTAAACACTGACCAACCTTGGCTAGCCATTCTTACAAAAACCTTTATTACAAAAATATCCCTCTAAAACACAAGCCTTTGTTATAAATCCTTTTCTTTCTCTTCTCTTGACCATTTAATTACAAAGCATTCAAGTAATTGACTGGGAAATGTGGAAATATAGTGATCAATAGGAGGATTGAAATCCCTAAGGAAAGGAAAAGGGGCATTGACATGACAATTGCTCTACGTTCAAAAGGATTACTCTTCAGTTATAGCAAAGATCCGAAATGGCAAATCAAGTACAGCCTAATCATGTTGACAAAAGCACATGATAATGGAAGTAAACGTAACGTAAGCTAAATGGATTCAAAGCCGATATGACCAGCTAAATCTTATGGAAGAAAAACGACTGAATGTTATATGTCGTGGACAAGCCTATCAAAGGAAAATAAAAAAGGCAAACCCTCATATTTACCAAAAGAAGGATTTAATGGTAAATAAGTTGCTTCCAGCCCAAAACAATAAAATTGGAAAATGGGTAGTGAACTACAAAGGACCCCTTGTGGTCCAATGAGCTTTTTCGGGAAAGGGCTCTTATCCTCGTCAATATGGATGGAGAAGAACTTTGACACCTAATCAACTCCAGTACGGTGAAGAAGTATTATGCTTGAAGACATTGCTCAAGACCCGTCAGGAATGAAAATCCGCAAAGGACATTCCTGGGCAAAAGATAGGGTCCATATTCCTCGCTAGGATACGTCCTAGGCAAAAAGAAGAGGTAAAAAAAGTAAATAAAAAAAATAAAAAAATAAAGAAACTAAGAGCAATGGTTACTTTAGTCGAAAACCGAAAAGGCGGCTAAAGTAACATTCTTCCGTATAAGCAGCCTGCATAGTCTTCACTCCGAGCTCGGCATCTCAACCGAAGCAATTAGGAGAACCAAGGGGCAGATATCATGGACATGACTGTTTAAGATTATACAGTACAGCCAACCCTGACCACCCATTCTTCTAAATATCTCTTGAAATCCTTCTGTAAAAAAATAAAACTTTTGCTCATTTATCAATAAAATTCCTTTTCATTTCCTTTCTCTTGACCAAATATTATGGAAATGCCTCTTTATTGATAAATCATAAATATGCGCAAAGACTTTTAATCAAAGATCAAACATGCATCTAAAAAAGGGAAGCATATGAAAATAATAAAGGAATAAAGGCCTGCTAGTATATTCTTAGATAAAAACTAGGGTAGCCTGCTAGATCGCAAACCCCAAAAAGACGATCTAGGCAAAAAGATAAGGCAAAAGCCCCCTAAGGTATTCTAGGCAAAAATTAAGGCAGCCCGCTAGATCGAAAACCCGTAAAGGGCGGTCTAGGCAAAAGATAGGGCTAAAACCAAAAGATGAGTAAAAGATGAGCCCATCATCATAGTCATAAAGAAGAAGTCCATCGCCTTATTCATAAGAAGCCAACTGAAGAAGGCCAGCTTACTTTCTAAATGCATAAAAAATAAACAAACATTAGACTGCATTTAGGGCATCCACACACAAGACAGTTGCATAATACGACTTTGTCAAAATCAAGAAAAAATAATTTTCTTCAAACAAGAATGAACATGCATATAAGGAGGATAGTCTCCATGTTTGTGATTGGAAATAAAAGGCGCCAAAATCCAGCCTCTAAATAAAAATCAAAATCACGAAAGGCGAAATCAAAACCATTTCAGCAGCATAAAGAGCTTTAAGAAAACCATAGCTCCAACCATTCTCCTCAAACACCAATAAAAGAAGGAGAAGAAAAGCCAATGGAAAAGGCTTGATGATCCCCAAGCGGATCCTTGCCTACTCTAGAGGCAAAACAAAAAATACTCCCTGACTCAACACCACCACATGAGTCATCAAACATAGTCATTCAAATCTGCAATCAGCATCCTTCCAAGAAAGAAGGACACCATCAAAATGAAAAAGCCAAATGGAAAGGCTTGACCATCCCCAAGAGGATCCTTGCCTACTCCAAAGGCAAAACAAAAGGACTACTTCACGACTCAGCTTCATCGCCACATGAGTCATCAAACACACTCATGCAAGAGTCTCCGTTACTTCCCCAAAGCAGAATAAGGAGAATAAGGAGAATAAGGACTACATAAGAGTCCATCAAAGAAAATACGAAATCAAATCCCCCACATCACTGGGGGGCAACAAAAAGAAAGAAGAGAAAAACATTTCATCCTCTAACAGAGGCCACTGCAGAAAAAGGCCAAATAAAAAATCTCCAAGAAAAGTATATCAAGAAAAGTCTACAAAAAGACAAAAAGAGGAAAACAAAAATTTCCATCTTCCCGCTCAATAAAGAACCTCACAAAAGTTAGAGCCAAGACTCCATCATAAAAAATCAAACCAAGGATTTGATCCCCAAGAAGCAAAGAAAATCCCCCAGTAGATCATCAACAAACAAAATCCCCAAGTGGATCTTCGCCTAATCAAGAGGCATAATCAATAAGAGAACTTAAAATCCCCAGCGAGCCTACCAAATGAAGGCAAAACTACAAGTTTATATCCTCAGGGAATCGCGTATAAATTCCCAAATACAGATATCCCCAGTAAAAAGCAAAGTCTTCACTTCCAACAGGCAAGCAGAAAGCCAATATCCCCAAGAAATGGGAAATCAACCTATAAGAGGTAATACAAGCACAAAGCTTTCAAAAAGTATCCACCTACTCAGAGGTATTATCAAGAACAAATATCCTCAAGTAGAACAACAGCCTATTCAGAGGCGAAAAACAACAAGTACAAAGCCTTTCGCCACTACTGAAGCACCCGCCTAATCAAGAGGCAGAATCAATAAGAGAATTCACAATCCCCAGAGGATTCCCGCCTAAACAAGAGGCAACCAACAAAGAATCCCCGGCCAATACCGGACGGCTAAAAGAAAAAAAGCCAAAATCAAAGAATCCCCGGCCAAGACCGGATGGCTAAAAGAAAAAGCCAAAATCAAAGAATCCCCGACCAAGACCGGATGGCTAAAAAGAAAGCCAAAATCAAGAATCCCCGGTAAAACCGGACGACTAACAGAAAAGTCAAACATTCCCCAAGGAATAGGCGCATGATCAAAGACAATAAGCCGCCAAACACATCTCTAAAACCAGATGACCATAGGATGAATTACAAAAGAATACATCCTAAAGAGTCTGTCAAGATGCGTACTCGCACCCAAGTGGGGGTGTAAAAACCATTAGAGTCCGTCAAGATGCGGACTCGCACAATAGAGCCTTGTCAAGATGCGAGTTCGCACCCAGTGGGGTGTAAAAACCACTAGAGCCATGTCAAGATGCGTGTTCGCACCCAGTGGGGGTGTAAAAACCATTAGAGTCCGTCAAGATGCAGACTCGCATAATAGAGCCTTGTCAAGATGCAGGTTCGCACCCAGTGGGGGTGTAAAAGGCACTAGAGCCATGTCAAGATGCAGGTTCGCACCCAGTGGGGGTGTAAAAACCACTAGATCCATGTCAAGATGCAGGTTCACACCCAGTGGGGGTGTAAAAACCATTAGAGTCCGTCAAGATGCAGACTCGCATAATAGAGCCTAGTCAATATGCAGACTCGCACCCAGTGGGGGTGTAAAAACCATTAGAGTCCGTCAAGATGCAGACTCGCACAATAGAGCCTTGTCAAGAGGCGTGTTCGCACCCAGTGGGGGTGTAAAAACCACTAGAGCCATGTCAAGATGCAGTGTTCGCACCCGGTGGGGTGTAAAAACCATTAGAGTCCGTCAAGATGCGTACTCGCACAATAGAACCATGTCAAGATGCAGGTTCACACCCAGTGGGGGTGAAAAAACCATTAGAGTCCGTCAAGATGCAGACTCGCACACTAGAGCCTTGTCAAGATGCAGGTTCGCACCCAGTGGGGGTGTAAAAACCATTAGAGTCCGTCAAGATGCAGACTCGCACAATAGAGCCTTGTCAAGATGCAGGTTCGCACCCAGTGGGGGTGTAAAAACCATTAGAGTCCGTCAATATGCGGACTCGCACAATAGAGCCTTGTCAAGTTGCGGTGTTCGCACCCGACGGGGTGTAAAAACCATTAGAGTCCAACAAAATGCAGACTCATACCGGATGGTGGTGAGTACTCATCGGCCTTACGTAAGGGGGTCTACCGGACAGAGGGTTCGTACTCGTCAAAACACCGGATGGGGGTGTGTACTCATCGTGCCTTACGAAGGGGGTCTACCATGATAGGGGTTCGTACTCGTCAAAACACCAGATAGGGGTTGGTACCTATCAAAATATTTATCATCCGGAGGATCAACAAGGAGCAACGATCCGAAGGATAACCGGCAAAGGGTTAACTCCTTCCCCTACCAACTAATTTTGTCTGCATATTAAAACCGACGAATTAGTTAGGCGAGCGAAGGGGGCAGCTGTAGACCCCTAATTTTGCCCGGCCTCTCAAAATAAAAGCTAGAGGAATTTCACTCGAAGATGGAGTTCATCCGGCTTCCCAAAACCGAGAAGGACCTCCTGCAACAAGACGGAGTTCACTCATTCACACGATAAAAGCCAAAAGAGACTTCCTACACAAAGACAAAGCTCGCCCGGCATCTTAATGAAGGCCAAGAAGACTTCCTATATGAAGATAAAGCTTCAACGGACACACATCAGCATCAATCTATGTCCGAAAAGGAAAGGAAAGCTTCCTGGGGTCCCGTAACGCGAAACCGGACAAAACGAGCCGAGACCACGGTCCTGCAGTGGGACGGCCGTCCCAACCGCTATTTTACAGTTGGGACGCGCGTCCCGTATGTGGGACGACCGTCCCAAACCCATTTTAAGTGGGACGGCCGTCCCGGCCTTCCTGGGGGTCCCGCTCTGTGTAAATTTGCCATTTGGGACGGCCATCCCAGTCCAGACGGCCGTCCCAACCCAGACGGCCGTCCCAAAGTGCGCCAGCTGCGAAAAACTATAAATAGGAGGCTCATTTGCCACTTTTTGACACCACAGACATCCCAGAGAGCTCTGAAACACTTTCTAAAACTCAGAGCACTTGTCTATTTCTCTCCCTTTCTCGAATGATCTTTCCGATTGCCTTAAATAGGTAACAATCGGTTAAGGAATTATATTCCGGCATTTGATTCTTCTTTAAATTTTTAGTAGAGTCGATCTTGTATTGGTGAGGAGAGTCTCGTGTAGAGAGAGGGTTGCCAAAACGCATCCTCACAGCTTGGAGATTCTCAATACAAAGCTTGTTACGGAGGTTCTTTTCAATTCTCTTCTCTTTTATTGCTTTATTTATTGTTTTATTTAGCTTTATTTACTGTTTATGTCATGTAGAATAAAATCATGTAGATAGCTATTTTAATATCTCTTTTATTGCTTTATTTAGCTTTATTCATCATTTTATGCATGCAACATAGAATAAAATCATGTAGATAGCCATGTAATATTATGTAATAAAATAGGGTAATCGCGTAATTTCTCGTAGTCTTTACTTAAATGAATTAATCTGTCATAGGGAACCCGAAAGGGGCGTTGTGGGGTGCTAACACCTTCCCCACACGTAACTAACTCCCTTACCTAACTCTGGTTATAATGGCCAAGTCTGGTTTTTATTAAAATCAATGTATTTTCATCCTTTTCCAATGTTTATGGTCAAAATATTGGTGGCGACTCCATAAGAACCCCTTTTCGAAAACCTTGCTTTTTCAATGTTGAAGCAATGAACATATTTTAAAACAAATACGCGAGTCTAAACCATCTTTTCGCGACCGCTCGCATAAACGTTCGAGACGTCCCCCGGACGTCGAAAGGGACGGCGGCGACAATACCACCTTGAATATTTTTGCTCACACTATTTTGACCCTCATTGGTGTTGTTTGATACCACATTAGAACTTGGTATATAACTCTATGTGCTTTAACTTGTTATGACTATCTTACTACTCCTTAATCTCATACATTGTTAGTCTATAAAAGATCTAAACTTGTCCCACTGAGCATGCCAATTTGTTTATAGTATAAATGATTCGTTTTTTAATAAAATAAATCTATAATTCAAGTACATAATGAATCATTTAAACATCATGTGGATTCTTTTAACTTTTCCTTGCAAACACAACTTCTTAGGCTTATATGCAATCAACACCAATCATTTAATAATTAAAGTATTTCAATTAAAGACCGTTCATATATAATTTGGATTTTAAATATCATTTGAGACATTTAAAGTAACTGGCAAAAAAAAAAATAAAAGCACAGTTAAAGTAAATTACTGGAAAGTAAATGTGCAACAAAAGATAAATGTGCACACAAAGTAAATTGTATAAAAATAAATACAACTCATTACCATGGATAAAACATGATTCGATAAAAGAAATTAACGAACATGGTGATCTAAATTGCGAAGAACTTCATTGAAAAATGTTTGTCCCTTGCTCATAACAGTTTTTTCAATATTAAGTTTCTTCGTATAATTTGACAAGCACCTCCTTTCACATTTGTTTCGCCCTATTTATATTTTTATGTAAAACTCGCTAAAATAAAAATAAAAATAAAATGAACATAAAAATAAAATGAAGTCAAAAAATAAAATACACGAATTTGTGAATAAAAATTCACAATTGATTACTTTATTATAATTGTTCTTCTTCTCCTCGACCCACTTTGTTGCCATGTATCATCCATAAGTGTGCATGTCATGTAATTAGACAATAATTATCTCCACATATCTCTCGATTGTATAACTTCCTCACAATATCTTTTCCTTGTCGATTTGCACCTTTAGATTCGATGTCTTCAACTCTTCAAATTTTTTTATGTTTGACTTATCACACTATATCAGTTTATTTCTCCATTTTGTTTCTCAACATTTTTTTCAATGACAGGTTCCTTCTAATATCTCCCAAAGATTCACAACTTGTACCTTCAACTTTATTTATACATTCTAACTTGTCACGTTAAGTTTATCTTTTATTTTTGATTTATTTTTGTCAGTATAACACTACAAGAAAATTACGTATTACCGACGGATTTTTACCGACGGATTTGTAGTCGTCGGAAAATAATCATTACCAAACTAAAATTACCGACAGATATAAAATATTTGTGGAATTTGATGTTACCGACGGATATATCCATCGGTAAAATAATAATTAATTATCGATCGGATATATCCGTCAATAAATTTGTCTGGTAATTTATAGATGAATTTACCGACGGATATATCCGTCAAGAAATTCGTCGATAAATTAACAATTAATTACTGGACGGATATATCCGTTGGTAAATTCATCTGTAGAATTAACAATTATTTACCATTTCTACTGGTAAATTAACAATTAGTTATCAACTGATATATCCGATCTGTAAAATTATATAATAATTACTTAATATAATTTAATTATTCACCTAATTAAAAAATAAAATGTTTTTTATGTAATAATTTAATTTAATCATAATTAGATTAATTTATAATAATTTATTAAATTAAATAATTTTAAAAAATAAATATGTAGTTATATATAAATATATAAAAATATAAAAATATATTTGTATATAAATATAATTTATTTGTAAATTGTTATAAAAAAATTCTAGTTGCTTAATGGTTGAAGTATCGACCTCTAATTCTAAGGTACTGGATTCGAATAAATAATTAATAATAAATAATAAGAATATAATGGGAGGGGGTTCTATAAAAAAATATGTTATAAATAAGTAAAATATTTAATAAATAATAAAATTATTACCGACAGATTCCTGTCACGTCAGTAATATTTACCGACAATCGAATTTTTGACCGTCAAAATTTCGTCGGTAAATATTACAGACAGATTTTGACCGTCAATAATTTTAATATTTCTTGTAGTGTAAATCCTTAACTTCCGATAATTTCAATTATTAATACAATCTTTTAACACATTTCCCATCTCTCAATTCATTATCTTCTATATATTTGTAATTTTACCAATAATAGTATTATAAATTAATTTAATAAGGATTCATTTATTCTAAGAATAAATATTATAATAAATATCTAATAATCACTTCTTCCAATATTTAATAATTAAGATTAATTACTATTTTAAATTAATAAATTACTAAAAATAAATAATAATAATAATAAATAGTAAGTTTTTAATTCTTATTTTGAGATAAAATAGATGTATTTTATTATAATTTATATATTAAATTATTATATTTTAAATAAAAATTAATTTTATTAATAAAATTTAAATTTACAAAATATGTATGTATTTTAAATTTTTATTTAAATATTTTTTTAAATTAGTATAAATATGTCAATATTTAAAAAAAATTAATCAGCTGACGCATTTTAAAATCTAAATATAAGTTAGATTGGGTTTGGTCGTTTGTTTTACAGCTTACTTATCATTTATTTTTATTTTTTCTTATTTTAATGACTAATATGAAATATTATGATGGATTATTAAATTTTAATAACTAGTTTCAAATAAAAGTGATTTTATTAGAAATAATTAAATCCTTCCTATCTTTTTATCACTGTTTGCATGAGAAAACAAGAAAGGTTTTCACTTGTCATGTACTAAAAGTATACATCATATGTATAAATGAAATATTGGTTTTATATAATTTGCTGGAATTAACGTATAATGTATTTTATACTGATTGAAGTCATTATTGTATAAAGAGTTTTTATGTAAAAGGCCAAAATACAACTAATCTAATTTTATCAGTGAAAGATTAGTAAAGTATAAAAAAAAATAGTAATTTTAAGCGTTTATGATGTTATAGTCATTATTTAATTAGGCAAAGAAAGTAGTTTTTCTGCCTTTTCTTTTAGTATTGGTGTTTCGATTTCATTTTCTGTCACCACTTCATAATATTTTATACATGAGAAAAGTCTTAATTCAAATTTTATGTTTTAAATTTCAATTGTGTTTATTAAATTTCTCAACTTCTATTCCATTAAATAGATCTTCTAATCAAATCTTTTATTAAAAAAAAAAAAAGCAAAATTTGGTGACGTGACATGTAATAGACAACAATAAAGTAATAGATTTTTGTTAATAATGCACTAATCAAGGGTAAAAAGGTCAATGTGTTTATTTGACACATGCATAGAAATTATGTTATATCTAACTTGGATGAGTGGGAGACAAATTCCACCCACCCACACCCATTACTTTTTCAACACTAAAACCATTAGTATACATGGATGGAATTTATGTTATATCTAACTGAAATTAGTGGGTGTCAAAAAAACCATACAACCACCTACTCTATATTCTATCAATATTTGTTGTATGATTGTAAAAATATATTATTTTAACTGTTAATTATATATAATAATCAATTGTATTAGAATTAATATTTTGTTTTGATAATTTTATTGAAAAATGATTTTAGAATAGTTCATTTCATTTGAAACAAGTAAAATCAATTTTTACATAAAAAATACGTTTAAAGTTGAAAGAAAAAAAATGTCTACTTTTCCCTCAAAAATTTTATTTACAAATTTATGCTATTATATCACAAACATACAGTTGAAATTATAAACAACTTTTTTTATTCAAAAACACTTAAAATAAGAAAAATAATTATATACGTTTGTTTAATAGTTACATAAAAATCATCTTAACATAAAAATAATTATACTATGTAAATAATATAATATATTGTAAAACCAACCAAACAAAAGATAAGATGTTCTTTATATCTTAATTATATAATTTTATTTCCTTAGAAGTAATTACAAAATATATCAAAATTAACATTTTTAATATTATTTTTCATATTAACACATATAATTGAATCTTATTTCACTACTTTGTGACGTTTAACCAGAGAGATGTTATAAACAGTTGGACATGACATCTTAATAGAAGACCAAGAAATTTAAATGGAAAGAAGGTAGGGAAAGTGGGATGCACAACATTTGAAAGATGTTTTATATGTGTATTATAATGATTTATGTTGGTTATACTATAATTGAAATTTATAAAACGAAAACTTGTAATGTTTTTTTTATTCATTGTAATTTGTTTGACCCCATTTAAACTAGTTAGTTAGCGACATTCAATTAGGGCTAATAAATCAAACTGAAAAAGAATAAAAAACTACCACCTTTAATATGACCGGATCCCTCCAACCAAATTAGAGATAAGCTTTTAGCAGAACCGAAAAGAAGGAACACAAGCCACAAGTTTCTCGTGAGGGGAGTGTCTGTAGAATGCGAAGGAGCATCATCAGCACCGACCATCTGTAATCATCCCTTTTTCTTGGTAACCATAACCGACAACAGTGATGAGAAAGCAAAAACTAAAATAAAATGGTAAAGTTATAGTAAGGTAGATATAGATGTAATCCTCCCACTATTTTCAGTATTCACTGCACCGTAAAATAAAATAATATAAAATAAAAATAGAAAAAGGGAAACCCTAACAGAAATGGTCGTCATGACGAGAGAGATTCGTCCTGGGAGGAATCTCGAAATGCCAGAGTCTGCCGACACCTTTCACCAACTGCTTCCGGCAGAGAAACTCCTCCGCGTAAGCCTTCTCAACCTTCCGATCCACATCGTGCAGGAACACGTGCGTCACGCCGGAGCTCTTCCTGTCCCTCGCCATCACCGCCGCTGAGAAGATCGCCGCCATGCGCCCCGGCGCCTCTGCGAAGTACCCCTTAGGCGCGTCGATCATGATCAGGTCCCACTCCGTCGAGTACACCTCGTTCGGGAGGTTGTGGAGCGCCAGCTTGCAGCGGTCGTTGCCGCGCAGCGTGGCGGTGGCCGGCGAGCAGGCGGGCTCGGAGCGGTAGGACGAGAGGAGCTGGTCGGCTTCGCGGAGCTGGGTCCGGTATTGGACGGTGTGCGCCCGGAGGTTTGGCGCGTCCTTGAGGACGGTCTGGACCCACTTAGGATCCTCCTCGAGGAAGATCGTGGTGCCGCCTGCGTTGAGGCTGGCCCACATGAGGGAGTCGTGGCCAAGCCCAAACACGAGGAAGTTAGCGGGCCGATGAAGGGCCTGGAGCACGTCGAACGTGACGCTGATCTCCGAAAGAGACTGCTGCGGAACGATCTGCGAGGTAGCGTAGTGAAGTATCGCTCTCAGCTGCAACGATGTGGGACTTCGGCCAAACTGCGATTTGGTTATGGAGCATAGAAGATTGTTCTCCGAGGTTTGGATCAAACTGGCGATAAAGAGCGTGGCTCCGATTATGCCCAATGTCGTCAATAGCCACACGGACCATCGGTTCTTCATCCTCTCACTCGCTTGCATTGAATAATGCCCCTTGGTTTATGTGTAAGAGGTTCGCAAATGGTTTTGTTATTGGTGGAATTGTGAGTGGGTTTTAAAGTCAAGATATGCGGTGGTTGTTGGAGAGGAGAAATGTGAGGGTAAGACGGTGCAAATAAATGGCATTCATTAGCATTATATTATTTCTAAGATTAAGAGAAAGGGAAATTAATTAAGATTTGGACCATTCGAAATTAGGCAAATGCGCTGCACGTGTCTTCGTGTTTTGTTCGGATTGGGTCAGACCCTTAAAGTTTTGAAATTTAAAATCTGGTGTCTCTCAAACTTTTCTTTTCTATTACTTTGGTTACTATCTCAGATCCTAGCCATTGAAAATAAATTGAATAATTAAATACATTAAGAAAATTTAAATCAAAGTATTTTCCACCATTCGATGCTAACTGTAGGATAGTACAGTTGAAAAGCAGGGGCAGGGAATACGGTCATGTCGCTATGGTTGCAGCTCCACGTGTTGCTACAGTAATCATGACTAAGTCCCTATTTTTAATATTTTTTTTAAGAATTTCATGCCAAGTAAATGAGTATGAATTAAAATGTTTTGTTTTACGTGATCTGATATATATATATATATATATATATATATATATATATATATATATATTTTTATTTTTTTTTTTTTAATATTCAACCGTTGTGTTCAACCATTTTCTGTCGTGGCCTGTGGTTCTTTGACACTTGTTAGAGGAGACCCTGTTGTCCTGGTAACCTTTTGGGCTCTTCTAACTAAATCATTTCTTCCTTGCGCGGGTGAATGTTCTCGTATTCGCCAATCAATCTCAAAGGAGAAGAAAGGCATACTATTTACTTTCTTGTTTGTCTGAAGAAACGAGACTCAATCTACCTAAAGATATTACTTCATTTTCGCCCTTTTTGAGACCAGTTGGGTGAATGGGCCTCTTTATTTGATTAGGAATACTATTTTCTCTGCCCTTTTCAGATTCCTTTTCCTTTTACAGTTGGTCACGTTTCTTTGGAATGGAGTTCGCCACTCCAAAAATATACATTGAAAACTGAGTTTATAACATACAGAAAACTGTTTTTAATAATATAATATACTATTTTATAATTATTATATTATTAATAACACTTATTACTGGAACGAATGTTCCATGATTATAGATTAAATAAAATAAAAATTAATGGTTTAAATTGTTTATATTTTAAAATAAATTGTATTTTTTTAATTTTATTTATATTTTAAAATAAATTATAATTTTTTTAATATGATGTATGTTAACTCAATAAATCTATTTTAACTTGATTGAAAATTAAAAAAATTATAATATATTTATAAAAATAATTAATATAAAAAACAAAATAATAAAAAAATATTTTTAAAACATAAATTATATTAATTAATTAATTTTTATATTAAATATAATGATTTATTTGTTTTTAAAATATATTTTTTTAAGAAAAAAATAACACCAACCCTGATATCATAATATATAGTCTTGTATAACCCATATACCGAAAGTTCATGATAAATGAAATAAAAGTGTTTTTAACTAAAACATAAATAACATCAGTAAATAAATAACTTGATCAAGATTATGAATAATTCAAGTAATCATATTTGATCACAAATAAGTATTTCATACACACGGAATAAGTCACATTTATTCTTGAAAAGAGACAAGTCTGTTCATGAAGACACTCTAACGTTTAAATCAATAATAAATAATGTTTAATGTTATAATTTATTTTAATTTATCAATAATTGATTAATACATTATTCTAATATTAATATTTATTTAAGATGTATTAATTTGGGTGAATATTTTAATTATGAAATCTACATAAATTAAAAAATAATAATCTAAGAGACTCAACAAAAACCCACGGATTTTAGATGAACTTAAAATCAAAACAATAACTTTATTTCTAAAAGCCACAACCACTAATTTAAAGTTTTACTCCAACTACACGTTCCTTTACTAGAGGCTTGACGACTATCATAACAATAATTAATTCAATACAAAAAATAATAATTTTATTTTTTAGTAATTTAATCGTTTAAATATAATAATTTTTTATACGAGGAAAAGTCTTCTCAACAAGAAGGTATGATAAAAAAACCCGTGAAGATGAGATGTAATGAAATTTTATTAGAAATATGATAATAATATAATATATAGATGAGTACAATATTCATCATATTATAATGTAAAATAATATTATAGTTAATTTTAATTATGTTAGAACATAAAAATATCTCTCGATATTAGAGGATATGATGAAAAATCACCCTCAAGGTGAGGAGTGATGAAATCTCATTAAAGATATAATAACATTATAGTATAAAAATGAGTGCAATCTTTATTATATTATAATATAGTATTATATAAAAGTTAACTCTAGCCATATGAGGACAACAAAATTTGTGAAGATGAGGGGTATGATGAATAATTCCTATGGAGGTGAAGGGGTGTGATGAGAAAAATCTTCCTCAAGATGAGGAGGTACGATGATAAATCTTCTTCGAGATTAAGTGTAATAAAATTTTATATCAACTAAATATACAATAACATTAAAATATATAAATGAATACAATTTTTACTAGAATCAGATTTATAAGATTAAATTAAATATATCATCATTTTTAATATCATAATCATTATATCTTAACAAATAATGAATGTTAGAAACTTATATTTTCTCTTAAAATAAGTTGATACATATTATATTAACTTATAATATATATATTTTTAATAAAATAATATCAATTTTATTTATAAAATTATTATTATTATTTTATAAAATAAATTAATCTCATGTAAGTCTATTTATATCAAAGACTAAATAAAACAAAAATTAAAATGAACTAAACACGAATATTTTTACTTATATAATCCGTATGAATTTTGATAATTGATTTTAGAATTCACATTATATATTATTAATAAATAATAAATAAATATAAAAATATAAAAAATTAAAAAAAATAAAAGAATAAAATTATATATTATTAATAAATAATAAATAAATATAAAAATATAAAAGATTAAAAAAATAAAAAAATAAAAAAATAAAAATTATAAATATATTAAACAAATATATTTAATAATTAAATTTGAGTAAGTAAATATCACATTAAGTAACAAAATATTGAGGGTGACGAGGCTAAGCTCCCTAGAAGATATAACTTATTTCTCGTTTTTTTTTCTTAATAGATTGATGGTAGTGTACATATTTCTACACTCCCATTGTTCGTGTAAATGAGTGCCATTGCATTCAAATGTAATGATATAAATTTTGATTATAGAAGAAAATTTTAGGATTATTTTCTAAAACTGAAACACATGAGAAATTAATAAATTATTTTGCACAAGATTCTGCCAGATAATATTTGGACGATATTTGAGAGATACGTATAGAATAAAGGCCTGGATCAACATATTTGATATACAAGCTGGATATTGAGTTCAGATGAGCTTAGGTTGGCAAGAGATTAGAAGAGACATAATTCTTCATTTTTTAATATTGTAATAAAAAAAAGATTGAAGATATAATATTACTCTAAAAAATGGAGTAAGTATATTGAAATGGTTTTAAATATCGGGATATGGATAACCGTATATATATATATATATATGACGTAGTTTTTATATTTTTACTGTACATGCACTAAGAGAATATTGTACTGACCAGATACGGGATTTAAGGGATCAAAGGCCACCGTCCTAATTTTATTTTTTTATATATAATAATTAATTTTAAAATTAAATAAAAATTATTTTTTAAATATAAATAAAATAAAAAAAAATTATTTTTCCTGGATTCTATAATTCTTGCATAAATTAGTTCTTATTATTGGATTTCAGTCAAGATTGTTTCAGTTCCTAATTGTTCTGCATCTATTGGACTGAGAAATAACTAAGGAACTGATTCATTATAATTTTGATTTGATATTTTAGTTTGAATTTAAGTTTTAATTTTAAATTTAATTTCGATTCACTATTTTTTGTTTATGCAACTTCAATTTCCTTCAATCTTTGATTTTGTTTTCTGGTTTCCATTTTTTATTTTCAATCCCTACTTTGTATTAGTTCACTGTTTCTCGATTTCCATTTCGATTGATATGTTTGTTGTTTGAGATATTCAATTCGTTTTTGTTTTCTTTGTTTGTTTCTGATTTTAGCTTTCAATTTCAATTCTCAGTTGAGATTTTATTCTAGTTATCGCTTTGTAAAATGAATTCCAATATCTTGTTTGATTTCAATTCAAGTTCTAGTTATTCATTCTCGGTTTCCAATTCTCATCTAACTCTCCAACTGTTGCTCGGTTCATTGTTTTCTATTTTTTTATTGTTAATTGTAGTTTCTATTTCTTTCACTTCAATTTTGATTTTTGTTTTCAGTTTTTTCAATTTCAATTTCCAATTTTGAATTCAAGTCCAATTTAGTTCTTTTGTTTCATTCTCTTAAAACAAAATTTTCCCTAAAATTAACTTTTAATCAAGGAAGAATGATTTGACAATGGAATGTTTGGGTTTGTGTCCTTAGATTATTCCCTATACTGCATTAAGAGACCAAAGTTTTGTTCAAGTTCATTGTGGCGTGAGCTGGTTTGAGGCTCGTAGTGTCAAGTACCACCAATGACTCCTCCCGTATAGTCATGTGTGACTAGCACCACATGCCACCAAAGTCTCTTTCGTAGTATTGCATGATGGGCATCACGTGACGTTAAAGCCTCCTAGGTCATTGCTAATAACTCTTCCTCCCTCATTGCTACTATAACATCACCAATTTGACAATCCTCCATTACTAGGAAGAACCCATTTGTAGAAAATTACAAAATTTGTTTCTGATTTTGTAAAAGAAGAAATGTAACAACAATGAATTGTTTGCACCTCCTTTAGTAATATATAATATTGGTTTTATCAATAACTGATGTTATATATTTATTACTTTGTACATTGATTTCTAAACTAATATAGAATGCCTAAATTAATAGATGCTAAAAATGATTTTTCCACTAGTGAGACAAGAAGTTAAAAAAATACTCGAGAATAGTTTTCTTAAAATAAAGAAATAATAAGCAAATTTATTTTCTTAATTTTTTTAAAATATTATAGCAAATTAACATATGTAGTATAGTATAAAAATATGAAATATTGATATAATTTTTTTATTTACTATAAATTAGTTAGTTATTTTAATATTTTATAATGCTCTAGTTTAATATTAAAATGTGTAAAAAAAATTAAGATTGAGTTTTATAGATGTATGTAAATATATATATATATATATATATATATATATATATATATATATTTATCTTTAAATATATATGGATGATTTATAATATATTTATTTTTATATAATAATTAACTTTTATAAAATATGATAATTAAAATTCCTAGCTCTGAACCTAGTACTCGACAAGTGTATTATGCACACACATCGAGAGCTTTCTTGAATGCCTTAAGTAGGTTCCAAGATTCATAAGGTATATGTCTATCAAAACATTACAAATAGGTAATTCACGATAATATTTTAGTCGTATAAAATATTGATCAAAATTTAACAAGTTACTAAATTAATGCAGTATGGGTAATCTATGTCAAATCTCACAAGGACATAATTATAATAATGTATTCATTACCAAACATCATTCTTTTTGTGTTATTCATAAAATTTAGTTTTCTTTCGATTTCCCCAAAGACTAGGTTTTAACCAAATTTCAACTACCGTAAGTTCTTTTTATTTAGGCTAGTAAACAAAGTTTTTCAATCAAAACGTATGTAGCGATATATTTAAGTACGAAACACGAAAAATGAATTTTAAAAGCATACAGACATCAATGCTACTCAAATAAACAATTATATCCAATCGAAAGAAAAGTTGTTCAACAACAATGGATAAATAAATTATATACATTAACTTAAAAATGAAAGTTCTTTTTTGTATTTTTTTATTAAGAGACTTGAGAACATGAAAATCGGCAAAAGTAAAATTAAGTGTAAACGATATAAAATGAAAGGCTATGTGAAATTAGTGACATGAAAATTCATATAAAGCGACTAAATAAAATAAAAAGGACATGATAATATGAAATTGCTGGTTGAAATAACTTGAAAGAAATACAGAAAGGTAAATAAATAAAGGAACGAAGAACATGAACTTAAATTGCATGTAAATAAATTACCAGGGAAAGTAAAGAAAGTGGTAAAAGATGTCGATAAAAGCGAAAATCCAAATTGCCAGAAATTTCATGATCTTCGTCGTTCTCTAGTAGACTTGTACAAGAAATTTCTGATACCCCGAAAATCTCCTTCCTTCTTCACATTTTGTTCTATTTATAATCTTGCTCAACATAACCACCTAAGAACAGTTTAGAAACCGCTACCCCATGTTCCCATGTGCAAACATAACTGCTTTCCTCAATTTCGACCCCAAACATTGAATACTTGAACTGCCTCTGACTTCCCTCAAACTTAACTTAACACTCGATACTTATTATCGATTTTTTACTCCCAATCATGTCATCGAATTTCTTCCATCCACTTTTCGATTCGTGTATCAATTTTTCCCACCAACACATGGTCATCGAATTTCTTCCATCCACTTTTCGATTCATATATCGATTTTTCCCCCAACACATGGTCATCAAATTTCTTCCATCCACTTTTTGATTCATATATCAATTTTTCCCACCAACAAAATGCCCCCTTGAAAGAATAAAAACATTGTGCAAATTTTGTATTCTTTCAAAAAGTGTCTACCTCAACTCTTAAATGTTCTGAAGCCATACAAAACTATTTTTATTATCACATGTCAAATCAAGCCATTTCCCTCATTAATATTACTTGATTCTCCAAAAACACGTCTTTTCTCGAAAGATATGTGTCACATCTCCATTTAATTTCCTTTCACGTTTATACAACATTTGATGAGGCAGTTGACATCTTGAATACTCTAAAACCTTCAGGAAATTTTCCTGGTCCTATATGGTTCATCCAACTATAGCTAACTTCGATTTTCGAGAGTATCCTCCCCGCATCGTCCAAAATGCCTTCGAGTTTCAATTTAGAAGGGGTTCGATTATCGTCTCAACACCCTCGACAAAAGAACTTCGATAGAACCAATTACAGAACTTATTTAAAGTTCCTACTGACTCAATTTTATTTTGACACATGTTTAGCTCCCTTCATTACATATCATGGAAAAATAAGTGATAAACTTCGAGGACCATCATGGTTCAAATCCAAGTTCCCAGTTCCTACCCCGGGTCTATAATCAGAACTGATCGATGTATGGAGCAATTATTTAACTCAAGATGTCTTAGTATCGGGCTTTCAATCAAAGGATATTAAGTTCATCACTTATTACTCCCAAATCTTCTCGAGACAATTTGGTTTAAGTCAAGCTTTACCATTTTTCCAAATCAAGAATTTCCCATGACTTAAGCCCAATGAATCGAATGTGGGAATAGAGCTTACCAAATCATTACCACAAGATCCATTTCATTTTTTACCCTTATGCTTTCGAATCGAATTACTTACTACTCATGACTTTTTCAAATGGTGGAATGATTGGTTTTCAAGAATTCATTCTGACTTCGATATAATCCAATCGAATTTGACTGAGCATCCTTCTCTCATTGTGCAGGATAAATCGAAGACCAAGAAAGGTAAATGCTCCCACTATCTCCAAATATCTCGATTTGAAAACTTTTATCGAGAATGTTACAACCCACTTAAACTAGATTTCTCCAAAACCCAAAGACAAAGAAATTTTGATATCAAAACTATCATACTACCCTTACCTAAACACTCTCGAACATTCCCTGTCGAATCAACTAATATCTCCCTCAGTCTAAGAAGAAACACCATCTATCGAACAGACTTTGACTTCATTGCCTCGACAGAATGATCATATACCTGAAGACTCATCAGAATATCAAACTACTATTGAAGAAGTTCCATTTTCGATTCTCGAGATTTTGTTGTCTGAAGATGTCATTCCATCAAGTCATTCATCTCAATCGCTCATGACATCAATGCTATCGATTCATTCCCCGATGATAGTCTTCCAAAGAGCTTCGATGCTGAAGTAGTAATGGCTACTGATTTATTTAACAATGTTAGAGGTGAGATCGAAGAACTGGAGAAGGAACTTCACCAACTCAAAGAACAAGATGACTTCCTCCCGGACTCAATTATTGACAGATTTTGATAAGCTCCGATCTCAATATCAAGTTTTGTAAAACATTATACTTTAATCAATTGTGAATGCTTATTTCCCTTATTCGAGGTTTATAATCTTTTAAGTACTTCCCATTTATCGATAGTACTTTCTCTTTACTATGCCAATCAAATATCGAATAAGCATTACCCGATAATACTTTAACAACTTCAAAAGGCCCTTCCCAATTCGGTGACCATTTTCTATAACTTTTAGACTTCTTATCCATCGGCAAAATCGTTTTCCAAACTAAAACACCTTCTCTAAATATTTTCTGTTGAACTTTCTTGTTATAAACTCGAGCAATTTTACTTTTTTGTAGGATAATATTATTTAATGCTTGCAATCTTATCTCATCAAGTTCATTTAACTCATCATACATCAAATTTCAATAATCACAGCTAGGCAAATCATTTTGATTTTGTATTCGAGTTGACTCAATATTGATTTTGATGGGTAAAACCGCATCATGCCCATCGACTAACTTATATGGAGTATTCTGTAGGGAATCTTTCGGCAAATTTCGATAGGCCCATAAAATCTATAATAACGTTTCATGACAAGTCTTTGATTTGTTACCGACATGTTTCTTAATTAAACTAATTATTATTTTATTAATTGCTTCAACTTGTCCATTAGCCTAAGCATAATATGGAGTCGATGATAATAACTGAATATTCCTTGATTCATCATATTTAACCATCTTCTTACCAGTAAAAATTGTCCCTCTATCAGTAGTAATGGACTTTGGTATTCCAAATCGATAAACAATATATTCTTCAATGAAATCAATCACATATTGTTGATCGACATCTTTTAACGGGATTGCTTCTATCCATTTTGAAAAATAATTGACAGCTACTATTATATATCTATGTCCTCTCGATGACTGTGGAAAAATTTGACCAATTAAATCGATTGCCCAACCTCTGAAAGTCCAAGGTTTGATAATAGAGTGAAGTTCACTAGCAGGGACTTGTTGTATAGGACTAAACTTCTGACACTCTTCACAAGACTTAGCATATTCGATACAATCTTTTAAAATCGAAGACCAATAATATCCTTGTCGAATTAACGTCCATCTCATTTTTTGACCTACCATATGTGCACCACATATTCCATTATGTATTTCTGCCATAGCCAAATAAGCATCATCATTTCCTAAACATCTAAGCAATAATCCATCAATGCCTCTTTTATACAATTCATCATTGAACAACACATATTTTACTGCTCGATATTTTATTTTCCTATCGATTCTCCCGTTTGGATTTTGCAAATAATCCACAATCGATTTTCTCAAATCCTGATCATCTAAGTTATTAATTTGTAAAATTTCCCTTTCTTGGGGTAATTTATCTTTGATTTGAATCATCATTTGTAAACTTTTCAGAGAAATTTTATACTTAGATGTTATCTGTGCTAAATCATTGGCTTTTTGATTAAATTCTCGAGGAACATATTCGAACATTATGTCATCAAACATTTTACTCAAAGTAATTACTTTTTCTAAGTATCTAAACAAATTAGTATTAATATATTTGTATTCTTTTCGTACTTGTTTGATCACTAATTGTGAATCACCCCTTACAATTACATGTCGAGCTTTTAACTTAATCAAAGTCTCAAGACCCGCAACCAAAACTTCATATTCAGCTTCATTATTCGAGCAAGTGAGTTTAATTTCAAATAATAATTTGGTAGGGATATTACTTGGCGAAATAATAAGAATTCCCACCCCTGACTTGTCCGATGTACTTGATCCATCGAAATACATTATCCATTTGCTTATTTCAATAAATAAATTATCAATCTGATCGATCGTATGATCTACCATAAAATCAACAATAATTTGACCTTTTACCGATTTCAAAGAATCAAATGTCAATGAAAACTCTGTCAGAGCTAAAACCCACATACCTATTCGATTATGCATAATAGGTTTCGATAAAAGAAACTTCAAGATATTATTTTTGGAATAGACCATCACATCATGGGGTTTCAACAAGTAATTGAGTTTCATACAGGAGAAATACAAACATAGCCCTAATTTTTCGATATCACTATATCGAGTTTCAGCATCGTTTAATATTCTACTAAGATAACAAACATCACATTCTATATCATTCTGATCCTCTTGTGCTAGTAGACTGACAATAACTCGATCTGATGCTGATACATATAACTTCAACGACTTGTTCCTCATTACTGGTATCAATACTGGAGGATTTGTCAGAGTTAACTTAATTTGCTCAAAAGCTTTCTGATGTTCTTCCTCCCATCTGAAATCTACTTCCCTTTTCAACTTTAACAAAGACGAAAAAACACAAGTCTTACCAGCCAGATTAGAAATAAATCGTCTTAAGTAATTTATTTTACCTAACTATGATTGCAACTGCTTTTTATTCTTTGGGGCATAAATGTCTAATATTGTTTTTGCTTTGTGTTTTATCAATCTCGATCCTTTTTCATGTACTATGAATCCTAAAAACTCACCAGCAGACACACCAAAGGCACATTTCAAAGGATTCATTTTTAAACCGTATTTCCTCATTCTTTCAAAAGATTTTCTTAAATTATCTAAATGTTCATTTTTTTCTTTGAGGCAACAACAATATCATCTATATAAACCTGCATGAAATCATTAATCAAATCATGAAAAATTAAATTCATTGCTCTTTGATATGTCACTCCAGCGTTTTTTAATCCAAATGCCATCACTATCCATTTATAAGTACCTAATGCCCCCGGGCATCGAAAAACTATTTTAGCTATATCGTTTTGGGCAACAAAAATTTGATTATATCCTGAATATCCATCTAAAAGACTCAAAATTTCATTACCAGCTATCGTATCTATTAACATATCAGCTATTGACATAGGATATTCATCTTTAGGAGTTGCTAAATTTAAATTTCGATAATCAATGCATACTCTCATTTTACCATTCTTTTTAATAACTGGAACAATATTGGAAATCCAATCCACATACCTGACAATTCTAATAAATTTCGCGCTAAGAAGTCTCTCGATTTCTTCTTTAATCTTACCCATCACCTTGGGTGCAAATCTTCTCGAAGCTTGTTTTACTGGCTTCTTGTCTTCTATAATATGTAATCTATGCTCGACTAGACTTCGATCCAATCCAGACATCTCTTTATAATCCCAAGCAAAACTGTCTTTATATTCTTCTAGTAATAGAATCATATCCTTTTTCATTTCTTTTTCGAGATACCTACTAATATAAGTAGGTTTTCTTTTCTCTGTATCTCCCAAGTTAATTTCTTCTAATGGATCTTGGGTCCCCACCTTTTTGTGACTAGTCATGAAAGATTTTTCAAAACCTAAAGGCGAACTATCATAAATACAATCAAGTCTAACTTGATTGTTATCATCTACATCTGTCGAATATATCGACTTATTTATTCCTACCCTACTATTATTACTTTCTTGGCTCTTTCGTCTTTCTTTTTCATATCCTTTTAATCGAGCCAAGAACTCCTCATAACCTTCATGCATTTTCATTGGCTACTTCGAGGTTAGCCCCCTCATTCTCCAGTACAAACCCTTTTTCCACATTCATTTCCAGAAATCGTTCCTCATGAATTTTTGAATTAAAATCCTCGATAGTCTCGAAGGTAAATGGATGAGTGAGCGCCAAATTTTGGAGAGACCGACCAGCCTGAGACACGAATGTTACGAACTCGTGTTGGTCTCCTTGAATCACTTCGAGATGTCCATCTCGATTCCACATAAATAACTTCTGATGAGCAGTAGAGGGCACTGCTCCCACTCCATGGATCCATTCTCTTCCCAGTAATGCATTGGAATTTGCATGCGATTGGACTACCACAAAAACAGTAGGCCTCGAATAAGTACCCACTTTCACATCTAAGGCAATCATGCCTTCTGAACTCGATGATTTCCCACTGAAGTCAGAAATCAAGATATTATGCTTGATTAAATCTTTCAAATCGACACCGAACCTCTTTAACATAGTGATTGGTAGTATGTTTACCACCGCACCACCATCCACAAGGACTTTATCCACCATCTGTCCTTGTATCTCAATATTCAACATCAGGGGTTTCAAATGAAACCTCATTTCCTCCGATGGAGGATCGATAAAAGCAGCGTCTCTATGGGGAGATTCACATGACACTTGCGTCACCCACGTCACTTTTGGTCTCATTTCCTCAGAAAAGAAATCATCCTCTCGATAAACATCATTTTGTTCCTGAAATTCCTCATATTGATTAACATACTCTATAGGTAGTATTGATATCACTCCAATCTGTTGTCCAACCCTATTATTTTCATCCTTACCATCGACAAAATCCCTTACATACTGACCCACAGTTGGTACACTCTGTTCTTCAAAGCTCTTATAATTGTTGAACCTTCCCCAGTAAGGTTGGAGCCTTCCCCCTCTCTTCCAAGGCTTTCCTCGAAATATTCTCCTTTGAAACTTGGGGGATCCAGTATTTAATCCTTCATTGCATGAAAGTCTATCAAACACATTATTATTTTGAAGTCTACTTCTTCCTCCCCGAGGAGAAAATATCTCCTTCTTGACCCATCGCATTTGATTCCTATTATAAGAAGAACCAACGGATTGCTGAGTTTCTCCTACTGTCATCTGGACTGTTTGTTTTCCTTTAAAATTGTAATTCTTATGCTGTGTCTCCACTTTTTTGATTTGCTCCTCCCTGAAGGCTTTAGTAGCAGATCTGTCAAACACCGCACTACATCATGGACATAATGCCACATCTTCATCCTTCTCTTTCTTTCTGGTTAAAAATTCAACGAGCGAATCCTGTTGAGGATAAATCTCTCTCTCAAATTTTTTCTCAAACTCATTTCAATCAAACTCTATATCTTCCTCTGATATGTCCATTTTGACATGTCTAGGATTAACGTCTTCAGTAATATCGACCATACCTATAAAGGCTGAATTTACCAATCGGGCATCTTCGGTAATGCCCGACTAAGACTCAACATACCCCACCTGAACTTCAAATGTACTAGTATCCACTTTCATCGACTTCTCCTCAAATTTTAACCTTCCTTGGTCGATTGCATCTTGAATTGTATTCCTGAAATGTATACAATTGTTCGTCCAATGCCCATAAATATTATGAAACTTGCAATATTTTCGACCATTTCTTTGGTCTAAAGGAGGCAATTTATGATCATCACTCAATTTAATATGTTTATCTTTCAATAAAATATCGAAGATTTTATCTGCTTTTGTTACATCGAAAGTATATGTTTGATTTGCCATTTTGTCTTTTACCTTGTTTTTCTATAACAATTTACAAATATATGGAGCTCCCACTTTGAGCTCTGCTATGTTTACTTTCTCATCAATAAAATCTTCATTTTCTACCTCTGTCTTAGGATTCTCTTCATATATTTCATTTATGTATGCTACCCTATCTTTCTTTATAGGTTTCTCAAATTTCTTATATCTTTCCTTCTCATATTCGATTTGTTCCACTCTTCTTACTTTATCAGCTAATTGAGTCATGTCATTCAACGGTAAATTAACCAACTTCTTTCTAATCGAGAATTCTAAATCAGCAGAGGCCATTCTAACTAATTCAAATTCGGGAATATAAGTGAAACATCTTGATTTCATTTGTCTAAATCTATTCAAATAATCATCTATACTCTCTGTCGCCGCCGTCTCAAAAAGAGAAGGTCGGTCGGAGCGATGCGATGGTTTTTCGACCCTTTTGTTTTCGCGTTTTTATAGGTGGTTACAACGCCTTTAGGTTGTCCGATAACCGGGCTAACCTAGGGGCGAGGTTTTCGAAAAGTGTCCTTGGGTTGTCCGATAACCGGGCTAACCCAAGGACTTATTTATTTTGGGTTCTGTGGAGTCGCCACCGATGTTTTTACCGGAAACATCGGAAAAGGTTTTTAAAAGGCGTTGGTTTTTGAAAACCAACTTTGGTCATTAGAACCAGAGTTGGGTAAAGGAGTTAGTTACGCGGTAAAGGAAGTATTAGTTCGTTTACTACGCCCCTTTCAGGTTCCCTATGATAGGCCAGCTTTTATTGTAAATAAATAAACCAGAAAATACTCTTTTGCCCTTTTTATTGTGCAGAATTTAAAGTGATGACTACATGGCCCTAATCTATTGCATAATTTAAATTAAAGCAGTAAAAGTAGAGAGGGAGAAATTAAACCTTCGAAGCAAGCTTTGTTTTTATTTCTTTTAAAGAAATGGGTGCTTTTTGGCAGCCCTTCACTCTACAAGACGCCGAAAACTCTTCTGGACGCCGAAAAATGCTCTCAATGACACTCAGAAACTCCGGAAATGCGTCGGAGGGATTCTAGAGAGAGGTTTTTAGAGAGAAGGCAAAACTAGAAGCTTGAGGTGTGTGGAAATGAGGGGGGGAGGACCCCTATTTATAGGTTTTCGCACTGTTGGGTGGCGAGACCGCCGGTCTCGTCTGACAGGGTCGAGACCGCCGTCTCGTCCAACGAGACCACCGTCTCGACCTGTCGAACATGGCGAGACCGCCGTCTGGGGAAATGAGACCGCCGTCTCGCCCTTCGCAGGTGGCGAGACCGCCGTCTGGGGAAACGAGACCGCCGTCTCGCCCTTCGCAGGTGGCGAGACCGCCGTCTTGTCAAGCGAGACAGCGATCTCGCCACTTGCATGAGGCGAGACGGCGGTCTGGGAAATCCAGAGGGTGGTCTCGTCCCAACAAAGCGAGAAAACTTATTTTTTCATACAGAAACTCCCTCCTATCCTAGTATGGGGCCTAATAGTCTCTCCTAATGGCTTGTTAGGCTTCGTCCATCTTCAAATAGGAGGTCTTCTGGTCTTTATTTGGAGGCCGGGCAAGATTTGGGGTCTACAACGGCCCCTCTTTACTTGACCAGTCGACTGCTGGCCTTTTGTGCCGAGGTGATCGACTGGAGGGTAAAGGAGTTGACCCTCTTGCCCGGTCTTTCTTCAGATATTCCGTCTTTGCGGCGGATGATCTTCTGGGGAGATGTTGTGTTGTGCGCTTCCGGGATGCTCCTTTGACGCGGTAGCTGACCCCTTCGGCTGATGAGTACAAACCCCCATGTGGTTTGACGAGTATGAACCCTCGCCCGGTAAGCCCCCTTCTGTAAGGCCTGATGAGTACACACCCCCATCTGGTGTTTGACGAGTATGAACCCCCGTCTGGTAAGCCCCCTTCTGTAAGGCCCGATGAGTACGCACCCCCATCTGGTGTTAAGCCTCCGGATGCTCCATCTTGCGGTAGCTGATCCTTTGGCTGTGGTGGCGGCTTACTGGGATGCTCATGCGCCGATGTGAAACCTCAGGATGTTCCTTTGACGTGGTAGCTGACCCCTTGGCTGACGAGTATGAACCCCCGTCTGGTTATGTGCCTCTGGATGCCCCTTCTTGCGGTGGCTGACCCTTTGGCAATGGTGGCGGCTTACTGATTTTGACCATGCGCCGGTGTGAAACCTCGGGATGCTTCTTTGATGCGGTAGCTGACCCCTTGGTTGACGAGTATGAACCCCCGTCTGGTTATGCGCCTCTGGATGCCCCTTCTTGCGGTGGCTGATCCTTTGGCGGTGGTGGCGGCTTACTGATTCTGATCATGCGCCGGCTCCTTGGGGAGTGATTTCTGTGTTTGGTAGATGTATTTGGACCTCTTTGAATGGTCATCCGGGTTGTGCCGGGGTTTTCGTTGGTGTTTCATCCAACTTTGTTGGTTGCTGGGGATTCTTTGATTTTTATCTTTTGGTAGTGATCATCCAATCCTTCCTGGTTGGTCGGATGGGTCTTGGCTTTGTTCGACTCTTGCTTGGCAGTCGAGATTTCGTTGATTGAGGTGATGGCTTAACCCTGCCTTTTTCTCGCGGTTTTATCTCTTTTTTCTCGCGATTTAGGATTTTGGCTTTTTTCTTGAGCGTATGCCTTTTCTTTTTTGAGTTTAAGTTTTTTTTTTTTTGTTACGCTAGCTTTTGCAAGAGATGGCAAAAAGATAAAATTTTATTCATGGGGAAATTTTATTACAACCCTATTTTTGGAGTCACTATCCCTAGGGGCTATCCTCTGGACCCGATCCCTGTGGAGGGAAATGCTGGTACATATGATACCGGAAGTCCTCCTGCTCTTGGACTTCATCCTGGTATCGTTGCTGGAACGTCGTCCAATCGTGGCGCATGTCCTGCTGGTGCTGGTACATTTCTCCCAGCCGGGTGTCAAAGGTATCTTGCCTTTGGGATAATTGCTCTTGCTGAAGCACTTGGTGGATTTGATGAAGACATAGATATAGTTTAGGTTGTGGGTGTGTAGATGATTAGGTTTTTAGTTTAAGCACTTAATCTCTTGATAGTCCATTATATTTTGTGATAAGCGCCTTATAATGTTGCATCCCATTGAAAATCATTTTTCTGCATGAAAAACTAACATCTAAGTATTAAAAGAACAAACTAAGTTTTTCAATCTGTTGAAAAGGATTTTCAATCTGTTAAAATCACTCAACATAATAAGTGGTCATACATAGTCGTATTTTCAATTGATTGATTCGCTGAATCAACAAGTTAAAATAACTCAATGAATTTTTCAATATCAAAGTTTCGCATTTTCAATCTGTTGAAATGATTTTTAAATCTGTTGAAACAGAAAGATTTTTTCAGTCTAAGAGTTTTTAGAAAATCAATCTGTTGAAATATTTTTCAATCTGTTGAAACAGAAAGACTATTTTTTTTCAGTCTAAGAGTTTTTCAAAAAATCAATCTGTTGAAATATTTTTCAAACTGTTAAAACAGAGAGGCTATTTTATTAACTAAGTGTTTGCAGGATTTCAATCTGTTGAAATAAATTTCAATCGATTGAAACAGAGATCTGTCATTTTTCTAAAGCTGTTTCAATCCATTGAAAACTCGAAACAATCGATTGAATGAACTTTTAAATGAAATCAATCGATTGAATCGTGGTTTCAATCGATTGAAATGTATTCTGATCGATCATAGTTTCATTCTGATCGATCATAACTCTGATCTGATCGATCATACTTCAGTTCTAATCGATCGAGTCTCTTCTAAACTGTTTTACTTCAAACTAATCGATCTTGTGACTCTCGAAACTGCTTTTGACAGATGAAACATTCTGATTCTTTGTTTTACTCTATATATACGGAATTGATCTATCTTTTAAAAATATACAACACACTACTTGAGAAAACTTGTGAAATCAATCTGTGAAACTTTCATATACGTGACTTTCTCTCGCATTCAAGAATCTTTTCATATCATAAGGTGCTTGTGATCGAATTGTGGTCAATCAAAGAGAGAAAGTGCTCGTTAGAATTTGTTCTGGACAATTAGAACTTCAAGTCCAGGTTTTTTCTTTCCATACTCTTTTGTAAAAGTGTGATTGTGCAGGTTGGATTGTGATATGCACTTGGTACAAGAATCGGATTTGGTTACTCGGGTGGTTTTCAAGATTCTATCTTGTGGGTTTGCAAGATAGTTCTTGGGGTAGATTGGTGAGTATCTACTCGGTTGTAATTTTCACTTGGTATTAGTGGAACTTGACTGGTTTGTCAAGAACTGGATGTAGCTCCGGATTAGAGTGAACCAAGTATAAATTTGTGTGTTAAAATTCTTCTTTCATCTCTTTTATTTTCTCGTCTATAAACTTGTCGTGTTTAAACCAAATTACCTTCGCAAAGATTGAATAAAGATAACTCATTCTTCCAAAAGAAAGTAAGTTTTGCGAAAAAGTTTTAAAGTTCAATTCACCCCCTCTTGAACTCAACCATTAATTCTTTCAATTGGTACCAGAGCTGGTTCTTGTAAGTTACTCAAGAAATCGGTCGAATGGCCGAGGGAAAGATGACTTTTTCGAAGGAGCCTCCATAAACAGGCCTCCACTTTTTTCTCGGTGTGAATTATTCTTTCCGGAAGGTTAGAATGAAAATCTTTATTGAATCTCTTGATAGAGGCATTTGGGAAACAATTGTTAATGGTCCTTACAAACCAACTCATACAGTAGATGGTAAAGTAGTTGAAAAAGATTAGGCTGAATTAACCGATGTAGAAAATAGGAGAGTCCAATATGATTATACTCGCAAAAAATATTATTACCTCTGCTTTAAATCTTGATGAGTTTTTCGGGGTGTCTCAGATGTGCCTCTGCCAAAGAGATGTGGGAAATTTTAGAGGTCACACATGAAGGAACATCTCGATGTGAAAAGGGCAAGAAAGCATGAGTTAATCGGGGACTATGAGTTGTTTAAAATGCAACAAGGAGAAACAATTGCAGATGTGCGTAAAAGGTTCACGCACATAGTCAATCATCTAATTGGGTTAGGAAAGATTTTTGACAAAGAAGAGTTGAACATCAAAATCTTAAAGTGTTTGGACAGAACATGACAACCAAAGGTGACAGACTATATCGTAATCAAGAGACTTGATCGAAATGACTACCGCTTCACTTTTTGGTAAGTTAAGGGAACATGAGTTGGAAATCAATCGGTTCAAAGAACAAGAGAATGCAGAAAAGAAAAGTAGAAATATTGTTCTCAAGACGATTGAAGAAAACAAGTGGATCCGAAGAAGATAAATCGAAGAACTCGACTTTGTTGGTTAAGAAATTTGGGAAATTTCTTAGAAGAAAGAACAGAACTGGCCAAGTAAAAAGGTACAATGATAAAAAGACTGAATCTGTTCAAAATACTATTACTTGTTATTCTTGTGGTAAACGAGGTCACATAAAGAGTGATTGTCCGGAAAAGACCAAGAATCGGAACAAGAAAGAATCAAGATACAAAGGGAAAAAGGCCTATATAGCCTGGCAAGACAATGATTCATCTTCCAACTCTGAATCCGAAAGTGAAGAGGTGAACCTGTGTTTGATGGCTGGCTGTGAATCCTCTTCATCACATGTAAGTTCAACTCCTACAGAGAATGAAATGAATTACAACACATTACTGAATGCTTTCAACAAAATGCATAGTGAAGCCAGAAATTTATCTCATACAAATAATCGGTTAAAAGGATTAAATAACTGGTTAAAAAATAGAGTTAAAGTTCTGGAAAATGAACTATTAGAAAGCAAAACAGATTTAGAACATCTAGATATAATCTATGCATCTGTGGATAATGTTGCTGCTAATAAGAAGTGTGAAAAGTGTATTATTCTGCAAGATAAGGTTGATTACTTGATTAAAACTTTGTCTAAGTTTACTCAAGGTAAAGAGAATTTAGATGCACTTCTTGGATCTCAAAATTGTGTTTTTGAACATTCAGGAATCGGGTACAAACCTAAGATTGGAGTAAAAACTAAAAAGTATTTGAACTTCTTTTCATTTAGAAAAACAACTACATCCCCTTTCTCATCTTGTCATTACTCGCATGAAGAAAGGACATACTATCAAATTTTGTCATGCTAGAAAATATTTTGTGCCGCAAGGTAGGAAGAAATGGGTTCCAAAACATGTTAAACGTAAAATTTGACTCCTAAGGACCCAAAATACGTAAGGGTACCAAATACTTGATATTTGATCTTTCAGGAACAGCAACAAGAGTCCCTTTGGTACCTAGACAGCGGATGCTCAAGGCACATGACAGGTGACATTTCAAAATTCCAGAAGCTGAAATTGAAGAATGGAGGTCATGTGACTTATGGAGACAACAACAAGGGAAGAATTCTAGGTTCTGGAGATATTGGTGATGGTGAATCAGTTATCATTCACAATGTTCTTCTTGTTGAAGGTCTCAAGCACAATCTGATAAGCATAAGTCGGTTATGTGATCTTGGTCACAAAGTCATTTTCAAACCGTAAAAGTGCCTTATCTCGTGAGCCGGAATCTAACACGGTAATGTTGGTAGGTAAGAGGTTAAACAACATATACATGTTAGATATCAAGCAGTCTATATCATCTCAAAGTTGTCTTCTTACTAAAGAAGAAGAATCTTGGTTGTGGCATAGAAGGCTTGCTCATATACATCTTAACCATCTTGACAAACTCGATTTCAAAAGAATTAGTTTCCGAGCTGCCTAAGCTTCAAATCTTGAAAGACAAAATCTCGTGAATCTTGTTTGAAAGGCAAACAAACTAGAAAATCTTTTTCAAACAAAAACATTGTTTCAACTTCCAAACCTTTGGAACTCGCTTCACATGGATTTGGTTGGTCCTTCAAGGAATAAAAGCCTAGGTGGTAATCTTTATATCATGGTAATTGTTGATGACTTTTCCAGATTTACCTGGACTATTTTTCTTAAAGCCAAATCTGATTCTTACAAATCTTTCAAAAAGCTTGCCAAGGTTTTACATAATGAAAAAGGGTATTTCATTACATCTATTCAAAGTGACAATGGTGGAGAATTTGTAAATGAAAAATTTGAATCTTTTTGTGAAAAGTTTGGCATAAAACACAATTTTTCTACTCCAAGAACTCCTCAACAGAACGGTGTTGTGGAAAGAAAGAACAGATCCATTGTGGAACTTGCTAGAACAATGTTGTGTGAAAATTCTTTACCTAAATACTTTTGGGCAGATGTAGTAAACACTGCTTGTCATGTTTTGAATAGAGTCTTGATTAGACCCATGCTTAAGAAAACCCCATATGAAGCTGTACAAGGGAAGAAAACCCAACATAAACTATTTCAGGGTTTTTGGATGTACATGTTTTGTTTTAAACAATGGGAAAGAAAATATTGGCAAGTTTGATGAAAAATCGATAAAGGAATTTTTCTTGGTTACTCAACTCACGGTCATGCATATAGAGTTTACAATTTAAGATTGAAATTAGTTGAAGAATCGGTACATGTTGTGTTTAATGAGTCTCCTCGAGTGGTGCAGAATAGAACAACAGTGCATTGCAGATGAAGAAGATTTAACTGATAATTCTTATCGGCTTGAAACATGCAAGAAACACAAATCGAGTGTACTATTGAAGAAGATGATCCATCGGTGGACCCCGCAAAAGCCGATTCACCAACAATTATCGAAGAACAGGAAGAAGATGTTCGGAAGTGCTTCCTAAAGAGTGGATTGTCCCAAGAGATCTCTCTCTAGACAATGTCATCGGGCAAATCAATAAGGGAGTATCTACTAGACATTCTCTTAACCAATTCTGTAATCATATGGCATTCATTTCACAAATAGAGCCTAAGACAGCTTAAAGAAGCATTAAATGATGAATACTCGGGTTAGTGCCATGCATGATGAGCTTAATCAATTTGAAAGAAATAAAGTGTGGGAATTAGTTCCTAAAATCAAAGATATCAATGTAATTGGTACTAAGTGGGTATTCAAAAACAAGCTAGATGAACACGGCATTATTACTAGAAATAAAGCTAGGTTGGTAGCCAAAGGGTATAACCAACAAGAGGGTATTGATTTTGATGAAACCTTTGCACCTCGTAGCTAGACTTGAAGCTCGTCAGATTATTATTAGCTTATGCCTGTATAAGTGGTTTCAGATTACTACGGATGGATGTAAAGAGTGCCTTTCTCAATGGACTCATCAATGAAGAAGTGTATGTTTCTCAACCTCCTGGGTTTGAAAATCACAAGCATCCCGACCATGTCTACAAATTGAAAAAGGCCCTTTATGGTTTAAAGCAAGCACCTAGACAATGGTATGAGAGGTTAAGTAACTTCCTAATTGATCAAGGGTACAAGCGAGGTGAGGTTGATAAAACTCTATTCATTAAGAAATCTGGACCGACATTATTCGAGTGCGGGTGTATGTGGATGATATCATTTTCGGTTCCACTAATAATGCCATGTGTAATAAGTTTGTAAAAGAAATGCAAAGTGAATTTGAAATGACTATGATGGGAGAATTGAATTTCTTCCTTGGTCTCCAGGTTAAACAATTAAGAAATGGCATTTTTCTTAGCCAATCTAAATACTACAATGAATTGTTAAAGAAATTTGATATGCACAATTGCAAGGAATCCTCTACACCCATGTCTACTAACTGCTGTCTAGACTTAGATGAAAAAGGAAAACCTGTTGATCAAACTAAATATAGAGGTTTGATTGGTTCACTACTATATCTAACTACTAGTAGACCCGACATTATGTTTAGTGTATGCCTTTGTGCAAGATTTCAGGCAAATCCAAAGGAATCACATCTTACCGCTGCCAAAAGGATTCTGAAGTACCTTAAGGGAACAGTTAATGTTGGACTATGGTATCCTGAAGGTGCATCCCTTGAACTTGTTGGATTTTCTGATTCGACTTTGCGGGATGTAGATTGGACGTGAAAAAGTACCTCGGTACTTGTCATTTACTCGGGAGCGATCTTATATCGTGGCACAGCAAAAAGCAAGCATGTGTCGCTCTGTCAACTGCGAAGCTGAATACATTGCAGTACTGGAGCCGTTGTGCTCAAATCATCTACCTCAAGCAACAACTGACGGATTATGGAGTGACTCTAAACAAGGTACCTCCGGTTTGCGACAATACTAGTGCAATAAACTTAACTAAGAATCCTATTCAACACTCTAGAACTAAGCATATTGAAATTAGACATCACTTTATTAGAGAACACGTATCTAGGGGTGACTGTGAGATATTATTCATTGAATCGAAAAACAAGTTAGCTGATTTATTCACTAAACCACTTCCTAGAGATAGACTTAATATGCTTAGGACTGAATTAGGAATTCTAGATATATCTAGTATTGCATAACTGATTCTTTACAGTGATTGTATGCTTTTTAACAAGTAGATAACAAGTTCAATCGATTAATAAATTGCAGGAATAACTTGATATTATTTGTTTCAATCGATTGAAATTGCGAAATAATCTGTTGATTTCCTGATCCTTACTCTCTGGTATTGATATGTTATTAGTTCAATCAATTAGATAAGCTTTTAATCGATTTATTTCATTAACCTTGTAGCTCTGCATACTTTCTTCTATAAATCAATCGATTAAATCTTCGATTCAATCGATTGAATTCACTTATGATACTTTGCATGATTGTCTCTTACAATAACAATCGATTTAATTCCCGATTCAATCGGTTTATTTTACTTCTGAGTATCTGCGATTACAAAATCAATTGGTTTCACGAAATATCAATTGATTATTTTTTTTGGGCTAGTTGTATGTACTTTGTCTCTTAACAATTTCTGCAGAGTAAATTGAAAGCATTTACAACAAGATAAATTTCAGCTACTCTCTTTAATATCTAAGATTTCCAATAAAAGCTGATTGACCCTGATTGGATATCTACTGAGAGGGTAATTAAATGGTTCAGTAGCAATTTCTTCTCTCTCCACCTTTATCATCACTGCGCAGAAACAATAAAACAGTAAAGACAAAAAAAAAAAAAAAATTTGAAGCTGAAAGGGTTGTGTATTCTTATTCCTGTAGTATTATTTCCTTCTTTGAACTTTCTCTTTTCTCGATTCTTCTCTGTTCTGCTCATCCCAAAAATCAAGTATGCTCAAGTGCACAAAGTCTGGTAGGAAGAAGTCCAGCAGAGGCGAGTCTTCTAATGCAAGGCAAGAACCAAATGTTGGAGGTCGGATTGAAACTTGGTTCAATGGGGACCAAGAGAAAATGGATTTGTTTATCCATGAATTGAGCAGGAAGCAAGTCAACATTCCGAAGATGTTAAAATTTTCCTGGTTTGATGCCGAAGGATTCAGAGGCATTCGAAAGCTACTGCAACACCAAAAGCTTCGAAGTTTCGGAGTTAAATGGTAGGATTTATCCCGATTTGATTAAAGTTTTCTTCACAAATTTATCCTTTGAAGGTTCCACTTTGAAAACCCAAGTTAAAGGTGTAGACATTGAAATTACACCCAACATCTGGAAGGAGGTTGCTGGAATAAAGGATGTTGGTGTAAAAGTCACCAAAGGATACACTTCAGATGTGGACGAATTTAATAAGGTCCAGTACTTTCGGTCATGCATGAAGAATACTCGTGATTCTGTTAGCTCTTTCAATACTGGGAAGCTAAAGCTGGAAGAAAGGATTCTCGCCTTCATTGTGTCCTGGCAGCTCACACCCAGGGGAAGCAATCATGCAGTGCTAAATGAAGGAGATTTAGTACTGATGTACTGCATTCACCACAGGATACGGGTGAACTGGGTCTTTGTCATCAAGGACCACATGATCAAAGCCAAGAGACTTAGTGATTTCAGGTATCCTTATGTGTCGTCGCCGTCCCTTTCCGACGTCCGGAGGGGGACGTCTTAGAAACGTTTATGCGAGCGGTCGCGAAAAGATGGTTTAGACTCGCGTTTTTGTTTTAAAAGGTTTTCGAAAAGGGGTTCTTATGGAGTCGCCACCAATGTTTTGACCATAAACATTGGAAAAGGAAAAAATGTTGATTTTAAGAAAAACCGCACTTGGCCATTATAACCAGAGTTGGGTAAGGGAGTTAGTTACGTGTGGGGAAGGTGTTAGCACCCCATAACGCCCCTTTCGGGTTCCCTATGACAGATTAATTCATTTAAGTAAAGACTACGAGAAATTACGCGATTACCCTATTTTATTACATAATATTAAATGGCTATCTACATGATTTTATTCTATATTGCATGCATAAAATGATTAATAAAGCTAAATAAAGCAATAAAAGAGACAAAATAGCTATCTACATGATTTTATTCTACATGGCATAAATAAAGCTAAATAAAACAATAAATAAAGCAATAAAAGAGAAGAGAATTGAAAAGAACCTCCAGTAGCAAGCTTGATATTGAGAATCTCGAACCGTGAGGATGCGTTTTGGCAACCCCTCTCTCTACACGGACTCTCCTCACCAATACAGGGATCGACTCTACTAAAAATTTAAAGAAGAATCGAATGCCGGAATATAATTCCTTAACCGATTGTTACCTATTTAAGGCAATCGGAAAGATCATTCAAGAGAGGGAGAGAAATAGACAAGTGCTCGAGTTTTAGAAAGTGTTTCGGAGCTCTCCGGGATGTCCGGGGTGTGAAAAAGTGACAAATGAGCCTCCTATTTATAGTTTTCGAAGCTGGCGCACTTCGGGACCACCGTCCGGACCGGGACGGCCGTCCGGACCGGGACGGCCGTCCCAAATGGCAAAATTACACAGCCGGGACCCCTCGGGGACCCGGGACGGCCGTCCCACTTTTCGGGGCTTGGGACGGCCGTCCCAACTTCGGACGCGCGTCCCAACTGGCCGGAGCAAGCTGGGACGGCCGTCCCACCTTCGGGACGGCCGTCTCGACCGTTCCGCCGGTTCGCGCGTTTCGGGACTCCGGGAAGCTTTCCTTGCCTGTTTTGGACGTCGGTTGATGCCGATATGCGTCTGTTGAAGCTTTATCTTCATGTAGGAAGTCTCCTTGGCTCTTATTTGTAATGCTAGACGAGCTTTATCTTGTTACGGGTGATCTCTTTTATCTTTATTTGAGAGACCGGGCAAAATTAGGGGTCTACAGTTGCCCCCCTTCTTCTCGCCTAGCTAATTTATTGGCCTAATATGCCGATAAAATTAGGCTGGTAGGAGAAGGAGTTAACCCTTTTGCTCGGTTATCCTTCGGATCGTCGCTTTGTCGACGTTGCTCGATCCTCCGGATGATGAATAGTTTTGATAGGTACCAACCCCTATCCGGTTTGATGAGAATGAACCCTCGTCGGGTAAGCTCCTTTTGTAAGGCTTGATGAGTATACACCCCCATCCGGTGTTTGATGAGTACGAACCCCCATCTAGTTTTTGAGTTTCACTATATAATGTTCCGGTGAGTACTTACCCTCACCCGGTAGGAGTCCGCATTTTGACTAACTCGATGAGTACTTACCCCCATCCGGTATGAACCCCGTTCCGCAAGGTTTTTGATAAGCCTCGTTCTACAAGGCTTAGGTGAGTACGTACCCCACCCGGTATGAAGTTTTTGGTAAGCCCCGTTCTGCAAGGCTTAGGTGAGTACGTACCCCCACCCGGTATGAAGTTTTTGGTAAGCCCCGTTCTGCAAGGCTTAGGTGAGTAAGTACCCCCACCCGGTATGAAGTTTTTGGTAAGCCCCGTTTTGCAAGGCTTAGGTGAGTACCTACCCTCACCCGGTATGAAGTTTTTGGTAAGCCCCGTTTTGCAAGGCTTAGGTGAGTACGTACCCCCACCCGGTATGAAGTTTTTGGTAAGCCCCGTTCTGCAAGGCTTAGGTGAGTACGTACCCTCACCCGGTATGAAGTTTTTGGTAAGCCTCGTTCTGCAAGGCTTAGGTGAGTACGTACCCCCACCCGGTATGAAGTTTTTGGTAAGCCCCGTTCTGCAAGGCTTAGGTGAGTACGTACCCCCACCCGGTATGAAGTTTTTGGTAAGCCCCGTTCTGCAAGGCTTAGGTGAGTACGTACCCCCACCCGGTATGAAATTTTTTGGTAAGCCCCGTTTTGCAAGGCTTAGGTGAGTACATACCCCCACCCGGTATGAAGTTTTTGGTAAGCCCCGTTTTGCAAGGCTTAGGTGAGTACCTACCCTCACCCGGTATGAAGTTTTTGGTAAGCCCCGTTTTGCAAGGCTTAGGTGAGTACGTACCCCCACCCGGTATGAAGTTTTTGGTAAGCCCCGTTCGCAAGGCTTAGGTGAGTACGTACCCTCACCCGGTATGAAGTTTTTGGTAAGCCCAGTTCTGCAAGGCTTAGGTGAGTACGTACCCCACCCGGTATGAAGTTTTTGGTAAGCCCCGTTCTGCAAGGCTTAGGTGAGTACGTACCCCCACCCGGTATGAAGTTTTTGGTAAGCCCCGTTCTGCAAGGCTTAGGTGAGTACGTACCCCCACCCGGTATGAAGTTTTTGGTAAGCCCCGTTACGCAAGGCTTAGGTGAGTACGTACCCTCACCCGGTATGAAGTTTTTGGTAAGCCCCGTTTCGCAAGGCTTAGGTGAGTACGTACCCCCACCCGGTATGAAGTTTTTGGTAAGCCCCGTTTTGCAAGGCTTAGGTGAGTACGTACCCCCACCCGGTATGAAGTTTTTGGTAAGCCCCGTTACGCAAGGCTTAGGTGAGTACGTACCCCCACCCGGTATGAAGTTTTTGGTAAGCCCCGTTCTGCAAGGCTTAGGTGAGTACGTACCCTCACCTGGTATGAAGTTTTTGGTAAGCCCCGTTTCGCAAGGCTTAGGTGAGTACGTACCCCCACCCGGTATGAAGTTTTTGGTAAGCCCCGTTTTGCAAGGCTTAGGTGAGTACGTACCCTCACCCGGTATGAAGTTTTTGGTAAGCCCCGTTTCGCAAGGCTTAGGTGAGTACGTACCCCCACCCGGTTTCCGGCGACTTATTGTCTCCGATCATGCGCCTATTCCATGAGGAATGATTGATTTTCTTTCTTTTTGACTTTTCTATTTTAGTTATCCGGTTTTACGGGATTCTTCGTTGGTTGCCTTTTGGGCGGGAATTTATTGGGGACTTTGATTGTGCCTCTTGATTAGGCAATTGCTTCGGCGATGGTGAAGACTTTTATGCTTTTGGGCTTGCATTACCTCTCGCATAGGTTAATTTCCCATTTCTTTGGGATATTAGCTCTTTGCTTATTTTGAGCAAACAGTAGTTCCGTTGTAAGCTCACCTAGGTGAAATTTTTTCTTTTGAGAATTTGATTGCTCTGACCGAGATCTCTTTTGAATTGCCCCCTTAGAGGGAAAATGGAGTTTTTGACTCCTTATTGCTTGAACCGGCTTTTGTCTATGCTTTTATTTCTACGGGGAATGGGTTTGTATGTGCGCCTTTTATGCACGTTAGATGGAAAGATATATATTTTCTCTTCTCTTTGTAATGATCCCCGGGGAATTTTATTGGCTTCCTGGGGATGGAAATTTCTCCTTTTCTCGCTTTTGTAGATTTTTCTTGATGTGCTCTTCCTAGGGATTTTCTTTTGGCTTTTTCATGCAAGTGGCCTTTGTTAGAGGATGAAAGGCTTTTCTCTTCTTTCTTTTTGTTGCCCCCAGTGATTTGGGTGATTTGATTCTGTGCTTTCTTTCGATGGACTCTTGTGTAGTCCTTATTCTTCTTTGGGGAATGAAATGGAGACTCTTGCGTGAGTGTGCTTGGTGATTCATGTGGTGATGAAGCTGAGTCGCGAAGTAATCTTTTTGTCTTGCCTCCGGAGTAAGCAAGGATCCGCTTGGGGATGATCAAGCTTTTCCGTTGGCCATTTTTCGTTTTGATGGCTTCCTTCTTTTATTGGTGCTATTTTTTCGAAGCTTCTTTATTCTCGCTGAGATAGTTTTGATTTCGCCTTTTTCTTTCGCGATCAACGCGAGTTATTTGAAATCTGGCTTTTTGCTATATTACGTGTGCCTTTTTATTTTACACGTAGGCTTTTCAAGATGCAAATGGAAATAACAACTTTTATATATATATTTTTTGGATAATACATTCAAACATTTTTGAACTTCTAGAAAGCATCATAAAACCTCCTAATCGTCCGCCTCGGGACCGGAGTGAGCGGATGGTGCTGGCGAAGGGAAGCGACGGAGCAAGCGGCGTTGGAACCTCGCCCGGGTCTCGGACCAGATTCTCTATTTGGCGGTCCGTCCTGTCTTGCCTCATGGTCACCGACCAAACTCGCTGTCGCATGAACTGGAATTGCCCTTCCATGTAGGCATGCTCATCATCCAGGCGCTCGTATAAGCCGGCGTAGTCGGGGTCGTAAGACTGCTGCCGGGATTCCGAAGTGGTGGGGATATCCTGTGGTGTGTCGAAATCCCGCATGTCCATCGAGATAGAGAGGATTGGGTTTAAGATAAACCACTGTACCTTGCTCGCTGAGGATGTTCATATGGGCCGACACTCCGCCATTGATCGGCTCCGGTCGAAGACTAGCCGGGATGTCTTCTCCGTCGCTACATCCCCAATACTCGGCTAGAGGGGTGAGAAAGGGAGCTATTATGATCGCTCTCGTCTGGACCGCGAGTGCCGCAATCCTTGACGGCTTTGAGAAAGGCATACCCCGGGTTGCACCTATGCCCCTGGTGCATACAATGAACAATGAAAAGGTCGGCCGAGTTACCTTTCCTTGGCTCTCCTTCCGACTGTGTATGGTCCCGGCCAGCAATTTATGACATACGCGGAGTGGGGAGAAAAAGCTGCACCCTTCGCATTTGATGGCGGAATGACAGACCCTGGTGATCTCCTTCCACATGGTAGCGGTGGTGAGAGCAGCGGGCTTCTCCAAATATGCGGACCGGTACTACGGAGTTCTTGTATCCGCTCACTGCGTAGAAACCCATAATGACATTAAAGTCATCCGGAAGCGGTGGTCCGGTGAGGCTCCATCCATCCGAGTAGGAGACGGCTTGAGTTGGTGGCACCCCAGGAATTGAAGATGGCATTTCCACCATGTTGACGAAGCAAGAAATTCCATCGTGGCGAGTGCGATGGATCCGAGTAGGTAGCTCGCGGAGCGTAAAGTCCCATCCTATGTTGTGGATGTATCTTCCGACATCTTGATCCCAGCCAAATGTAGCTAGGATTTCGAAGTCCAATTGCAGTGTGGGGTACCGGGAGAATTGCTTGGATATTTACTAGACGTAGTTGGTGCGATTCTCGCTAGTTGAGTACTGATCGTAGTAGTTCCTCTAGCAGGGTTTCTAGAGCGTTTTCTCCGGATGAAGATTCTCCGTGCTCCATACTTGCTTAAGAACGCTAGAAATGTGTAGAAAGGGAGAAGAAGCAAGATAGAAGGCTTGGAATGGGATGCGAAGCTCAAATCCGCGCTCGGCACTTATAGAGCGCGCCGAGACCATTGGGACGGCCGTCCGGGTTGGGACGGCCGTCTCGATCGAAAAAAATACACAGGGGCCATCGGCGGGGAAGTGGGACGGCCGTCCCACCGGGACGCGCGTCCCAATTGAATTTGGGGACTTGGGACGGCCGTCCCGACTTTGGGACGGCCGTCTCGAGCTGCTCGGAGGGGATTTTCGATTTTTTTGAGTTAATTTTCATGTTTTTTGATAAGTTTGAAGATAGGATTCCCTTCATTTATGTTTTAATGCATGTAATGCTTCATGATATGCATCCTATGATCTATTTTAGTTAATATTTCGAAAGTTTTAATCGATATGCTTTGATCTACGGACGCATTCTTGGTGTTGTTCCTTTTTGTCATCATGTTTCTTCGATTAACAAGCTTGGCTCGTACATAATTTGTCGTCGTGGATTTTTTCTTGCTTTTGCCGAAGAGCAATCCGTTGTTCACGGGGTAACTGCCATATCAATGCCCCCTTCCTTTCCTTAGGAATTTCAACCTTCCTATTGATCACTATATTTCCACATTCTCCTTATTACTTGAATGCTTTATGATGAAATGGTCAAGAGAAAAGAAAGAAAAGGATTCACAACAAGGGCTTGTGTTTTAGAGGGATATTTTTTATAATAGAGGTCTCTGTAAGAATGGTCGGCCAAGGTTGGTCGGTGTTTAGGCTAGTTTAGATAAACGTTTCATTCTTATGATGTGGCGTCATTGTTCATCGGTTTATGGCGCCTTTTGCGATTGATTAACTTCCCTAGGCCGCCCTTTCGGGTTTTCGATGCGGGATGCTGTGCTTATGTCCTAACTTTTGTCTAGGTTTTCCCTTTTTATATTTATTTTTAAGGAATACCTAGCGGACTTTTGATAACCCTAACTTTTGCCCAGGCTACCCTTTATTATTGTTCGGGTCTCCTGCCGGGTTTACCCTAATTTTTGCGCAGCCCCCTTTGTGGGTTTCCTGCCGGGTATTTTGCCCTTTTATTTTCTTGTCTTGGTCTTTGACCTTGACGGGCTTTCTTTTTATATGCGTATATATATTATTATATTTTTGCACAACATTGTCGAAACTTGACTTTGTGAATATAGATTTCATTTGTGTTTCTAGTTAATCAATCAATTTTACTTTACTTTGCGGCGCTTTAATTATTCGGACGCATTTGGAACAAAACATCTATCTAAATCTTGTTTATTGAAGATGGGGTATAGACATATTTAGCAAGAAGAGAAACGAGATAGTAAGAATAGCATTCTTTTTGTAATTTTGGATAAATGTGTGCCCTAGAGATGCTCGGGGACGGGCATACCCCGAGGAGTGATCTCTAATAGTCATTAGGTTTACATCCCTTAGAATCGAAAGAAGGACACCTAACGACTAACGCTACCCTTTGCGCTAATATCCCTCCTTTTCGAAAAATCGTCTTCGAGGGATAAGACTTCTCTGCTTTTCGTATGGTTTGATCTTTTGTAGGGTCATACCCTAATCCATACTTTAGCGGATTATCTTTGAAATCTGGTGGCTCTCTTATTCCTTGAGCGTTCTTTCCAAGCCCCTCGTCCCGGGCGATATCCATATCTTTTCATCATATGGGCCACCTTCATGTTACTAGGGAGTCTTTCGATATAGGCAATTTCGAGTGCTTGAAAAGATGTTTCAAGAGCCTCTTCAGCCGCATCCACATATGGCTGGATAGACGGTTTACTAATTAGAAAGTCTTCTTCAGCTTGAACTGTGACTAGTTTATCATTTGTCACAAATTTGACTTTCCGGTGGAGCGTTGAAGGTATTGCCTTAGCGCTATGAATCCAAGGTCTACCAAGGAGACAATCGTATGCTTCGGTGTGATATCCATTACGTGGAAGTCTATGTTGAAGATAGTAGGGCCGATTTGGATTGGTAGACTGATCTCTCCTACTACTTCTCGTCTTGATCCATCAAAGGCTCGAACAATTGTATTACTTGGACGCATGTGTGTTCCTTGCACTCGTTATCTTGTCGAGTGTACTTTTAGGCATAACATTTAAGGATGATCCATTATCCACAAGAACTTTGGAAATGAGATATTCCTTGCATTTGACAGAGATATGCAAAGGTTTATTATGATTTGACCCTTCCAAAGGGAATTCTTCGTTAGTGAAAGTAAGGTGATTATTGGTCGTGATATTGCCAATAATTCCTTCAAACTTGTCTTGGGATATTGCATGTGGAACGAATGATTCATTCAAAACCTTTAACAGTGCGTTTCGATGTGGTTCTGAACTTATTATGAGTGATAACAAAGTTATCTTTGTCTGGAGTACGATTGAGTTGATCGATGATGGAGTACTCACTTTGTCTTATGTATTGGAGTAACTCATCCTGTCTCCTCCTTGGATTCTTTTTCCTCTTCGGCCTTATTTTTCACCTTTTCTTTAGAAGTATTTTCTTGTAATTCTTTGGGGGAATATATTCTTCCACTTCGAGTCATGCCCCCAATACCGGCTATGTTGGAGATGTCTTGATTGACTCGGCGATTCTTCCGAATATCTCCAAGGTACAGCTTTATTTGATAAGTAAGGGAAAGGACGAGGCACGAATAAACGTATAGGTGTTATTTCCTTCTCCCTTGGAATGATTAACGGTGCTTGTTTGTTATCGTCTTCGGGTTTATCGATTGTCGTAGAGATTTTGATGACGAAAGGCTTCTTTTCCATTTTTCCGATTTGTGGAAAGCACATCAATTAATCCTTTCTTTTTATTATCTTTATTATTAAAATGAGGAGGGATATATGAATGTATGCAACTTATGAATGCAATAGACAATTTAAGGAGAGAAAAATAAATCCTTTTATTAGAAAGTGTAAATCCTTCTATACAATGCTTTGGAGCAAGTGCCGACAAAAACGGAAAAGCTTGAAGAGTCCTATAGGTAAATTAGGTTTTCTTCGTAATTCGTCTTCAGCTATTCTCACATGGTTTCCGAGTATCTTGATTTGCTCATGTACCGCTTGACTCATATCTTCACTATATCGACGAGCCTCTCTCATCTTTTCTTCTAGATGAACGATCAAAGCGTGTTGTTGGTCGGACCTCTCTCTTATTTGGTCTCTTTCACGAAGTAAATGACCGTACTCGAGCTAAACCATCCTTTTCTTTATCATGCAGCTCATTCAGGCTTTTCTTGTATTTTTCAGCGGTTTCTCGCCACTTTTGTGCTTCGGACCGGAGTTCCCGCTAGGTCATCCCGCATCAACTTGATCATTTTTGCCCGCTTCTGCAAGTGCCTTCTCAAAACGTGCTATTTCGTCATTCATGTCCTGGAAAAGACTATCTTGTTCAAGCCTCTGAACTTTCGGTGTTTGTTTAGCCTCTTCTTGGTAGTCGAGCATAATCATTCTTGAGAAGCTCTATCTCATGGTCCTTCTTTTTGCATTGCCTTTTTAGACCATCTATTATAATGGTTGATTCTTGCTCTTTTTCTTCAAAAGTCCTCGACTGAGTTTCCATGACTTCAACCCTTTTGTTTAAGGCATTGACCCGTAATTGTAGTTCTTCGTCGGCTAACGCTTTAGTGAATGCAGTAAGATGGTAGGGGTATCCCTCTATTTTTCCTCCATTCTTCATATTCAAGGGATGTAGATACTTGAGCCTTTCCGAGTTCTTTATCCCCAGTGTAGACTGGTCTTTCCCATGCTTTCCGGACAGCGAGATACTTCTTCAAAGTTATGGGAATAGTGACATAGGCTCAGCTCTCCGAGCTCTTCTTGGGTTGGCGCAGTTTGAGTTCTCATAAGTTGTCTCATAGCCATTTTAGGAGAGTAGGCTATACGAGCCTCCGAGACCTAGAAGTGGTATACTCGTGTAGTCTCCGCATCGTATGAGAATATAACCGGGTCGGAGCCAAGGGCAAACCCATGATACATGCTCTATGTTCCAGTTTTCTAACTCGATTTTCCACTCTAAGGCTTGACGATGTTGAAGAGGGATTTTTGAGAAACTTCTTAAAGGGTCGGGAAATACACCCATGTGGCTTGAGGCGTAAAAGTGAGTAACACCCCATATATATAGCAATGGAATACAACATCCGAGTGTTTTTCCTTGTTTCGTCGGCAAAATTCTACGTAAGCGGTGGTATCGGCGAGGATCGCAGGTATAGGGCTCTTAGAGTATACATCCCGGGCGAAGAATGCGTCCATTGCAGCATGATCCACGATGTTTACATGGAATGGGAATAATATGATTCCGAACATTGCTAGTGCTAGAGTTTTGTTGAATGTTGACCAGTCTTTCTTTTTGGCTAAAGAGACTAAGTGGTCTTCTATTATAGCCATTTTCCAACCTCTCGATATTCCCTTTTCCCTCTAGGATAGATTGATGAGGAGGCAGTCGTATAATAGTAGCAACCTTACTCACGGCCGTATATTCTCCCGGGACATAAACCCCAACTGATTGAGGCCATCTCACCATAAGTTCGTATTCTTCTAATGTCGGTACCAAGTCAAACTGCGAGAATTCGAAGCAGTGTAAATCGGGATTCCGAAGTGGACCAATACTCTAACAAATATTGGATCAATGCTGATTTTCGGGAGGTCAAGAATTCTTCCGTAAGACTTCTCAAAGTTAGCATAGACCTCCGGCGGCATATATGTACACAAATGCCTTAACTTCTCTACACGGCATAGAAGGATCTCCACTTTCTTTAACCGTCTATTACTCGGATCCCTCCATTGTCTAGCAGTAAATGAAAATGCATGATATGAGGATGAATTTTTGTAAATGTGTGTATGCAAGTGTTTGTTTTTCTACGTATTATCATGTTTTGTTCCTAATATGATTCATGGTAGTACTTGGTTTTTCTTGAAAAGAAAACTTATCTATATGAATGTTTATGGATTTTGATGAAGAGAGTCCTGTTTTCTTCCCTTTTTTATTTTTGATGAAGAAAAGGTGATATGAATTATGAGACTTTTACTAATTTTTATTTTATAACAAGGGTATTTTTATGATTTTTAGGTTTTTTCATTTTTTTGTTTGTTGTATGATTTCCCTATGCTAATGCATCAATACAAATGCAGCAAACGTATGCACACACAATTCATACATCCACGAGCAGAGCCACGCTATTACAAGGTAGGGTTTTCCTGCGAAACGTGCTTGGTTTGGGTGGTTCTAAGCCGTTCTCACCAGGCCAAAGGTCCCCAAGGTGCCCCCATTATAGGGACCTCTCAATCTCTCAATCCTCGGGTCATGCACGGAACTCCGTGGCGACACCCTTAGACCAAAAGAAGAGAGTTATCACCTTGAGTTGGTGGTTTTCCGACAACGGCAGTAGCCCCGTGTGCCAACTAACCGATCGTATCTCGCCACCCACTCCCTATAGATATTCACTCTTGCCCCGGGTATAGAGGGACTCGTTGTGTGCAAGGGTTTTTGTGTGCGGTTTATATTTCAAACAATTTGCGAAATAATCATACAGCAGTTATTAAAGCCATACAGTAAAAACATACGGAAGGGTAAAGGTGTAATTTCAAATCATTACTTAGTTTGAATTTATCTCGTCACTAAATGGGATCAACTCTCTAGCTTCCCCAGTGGAGTCGCCATCTGTCGTCGCCGTCCCTTTCCGACGTCCGGAGGGGGACGTCTTAGAAACGTTTATGCGAGCGGTCGCGAAAAGATGGTTTAGACTCGCGTTTTTGTTTTAAAAGGTTTTCGAAAAGGGGTTCTTATGGAGTCGCCACCAATGTTTTGACCATAAACATTGGAAAAGGAAAAAATGTTGATTTTAAGAAAAACCGCACTTGGCCATTATAACCAGAGTTGGGTAAGGGAGTTAGTTACGTGTGGGGAAGGTGTTAGCACCCCACAACGCCCCTTTCGGGTTCCCTATGACAGATTAATTCATTTAAGTAAAGACTACGAGAAATTACGCGATTACCCTATTTTATTACATAATATTAAATGGCTATCTACATGATTTTATTCTATATTGCATGCATAAAATGATTAATAAAGCTAAATAAAGCAATAAAAGAGACAAAATAGCTATCTACATGATTTTATTCTACATGGCATAAATAAAGCTAAATAAAACAATAAATAAAGCAATAAAAGAGAAGAGAATTGAAAAGAACCTCCGTAGCAAGCTTGATATTGAGAATCTCGAACCGTGAGGATGCGTTTTGGCAACCCTCTCTCTACACAGACTCTCCTCACCAATACAGGATCGACTCTACTAAAAATTTAAAGAAGAATCGAATGCCGGAATATAATTCCTTAACCGATTGTTACCTATTTAAGGCAATCGGAAAGATCATTCAAGAGAGGGAGAGAAATAGACAAGTGCTCTGAGTTTTAGAAAGTGTTTCGGAGCTCTCGGGGTGTCCGGGGTGTGAAAAAGTGACAAATGAGCCTCCTATTTATAGTTTTCGAAGCCGGCGCACTTCGGACCACCGTCTGGACTCGGACGGCCGTCCGGACCGGGACGGCCGTCCCAAATGGCAAAATTACACAGCCGGGACCCCTCGGGGACCCGGACGGCCGTCCCACTTTTCTCGGGCTTGGGACGGCCGTCCCAACTCGGACGCGCGTCCCAACTCGGCTGGAGCAAGTTGGGACGGCCGTCCCACCTTTGGGACGGCCGTCTCGACTGTTCTGGCCAGTTTCGCGCGTTTCGGGACTCCGGGAAGCTTTCCTTGCCTGTTTTGGACGTCAGTTGATGCCGATATGCGTCTGTTGAAGCTTTATCTTCATGTAGGAAGTCTCCTTGGCTCTTATTTGTAATGCTAGACGAGCTTTATCTTGTTACGGGTGATCTCTTTTATCTTTATTTGAGAGACCGGGCAAAATTAGGGGTCTACATTATGCTATTCTGATTTCTAAGTTTTTAACACATTTTGGTGTCAATGTAGAAGGAGAACTTGTTGAAACTGTCCGACCAACGAATGAAATAAATAATTCTGTGCTTCACAAAATGGGATTCATTAAAATTGATGGTGAATGGATCTCGAAAGAAGATGTTGGGAGAAGTGAAGAAAGTGAAGAAGAAGAGCAAGAGGAAGGAATCAAGACTGATATTCCTGGAACTTCTGCAGCACGTCCATCTGATCCAATGGAAGAAGTGACCCCACTGGAAATGATTCCATACAATCCACCGCCTGACCGTGGCACGCCTCTGTCTCAGTTTGAAAGAACAATGTTACATCAAATGAGCGAACTGCATTCAGACCAAAGGAGGCATATGCGGATGACTCGCTGCTCGAGGGCTCGGCAACGATTATTTGGATGAAAAATTTCATTGCAAGGTTCCAAGCATATTGATAATCAACTAGAAGACATTTACAACAGGATTGTGGAACTACAATTCAATCAAGGCCCCGGGGAAGAATGAAGACTTTTTATGTTTCGTTATTCTCGTTTTCTTTTCTTAGTTTTTAATGTTCTGTTTTATATTCGAGGTACCCACGTGGCCCCATTGATCTGTAACTAAAACAATCTATTTGATGCAGTCAAATAGGGGGAGAAGTATTTTTGCTTAAAACTGTCACTACACACACACCACAAAATATATGTCTCTGGTCTATGTCTCTGGTCTGTTATTTTTTTATGCAGGTGCAGTGGTTATTTGTCTCCATCAAATAGGGGGAGATTGAAGCACTTTGTGGATTTGATGAAGACATAGATATAGTTTAGGTTGTGGGTGTGTAGATGATTAGGTTTTTAGTTTAAGCACTTAATCTCTTGATAGTCCATTATATTTTGTGATAAGCGCCTTATAATGTTGCATCCCATTGAAAATCATTTTTCTGCATGAAAAACTAACATCTAAGTATTAAAAGAACAAACTAAGTTTTTCAATCTGTTGAAAAGGATTTTCAATCTGTTAAAATCACTCAACATAATAAGTGGTCATACATAGTCGTATTTTCAATTGATTGATTCGCGGAATCAACAAGTTAAAATAACTCAATGAATTTTTCAATATCAAAGTTTCGCATTTTCAATCTGTTGAAATGATTTTTAAATCTGTTGAAACAGAAAGATTTTTTCAGTCTAAGAGTTTTTAGAAAATCAATCTGTTGAAATATTTTTCAATCTGTTGAAACAGAAAGACTATTTTTTTTCAGTCTAAGAGTTTTTCAAAAAATCAATCTGTTGAAATATTTTTCAAACTGTTAAAACAGAGAGGCTATTTTATTAACTAAGTGTTTGCAGGATTTCAATCTGTTGAAATAAATTTCAATCGATTGAAACAGAGATCTGTCATTTTTCTAAAGCTGTTTCAATCCATTGAAAACTCGAAACAATCGATTGAATGAACTTTTAAATGAAATCAATCGATTGAATCGTGGTTTCAATCGATTGAAATGTATTCTGATCGATCATAGTTTCATTCTGATCGATCATAACTCGGTCTGATCGATCATACTTCAGTTCTAATCGATCAGAGTCTCTTCTAAACTGTTTTACTTCAAACTAATCGATCTTGTGACTCTCTGAAACAGTTTTTGACAGATGAAACATTCTGATTCTTTGTTTTACTCTATATATACAGAATTGATCTATCTTTTAAAAATATACAACACACTACTTGAGAAAACTTGTGAAATCAATCTGTGAAACTTTCATATACGTGACTTTCTCTGCATTCAAGAATCTTTTCATATCATAAGGTGTCTGTGATCGAATTGTGGTCAATCAAAGAGAGAAAGTGTCTGTTAGAATTTGTTTTGGACAATTAGAACTTCAAGTCCAGGTTTTTTCTTTCCATACTCTTTTGTAAAAGTGTGATTGTGCAGGTTGGATTGTGATCTCGCACTTGGTACAATGAATTGGATTTGGTTACTCGGGTGGTTTTCAAGATTCTATCTTGTGGGTTTGCAAGATAGTTCTTGGGGTAGATTGGTGAGTATCTACCTGGTTGTAATTTTCACTTGGTATTAGTGGAACTTGACTGGTTTGTCAAGAACTGGATGTAGCTCTGGATTAGAGTGAACCAGTATAAATTTGTGTGTTAAAATTCTTCTTTCATCTCTTTTATTTTCTGTCTATAAACTTGTTGTGTTTAAACCAAATTACCTTCGCAAAGATTGAATAAAGATAACTCATTCTTCCAAAAGAAAGTAAGTTTTGCGAAAAAGTTTTAAAGTTCAATTCACCCCCCCTCTTGAACTCAACCATTAATTCTTTCACTTGCCTCTGGGATAGTTCCTCTTGTCTCCGGGACATCTGCTCCTGCCTCACAGTCATATGGTCGAACTGCTGGCATAGGTCGCTCATGTGGCGGTGCATGCCAGCGAAGTCGTCCGCATACCGGGGCAGTTGCTGCTGCTGCTGCTGCTGTTGGAAGTCGGGAGGTGTAGGCAGATCATGCATTGCGTCCTGGAGCTCCAATGCAAAATCTAGTGTGGGATGGAGGGCTAGCTGGGTCCCTCTGCGAATCAGCATTCCCATGCTGACCAAGATTGATCCGCCGATGGATTCGGGTCGTAGGTTGTGGGCCAGCTCTTCCCGACCAGGGCACCCCAAACTCTCTGCCAGGGGAGTGATGAGTGGAGCCATGAGGACGACCCCCGTGGATCTGTGCCCGAAGTCCTTGAGGGCTCTCAAGAAGAAGTACCCGGGGTTGCAGCGCCGCTTCTGGCTCATGCAATACAGTACGAAGAGGTCAGGGAGGGATATTTTGCCCTGACTCTCTTTCCTCCCATGTATGGTTCCTGCCAACAGCTTGTGACAGATACGGAGTGCTGGGGGAAGCGCGGATCCCCTCATCAGCGTGGGCAGTTGTCGCCGCCTCCCAAAAACGAAGGGGCGGTGGAGCGACGCGATGGTTTTTCGACCCTCTTGCTTTCGCGTTTTTTATGGGTGGTTACAACGTCCTTAGGTTGTCCGATAACCGGGCTAACCTAGAGACGAGGTTTTCGAAAAGTGTTCTTGGGTTGTCCGATAACCGGGCTAACCCAAGAATGGGTTTTGAAGGGTTCGTGGAGTCGCCACCGATGTTTTTACCTTACCTTCACATCTTCCATCATGTCTCATCTTAGGAATACCTATTGGTTCTGATTTTGACATGTATCCTAAACAAAACTCAATGGCTTCTTCTGTAATGTACCTTTCCACAATAGAAGCTTCTGGCGTGTACTGATTCTTCGCATATCCTTTTAAGATCTTCATGTATCTCTCAACAGGATACATCCATCTAAGAAAACTTGTACCACATAATCGAATTTCCCTTACCAAATGGACTATCAAATGCACCATGATATCAAAAAATGAAGGGGGAAAATACATTTCTAACTGGCACACTATTACAATTGCTTCATTTTCTAATTCATCTAACTTTTTTGGATCAATTACCTTTTTACAAATGACGTTGAAAAACAAACATAACCAAGTAATAGAAATTCTAACAGAAGTTGGTAAGATGTTTCGAATAGCCACTGGTAAAAGTTGTTGCATCAACACATGAAAATCATGAGACTTTAAACCAACTAATTTCAACTCTTGCATAGACACAAGACTCTTAACATTTGAGGAGTATCCTTGTGGCACTTTGACCTCACATAAACACTCAAAAAAGCTTCTCTTTTCTTTCTTTAATAGAGTATGACAAGCTAGAGGTAAGTAAGTGCGTTTTCCAACTGATTGTGGATGTAATTCAGAACGTATACCCATGTCCGCCAAATCTTGTCTTGCTTTTATTCCATCTTTTGTCTTTCCTTTTATGTTAAGTAATGTCCCAATTATACTATCACAAACATTTTTTTCAACATGCATCACATCTATACAGTGTCTAACTTCCAACTTACACCAATAAGGAAGATTGAAGAATACAGACTGTTTCTTCCAAATGTTTTTCTCATTGGATTTCTTTTGGGTCTTTCCAAACACAATATTAATATTTTTCACTTGCTCATATACTTGTTCACCATTGCGTGGTACTGATGAAACTGCATTCTCCTGACATCCATTAAATGCTTTGTTCATTTTATGATATGGATGGTTAGCAACTAGAAACTTTCTATGCCTATTGTACGCAGTTTTTTGTCCATGTTTCAATTGGATATAACTTGTGTCTTCTTGACATAAAGGACACGCTAAATGACCTTTCACACTATAACTGCTCAAATTACCATATGCTGAAAAATCATTTATAGTACAAAATAACATTGCACGCAACCTGAAATTCACTTCGTGATATGAATCAAATACATCCACTCATGTTTCCCACAACATCTTCAAATCATCAATTAAAGGACTAAGATATACATCTATGTCATTTCCTGGTTGTCGAGGTCCTGAAATCATCATAGATAACATCATATATTTTCTCTTCATGCATAACCAAGGAGGCAAATTGTAAATGATCAACAAAACTGGCCATGAACTATGTTTACTACTTAAATTTCCATAAGGATTCATCCCATCTGTAGCTAATCCAATTCTCAAGTTTCTTGGCTCTGCACCAAATTGTGGAAAGGTTTCATCAATCCTTTTCCATTGTGGAGAATCAGCTGGATGTCGAAGAAGATTGTCACATTTTCTACCATTTGCATGCCATGTCAAGTTTCTTGAATCTTCTTTTATGGCAAATAATCTTTTAAACCTAGGTATAATTGGCAAATACCATAACACCTTAGCAGGGGGACCATCTAGTTCTTCCTCACAACTACTTTCCTCAACTTTATTTTTGAACCTCGACAAACCACATGTCAGACACATCTTTAATTTAGCAAAATCATTTCTGTACAATATACAATCATTAGGACATGCATGTATCTTCTTGTAGTCTAAACGCATTGGACATAATATCTTCTTTGCCTTATAGTTACGAATAGGTAATGTATTATCTTCAGGAAGCATCTCCTTCAACAACTCCAATAATTCGGTGAAACTTTTATCAGTCCATCCATTTCTTGCTTTTAAAGTAAACAATTTTAAAGTTGCTGATAATCTTGTAAAACTACATCCTATGTACAATTGTTGCGCAAAATCATATTTCAAAGAATCATATAGATGTGCTTTCATAAAATTTTCTTCACCAATATCACGTATCATATCCTCTAGATTATCATCCATCCCTTCATCAAAATTGTCTGTAGTTGACACAGTTGGGATGTCTAATATTTCTCCATGCCATGTCCATATTGTATAACTCTTAATAATACCATAAACAAACAAGTGATCACGTATATCCTCAAGTTTATGATGAATTTGATTCAAACAACGAACACATGGACAATAATATGTCCCTTTCATAGCTTTTCCATTTTCACTAGCAAATTTCAAAAATTCATCAACTCCCTTTTCGTACTCTTCACTAATACGACGTGCATTCATCCAACTTCGATTCATATTATGTTATAAAGTTTCGTCACTCCTAGAGATTTAAAAATTATATGTAAAAAGAAATTAATATAGAAACAACAAAGCATGTAAATGAAGTGTGTAAACCGAAAATGCACTCAAACAAATAAACAAATAATTACATTCCAATAACAATCCAGTGGAGACATTCATACAATAACGTGATTGAGATCCCCAAAAATAATCATGGATTCAATTTAAACATATAGCAATGACATAGAACACTAACCTCGAGTGTAGACGAAAAATAATTTCAAACTCAAATCCAATCGGGGAGAAATATCAAGTTCGTAAAATGACACACAATGTTGATGTTTTTCACTGTCAAACTGATCGAAAATGGTGTGCAGAGGTAGCTATTGTCGTCGTTCTCGTCGTCATTCTCAAAAACCCTTGCTGTACGAGACGAGGGAGTGGGTCTGGGGGGAATAAAAGGGACTTTTTACGTCGCGCACCCCAGCACGCGACGTAAAAAGCACTCTTTTACGTCACCTCCTAGGATGTGTGACGTAAAAGTTTTGTCTCTTATTTACAAAATTGTCATCGCGTTTTATTTACGTCGAATATTTTTACATGCGACGAAAATTGGGTGACGTAGAAGCCCTTTTTTGCACTAGTGATTAAATGTGGGTTCAAAGGGTAATTTAACGTAAGGTAGGTTATTTGACTAAGTAACTAAGAACAAGAAGACCTAAATCATTTCTATTGGTGTATATGCTCGACTAGTGTCATAAGGTAATCAATCAAGTCCTGGAAAGTTTCCATGTCATGAGTGGCGCACATAAGAAGGAATAAGGCTCAAAACTCACCTACGTGCTTTCTTCAACCTAAAATTGATCCAAACCAATGTTAATGTAACCCATCTATGGCTTCCTATGTGAATTAAACCTTTTAAACTTTGAACTTGTCCTCCTAATCAAGTTGGTCATCTTTTACAAAGTAGTTCTCCATTAATCTATGGCATTACACAACAATTAAAATAAAATAGGAACGAAACCTCATGCATGCAATGCAAACACTCCCCACTTTTGAAGTTGGCATTATCATCAATGTGGAGAATTCATGTTATGCAAATGCAAATCTTTAACGAGCTAAAACAGCTCAGATCCTGGGTCTATCTCTTTAGATGATACAACTGTCAAGGTCATCAAGTAACAACTCGACTCAGTTGGTGGGGGTGATGTATAATAAAGTAAGGTGCAAAATTTTAAGCAATAAAGTAAGCAAACCCAAGAAAAATTCCCATTGGACATTAAGATAATTGCCTATCTAGATGTGAAGGTTCATTTCCAAGGATTATGGAGGGAGGAGGAGATGGAATGAAACTAGAAAAGAATAAAGACAAGGGCTGGAAAAATGGACTAGCCCCTTGGATAAATAAATGGAGTGAAGAAATAAAGAAGAAAAGATGAAGAGAAGAGAACTATAGTGGTGGTGGAGTGTTGGCAGGCCAGTAGGGGATGAGTCATCCTAGATAAGTGGTGGTTGCTGTCACTTGAACCAAGGTTCAAGATAAAAAATTAAAAGAGATAAAACACTCAAAGAGATGAAACACTCTAAGAAACCTCACAAACTTGTCATAAATGTTCAACCTAATTACGTGAGGGGAAGCCTTTCTATTTATAGGCTTTTGGGGGAGGGACCTAGATGAAATTACAAAAGGAGACATAAACTTAACCTAAACCTAAAGGCTAGAGTCCCCATGGTCCAAATATGCCAAATTCGTCCTACCCCACCAAAAATACCTCTAAGGGTGTGGCGAACATGAAAAAGGAGGTGAGATCCTCTATGGACTGTCCAAATTCAATCAAACCCACAAGCCAAGCTTTTTCCTCTTCAAAAAGGGGCATAGGACATGAAAAAGGAGTGTCCTACACCTTTGGGCTGCCCACTCATGTATCCTATGTATCCAAGCCCTCTTTTCCAACAAAAAGAGGTGGTATTCTTCAAAAAGGAGGTGTAAAAGGTGAGCATACAAAAGGAAAGCGAAAATAAGTCAAAAACATAGGAAAAGAAAATACTAAGTAAAAGTACTAAGTAAATTAAAAATGAAAGGTGAGGAGGAAGCCTCCCTTTTAGTCATGCTCCTAGTGATTCTTCTAGGGATGACCTCTTCCGTCTCCGGGCCAACTAGGGACTCATCAGTGGGAGGGCTTGAAAGCAATGAGGGGGAGATTGATGACAATGTGAAACATGTCCCTACATTCCCAAGAGATGATTTTGATGATGATTCAAGTCAACAACATTCAAGACTCAAGCAAGCCCAAGATATGATTATTCAAACCGTTCAAGATTCAAGCAAGCCCAAGATGATTCATGAAGACTAGATAGAGTCTTAGAATACTGGATATGGAGGTACAAGTTGATGAAGTGGTATTATGCATAAGCCTCCAAAGCACAAGTGTGATAAAATTTCATAACATGACATTTTTCACTGTCATAATCGATTATGATGCATTAGAAATGGAAAACGATTTTCTTTTTGTCATAATTGATTATACTAGTAACATAATCGATTATGACAGTTCAAATTTGAAAAATATATCCGTTTTGGAAGAATAAATATTTTTGGATACATCCTGATTTTTCTCTACGAAATTATTAATGACCAATGACTATTTTCTGATGCAATTTTCCTATTTAAATAAATTTTGATGAAAAATTAAAACACACAATCACAGAATTTGAAAATAGAGTTTACAGACATTCAGTTTTAAGAAAATCATTCTGAGCAAGGCAACAGAGATATTTTGCATTTTCTGAGAGAACCCTTTTCTCTATTGCCTTTTGTGATTTCATTGTTAATCACACTTGTTCTTGGAGGTTGGTATTCTACAGACTTTTACAATTTGTTGTCTCCATTACCCAGGTGTGACTATTCTTATTTTATTACCTTCATCCTTTGTGGGCTTAGGTGGTTGATGTTAAATTCCCTTTTTAGGGTTTAGGTTGTTGCTCTTATTTTATTGCCTTCATCCTTTGTGGGTTTAGGTGTGCATACTGTTTCTTGAGCAATGTGTTTTTGTGTTTGGATTTTCTACTGTCATCCCTTTGATTTGTTCAGGGAGGTGTTTTCATCCTTTGATTTGTTCAGAGGAGGTGTTCATCCTTAATAGGATTCTAAAGAGGTGTTTTCATCCCTTTGATTTATTCGGGGAGGTGTTCATCCTTAGTGGGATTCTAAGGAGGTGTTTTCATCCCTTTGATTTGTTTGGGGAGGTGTTCATCCCTAGTGTGATTCTAGGGAGGTGTTCATCCTTTGTGTGTTGGTTGCAAAGGAGGTGTTTTTCATCCTTTGATTTGTTCAGAGGAGGTGTTCATCCCTAGTGGGATTTTAGGGAGGTGATTGTCTTTCTAATTAGTTTACTCATTACTGGTTCCTCTGCTGAGTTTATTGTAATTTGTAAATTGAATTTTAAAGATAGTTAATTGGGGTCACTCTTGTGTTAGAGGTGAATGGGAACTAGATGTAGGGTTGACTATACCCGAACCAGTATAAATTACTGTGTGCTCTTCTCTTCCCTATATCTTCACTTTTATTTTTCCCTATACCTTTCTTATTATATTGCTTCCACTTTATTTGATTTCAATATGATAATTAAAATTGAATTAACAAATTATTGGACATCTAAAATAAATTTTTAATTTGGCATCTATTTTAATTTGTGCATGTATTCACCCCCTCTCTAGATGCCATTTTTCTAACAGGGCTTGATTCTCGTAGAAAATATTCAACTGCTGACCATTCACCTTGAATGTCCTATCATTGTTCATGTTTCAAATCCCTACTACTCCATGAGGGAAGACATTAGTGAGATATATGGTCCATCCTACTTAGACTTCAACTTTCCCGAGATCAACTTCAATCAAAAGTAAAACAATAAAACCTTCTCTTTGTAGATCCTAGAGTTCTCATATGCCTACAACCTTATCTCTTCCAACTCTCCTGGTTGCAATTTCCTTTCATGACCCACCTGCTTCAGATCAAGCTTCAGATCAAGGTTTGACCTCTTCATAGCCCAATATGACTTGTGTCGGACCTCCACAAGAAGATAACATGCGTTGCCAACCACCACCCTATATGGAGACATACCTAAAGGGGTTCTTTATGTGGTTCATTGCACCCATAAAGCATCATCCAACTGCTTGTTTCAATCCTTCCAATTTGGTTGAACGAGTTTTTGCAGCAGATTTTTTGCTTCCCTATTAAAAACCTCAACTTGCCCATTGGTCTGGGGATGGTAGGGTGTTGCAATTCTGTGAGTTACCCCATACTTGTTGCGCAAGTTGGCTATGGTTTAATTGCAGAAGTGTGTTACCTAATCACTGATGATGACCTTTGGCACACCAAATCTAGAGAAGATGTTGGTTATGAGGAAATCTAGAACCACTCCTAAGTCGTTGGACTTTGTTGCTTTGGCCTCCACCTATCTCGACAAATAATCCACAACCAAGATAATAAAGGTGTATCCAAATGAGTTCGCAAACGGGCCCATGAAGTCAATTCCCCACACATAAAAAATCTCACATGCTATAATTGGGTGTTGGGGCATTTCATTCCTTATAGTGATGTTTTCGGTAGCCCTTTGACAAGCTTTTAACAAGATTTTGTGCATGAAAATGGCAAGGTTGATCCCATTGATGCCATCTAAGGACCACCCAAGTGCTTTCTTGTGCTCTTTCAACACCTTCCTTCTTGATTGGGGAGGAAATTACTAGATATTATCACAGGTAGCTTTTCAGACTTATCCAAGTAAGCATACTTCAAATAGGATGGGAGTGGTTTCAGATCTAGCTCATCAGGTTGTTGTTGTGGTGTACTTGCTAAACTTGGTTCAACAATTGTTTAGGCTCCTGCCAAGCTTGCTTGTTTTGTTTCTAAGCGTTTTTGTTTTTAAGTGTTTTTGTTTTCTAGCAAAAGAACAAGAGTCAATATTATCACTAACCTCTTTATAGGTGACACAACTTCCATCTATACATTCACATTCAGGCAACTCCTCTTGGCTTAAATTCAAAGATTCTAAGAGTTGATGATCAAGGGAAAAATCAACTCCTAATTCTAGCTCTTCATTCTCTCGACCTTCAACTAAGTAGGTGTTTATTAAGAATAACTCTCCTTGACTGAGCAAATAATGGGTTTCAACTAGGTGTCTCATGGTCTTAAAAATGTTGAATCTCACGATTTCCTCCCCAAACTCTAGTGTTAACGTACCAGTATGCACATCTATCTACGTTTTGGCAGTCATCAAGAATGGCCTTCCTAAAATTAATGTTGACTTGTGCGAAGGGCCTTCGTCATGCATGTCTATGTTGTAAAAGTCTACTGAGAATATTAGTTAGTTTACTTTGACATGTATGTCGTCCAGTACTCGTAACGACTTGATTGAGCTTCGGTTGGCTAACTGGATAATCACGTTGGTTGGCTTTAGTTCGCTTAAGTGTAATGTATTGTAGATTGATGAAGGATTACATTGATTGATTCTCCTAGATCTAGTAAAGCATTAGTTATGGTTAACTCTCCAATAATGTAAGGAATAGTAAAGGTGTCTGGGTCATAACATTTTTTTAGAAGAATTGCTCAAGATAGTGATGAGACAACCTATGGTTGCTTCTTCCTAAGGCTCCTATTATATGTGAAAAGCTCCTTTAAAAATCTAGCATACTTGGGAATCTGCTTGATGACATCTATTAGTGACATGTTGATTTCTACCTTTTTAAAGGTATGAAACAACTCTTGATCTGCTTCTAGCTTCTTGGAGGGGGGGGTGGTACTCTAGCGGGAAATGGTATAATTGCTTCTCGAGTTGTAGTAGGATGCGTATCTAGCTTTTTTGACATCTAAGTGCTTGGCTCACTACTGATAGGTTTTGTCTGCATTGCAGCTGGATCAACTAAGCTTGAATTTGTTGTCATGTGAGATTTCTTCTGCTTTGTTTGAAATTCTCAATCACTTCTCAGGGTGATTATACTTACATTCTCCTTAGGATTGATAACTATTTCTAAAGGAAGTGCATTTGAACCTTATTGTTGTAGTGTATTATAGGTAGTGGCCAATTTCCCAATTGGGTTTACATGTTATTGATGGTGGTTGTCTATGTTGCTCGAGTTGTGCACTATCTGTGCTTTGTATTATCATCTGTTGTATGAGTTGCATTGTTAGTTAGTCTAGTGCTAGCCCAAAGTTACCCTATGCATGTTGATGATGTGTAGTGCTAATTGGTCTTTGTTGTATTAGCATATGGTGTTGATTTTCCTCTTGTCTCATTGGGAGAGGTTGATACTTCTATTGTTGGTGGCCTTGGTTGCTTGGATGAAGAGGAGGCTTTGGTGGCTGGTTGTAGACGAGACCATATTTCAAGTTTGGATGGTCTCTCCAGCCAGGATTATATGTGGTTGAGTACGAGTTGTACTCCTGTTGTGACTTGTATGAATTTGACTGCCTGTAATGCTATTATTCAAGAAATATACCAACCATTGTTTTCCTAGTTAAGCTTGGTGTCTCCTGAAGTTGAGGGCATGCATCAATGGGACGATCTACGGAGGTGCATATTCCACATAAATGTTATTGTGGTCGAGATGTGAGTTGGTTCATGGCCAACTGTCTGACCAAAGATGTTAACTTAGATATTTTGTTTTTCAACCTTTGATTATCGATCTTTGTTATCGAGCTTGGTTGTATTGCATGTACCTGCGTGATAGACATTTGAGCAGTGTTGAATTTTGGAGAATTCTCTATAATATTGGAATTCAGGACCCGAGCTGCTTTAGGTGTCTTATCCATTAATGCGCCTCCACTTGCTACATCAATAATGTTTCTTTTCGTAAGCATTAGTCCTTCATAGAAGTATTGTATCAATAGTTGCTCAATGATTTGATGATTGGGGCAAGTGGTGTAACATGTTGATTCTCAATACCCCTGGTTTGTTAAATTTTGACAAAATCTTTGTCAAAATTTTAATAATTAAATTATTAGGAATTGGGTAAAGTAACTGTAGAGTTTTATGTTTATTAGATTATTTATGATTTTCGGGAATTTTTAGAAAATACTCGTGTGTGTGTGCCTGAATGTTGAGTATGGACTTAACAATTTTAATTGTCACATTTAGAAATTATTGTTTTCTTTTATGCATTGAGTGTGAGTACATTAAAAGTTTATTATGTGTATAAATTGATAAGAAACATATGATGGTTAATATGATTTGGAGTGATGTTGGAGTTTTAGGGGTTGTGGGTTCAAATCCTGGCTAGAGTAAAAAGGAGAAAATAAAGATAATTTTTTTTTTGTAATGTAATCCGCTGGGCGCATCAGAAATGCGCTGAGCGGATTATGTTTGAAATCTTATTACTTGCGGCCTATAATCCGCTGGGCGCATCAGAAATGCGCTGAGCAGATTATGTTTGAAATCTTATTACTTGCGGCCTATAATTCGCTGGACGCATCAGAAATGCGCTGAGCGGATTATTAGGTGAAATAAGACTAAAATATTTGACTTTAAAAAGAAAGAGTGTCATTCTGCAACCTGCAACCGTAGTTCCTCATTTATCTCTTTCTCTCAAAACTTTTCTTATCTTTAAGGTTGATTTGGACGGGAAAATCTTAATTTTCTTGAGAAGCTCCAAGAGGTAAGTTGGTTTATCTCAATCTCCTCTACATTTCTACCGTTTTATTTTTCAAAACGGTGCATTTTCTATTTTTATCCTCACTTGAATGAGCTTGAATGGGAGTAGGAAGAGTGTTATTGTAGGTTTTACACCTAGGATACTAGAATAATGTTTAAAATTGAGGATTAGAAGTGGTTAAGCTAAAAACTTTAAGAGTCCTAATTCGTAGGTACTATTCATTGAATTTTTGGGACTTGTGTGTACAGAATTAGGAATTTCTATCTTCATGAAAGTTGTAGATCTTTAAGTTTTCGAAATTTAGAAACTGATTTCACATTAAATGGATATTTGTAGCTCAAGTTATGCCCATTTTACTGTCAAGTATTCTAGTTATGACGTTAAGAGGTAGCCTTGTTTCAACAGCCTAGGTTTTTGAATTACTCAGATTGATACGTGTAAAATTAGGACTTGATTCCTTCATAAAAGTTGTAGGAAATTATATCCCTGAAATTTAGAAATTTATTTCACGTGAATAGCTTATGTGTAGAAAGAGTTATAATCCAATTACCAAGGCATGTTCAGAGTGTTATTGTAGTTGAGCCTAGTTGGAAACAACCATTGAAAACTGAAAACTGCATCTATTATATAGGGTATTTGAATTTATTTCCTTCATCTATATTGTAGGTAATTAAGTTATTGAAATTTTGGATCAAATCTCATGCTGAAACAACTTATATAGCTCTAGAAAATTTAGAAATACTAAACCTTGTTCATGTTTGCTATTAGGATTTTCCTACTCTAAGTGTATACAAAATAGGATAATCTTCTAAGTTAATTGTAAGCTGTGAGCTTAAAATATTATTAAAAATGGATTAGCAATACAAAGTGAATTTAAATTCTCATGAGATAGAATTATAGAAATATAAGATTCTAACTAGCATTTTATTACGTATATAGATTTTGCTGAAACACAACATCAAGCTTTGAAAGGAATAAGTGTGAACGTATCAGGTAAGGGGTGGGCTATATAGTAAGGATTACATCATAAACTTGTTTGACCTTATTTGTTGAATTTGTCTAAATTTGTTATGATTGATAATTTTGATTTCATTATATGCTTGGTTGTGAAAGTGATCATGAATTGCTTACGTGTATGATGGTGTAAAATACATGTTTGGTACTCTATTATGATATGTATGGTCTTTGAGTGAGCATTTATATGCATGGTGGTTTTTCATGAGAAAATTCATTGAAAATTAAATTGAAAGAATTGGATGATGGGTTGTGAACCCTTTTTGAACTGTATTGGAAGTTTTCTGCTTGTAACAGGTGATTTGAAATTTTTGGGAAGTCCGTATTACAGGGGAAACTCTGTCAAGTTTTTGGAAAAATGTGAATTTCTAAGAAAAATCACTTAGGGGCTCATACATTACTCATCTGAAAATGGTGATTTGTGAAATATGGGGAATCAGAGATTATGGACTCTGAGAATACGATAGGGAGGCCCTGAGGGAGGACTTGAGGATAGGAAGAGTAGTGGTTGGAGGCTCCAAAAGACCCAGCCTCGCTACCTGTTGTCGGGGATCCCACTGTACAAACTCTCATGTACCTGACTGTGCTCTTACCATATATCAATGGTCAGTGAGCTACTGGGTTTATATTTGAGCATGGGTCTCAACAATCCCGTGGGTGGATTTTCCATGCCTAGTAGTGTCAACTCCTGGCTACCCTAGTACTGATTTGAGAAATGATTCGGGCCCGCATGCATAAACATTTTAGAAAACATATTAGGATCATGCATCATTAACATCAATCATTTGGAATTTGATTGACTTGTGAATGTTTATGATGTTGATTTTAAAATGATGTATGAACTGTTGCTCACCCTCTTGTCTTTCTGTTTTCTTTATTTCCCTTGTACTTGCGGTACTCGTTGGACCTGATCGGTCATTGTTTGAAGAGAGGGGAGATGGTACAGATTCCACACCCGATGAATATGACACTCATACTCATTAGCTGGGAGCCACAATGATGGCAACATGTATTGGGATAAACATATCTAAACTTTTATAGGTAGTCTTTTGTAGCACATAGACCTACATGGTACTGGATAGTAGTTACTCTTTTGTGTAGTTAGCTGCTCTAGGAAGTATCCTCAATGTTGCCCTTAATATTTTGAAGGATTGTACTAGTATTTTATCTATATGTAATTATGAATGTTTACCCTTAGTACTTTTTAAAATGATGAAATATAGGAATGAGTATTGAAAATTTATGTATATTAATATTATGTACAAGGGAAATATTATTATCGGTTAAAAAAAAAATTCTGCTAAAAATTATTAATTCTTCTGATTGAGGGTTTATAAGGTAAGGTGTTACAAGTGGCACATAGCCTAGTGAACATGTCCTAGTATTCGTATGGGGACTCTTCTGGTAGTTGCCGAATCCCATTGATTTTCTTCTTAATGACAGCGGTCCTTAAGGCTGGGAAAATTTTCTCTAAGAATCTTCTATTCAAGTCGCCTAAGTGGTGATCGATGTCAACTGAAGGTACAACCAATCCTTTGTTGTGTCACATAACGAGCAAGGAAAGGCCTTTAGCTTGACATAGTCTTTTGCAACACCAATTGGTTTCATTGTGGATCATACTACATGGAACTCCCTCAAATGCTTGTTGGGATCCTCATCTAGCAATCCATGGAATTTCGGGTAGGAGATGAATGAGTCCGGACTTCAGCTCAAATCCAGTAGCTCCTTCCTTTAGTTAAGGAAGCTGGATATAGATTAGCTAGTGAGATATATCTTGTGCAGCGAGCTCCTTCAAGGTTTTTTCGTGGTTAATAACCTTCTAAGATGTTTGTGCAAAAGTAAAAAAAAAAAAAAAACTCAATATAGGATCAAGGATTTAATCACAATTTTCAGCTACCTCTCTCTTTCTCGCTCATAGTCTCCTCCATCTCTTGAATCTCCTCAATCTATTTAAAGTAACTTCGATTTCAGGATCGAATAGTTATAACTCACATTTCCCTGATCAGGTCATACACCATTGAAGTACCTTGATGTATGTCATTTTACTCTTCATTTCTTGATCTAAGAGTATTTTATAAGCTAATTATTTTCTTCATAAACCATGCATTTAACATGTTTTCATTAACAAGTTACTAAACTAATGCAATATAGGTAACCCATGTAGGAGCTCACAATGACACAATTATAAGAATATACTCATTCCCAATATCATTCTCTCTTAAAACAATAAATAAAATATTAATAATAATAAAACAAAAGAGTGATATATAATTTGAAGCAAAATAACAAAAATTTAACATAACTAGAATTTATAAAAAAGGAGTGCTTTTAATTAAATTCAAAATTTGTCGAAATAGAGTGCAGTATCAAAATTTACTTTTAATTGAAACAAAAAAATGCAGTATCGATTTAATTCAAATCAATAATAAGAAAACCAAGGAGATGAATGCAATTGGAATTTAATTAAAACAAATTGGATTACAAGAATTGCATATGCTAATTGGAAGGATAAAAACTAATGGATCTGACTAGTGAATGTAATAAAGAAAAAGGAAAAAAATGGATTAGATGTGTGTACATTGGAGAAATTGTGTTCATGAGTGATTTTGGAGAAATTGTGCATGTATGAGTGATTTTGGAGAAATTATGAGTGAATAAAATAACTTTTTTTAATTGGAATTGGAAAATAATGCAAATTGAGTACTGGAATTAAATAAAATTGCTAAACAATTAGATAATAGAAATAAAACTGAACATGTGATGAATTAAGCAAATCAAACAATATAAAACTGGAAGGGTTAATAGAAATTGCAAAGTTAAAAATAATAAACTGAGTACTTGTAGTGGCTCCATGCTAAACTTGACAAACTAATAACAAAACACTGCTAAGCTTAAAACTAATAATAAAACTTAAAATTCTATAGGAGAAAAGAAGTGGGGAAGCAAGACAGGAGACGAAAGATGCCACAAAAGAAGATGATACTGTTTGCTCTCGTCAGGCCTTATATTTATTGGTGACTTGACTAGAGAAAATAATCCAAGAATTAATTATCATAAAAATCTAATATTTCCTCATTTAAAAATTACAAAACTAGATTATTGTTTTTGTTTTGAAAGGGGGGTTTGATTATGTTGACAAAGTTGGCAGTGAAAAAATTCTGAGACTGATTGGAGAAAATAATTTGACTTCTTTCCTAATTCGAATGGTCTAATGCTAATTACATTTAATTTTTGGATTTTGCTGGCCTTTAATTTAGCTAAATTGACTTCCCGCAACAATTAATTTGATTGATTCAAAAATTTCATTTGTAATGTCCTGCAAGTGGATTGCACAAACAAACTTAAACTTTCGAGAAGAGTGACGCTCGGCTACACATGATGCTTACTATGAATTTGAGCCTTTATTTTCTTAAGTTTGGCCTATATTAAATAATCTCAAATGACCTTTCTCCTACAAAAAAAGAGAAATATGCATTGTGGATGTATGAATATATGCTTTGATGCTAAAATTATACCAAATGCAATAAATTAAGTAAAATTGAATTATGCTATGTTTTTATGAAAACATGTTAAATGCATAGTTTATAAGGAGAATACTTAGCTTAGCAAATTATCTTAGATCAAGAAATAAAGAAGAGAATGACATACATCAATAATGATCTTATGATATGTATTATTTATATTCTTACTATTTATTACAGTAGTTATTTCCTATTGATTATACAATAAATTTGCAAGCACTCACCATTTGTGTTGAAGATTTGAAGTGAAGACAATAACTTAGCGTGAAGAGTGAGATATTATGTCTACGAGTACCAATCGGTCTTGTAAAAATAATTAGTATCCATGGTAGGACTAAATGAAACTTTTCTCATGGTATCTGTTAGAAATATGGTCAACAATGAGAATGCATGATTACTAGGGAAAACCATAAATGTGAAACAAATTTGTTGGTCAAGTTATGCCAAAAACTCAAGAATTTTAGAAACGGAAGTGTTGAGGAGTTAGAAATAATTGGGGTATTCCTATAGTTGAGAGATATCCTTGGGGTATGCCTAATTGGCAACCTACTCCTAATTCTAGTAGAATGAATGATCGTAGTCAAAATCAAATTTGATTAGGAGTTGATAGGGAATTTGGAAGAAATTATTTTGATTTCAAGAATGTATGCACAAGAATATCAAACAATTCTCTAGAAGTGATAAGACAACAAATGGATGATAGTAAACATGACAACAATTTTAAATCCTTTGGTACAAACTATAGTCGATAGTTTTCAGAGGTTAGCCGAAAAGATGGTTAGAATAGGGAATGCATTAGTCATTCCTAGAAGAGGCAACTTAGAAAATAATGGCTTCCAAATAGGAAACAATCAAAATGAGAATTGAGTCCAAAATAACCTTCAAAATATTCAGGAAAATCTAAATCAAATGAAAAACATTCATATGGTTAGAATAGGTCAAAATGTTGACAAAGTGTTACAAATGAGAAATAACATAAGAAGGAATAATGATTTCGGAGGAAATATGATGAACAATATGTATAATCAAAATAATGCATATAATCATGTCATGAGACTAGGGAACAATTGACAAGATGTGGGATTCAGGTTGTACAATCAACCTTATTTCATTTCACCCTTCCTCGATTTTGTGCTCGAAGTTGAACTTCCTTGAGGACTCAAAGTACCAAAAATTACAAAGTTTTCTGGTGATATTGGAAAGACCATAGTAGAACATATTGCTCAATATCAAATTGAATGTGGAAATATTCTAACAAATGAAAACTTGATGATGAAATATTTTCCCAGTTCCTTAACAAAAAATGGTTAATCATGGTTTACAACACTTCCTCCAAATTTGATCTTTAACTGGGCTTAATTAAAGAGAAATTTTCATGAACAGTATTTTAGAGGAGAGACACAAGTTAGTTTGATTGATCTAATGAGTGTGAAAAGATATCATAATCAAAGTATTGATGATTATTTGAATAGGTTTAGAAAGATGAAGTCTGGATGTTTTACTCAAATATCCAAAATTGAATTGGTAAGAATGGTTCATATAGGGTTAGAATTTTCGATAAGGAAAAAAATTGTTAACACACCCTTAAGCGATATGCCCAAGTTGGCTGATAAAGTTCGAAGGATCGTGAAAATTAAATATGAGAAAGAAAAATATAAAAAATTTGGAAAACTTGTTAAAAAAGATAAAATTGGTTAAGTTGGTACATCGTGTAGTAAATTGCCTGATATTTTAAAAGTATATTAGGTGGATAACTTGAGTGAAAATGAAGAAGTTAATGTTGCTAAACTTAAAGTAGGTTCACCTTATATTAGCAAATTATTGCAAAAAAGTGATTTTTTTGATAAAATGGCTAGTCAAACTTATATTTTCGATGTATCAAAAACTGATAAAATCTTCAATATTTTGCTAAAAGATAAGCAATTAAAGTTAAGTGATGATCATAAATTTCCTATTTTAGAACAAAGAAAAGGAAAAAACTATAGCAAGTTTGGTAATATATATGGACATTAGACTAATAATTGTATATATTTCAGGAATACGATACAAGATACTATCAAATAAGGTAGGCTAAAATTTAAGGAAAAGTAGATGAAGGTGCATACAAACCCTTTCAAATCTCATGTGGGCTATATCGAAACCAAACTTAACACCACTGATAATGTTGAGGATATTGATGCATTGGGAATTTACATGGTGGATATCACATCTGATGAAATAAATCCATGTCATGTAAAAATTGAGGTAGTCGAGGAAGATTTTGAGTTGGAGTTAGAGGAGTTTGAGATTGAAAATGAAATATATCCTAAGGTGGAAGATACATTGGTCAAATTTCTGAATAGAAAGAAAGAGAAAGATGAAGAAGTTGCTTTATGCCTGAGATGTAATGTTGTTTTCAATAAATTTGCTACAATGCAGTTTGAGTAAATAATGATCAAGAATTTCATATTATAGTGAAAGACAATCAGAAACAATATCAAACCTTCTTACCTTATGCAAAAGTGAATGAGAATGAATGGATAAGATGTAAAGTGTTCAACCATGAAGGAATTTATGGATCAAGGAATCAAAGTGTATTGACAAATTGTCATATAGTCCAAATTTCTATATTGGTTATCCTAAGTATAAAAAAGGGTTTCGTCAAGGAGGTCATTGTTAGAATCGCGCAGCGGAATGTTTGCGTCTACGAACAAAAACCAAGAGAGGGGGTGAATTGGTTTCTTAAAAAAAATTAGGGTTTTAAAATTTTCCCAAATTTCACCGATTAAAATGCTTTGTAAAGTAAATAGATAAGGGAAAGAAAATTACACATTTGATTTATACTGGTTTGGATCAAAAGACCCTACGTCCAGTTTCTAATCATTCAAAAAGAGGATTAATGTTGTCACTATAATCACATTTTTACAACAGATTACAAATTGAAAAGATAAGGAATAGAAAACACCTCTCTTGAGTGACACAAGAGATGAACACCTTCTTTGAATCCACAAAGGAGGAACAACAACTTTTCCTAGAGACGGCACAACACACAATCCACCAAGAAACCCACTCAGTGATTCTTATCGCTTCTAGCCCGCACTATGTTTTCAAAAGCCACTCAGTGATTCTTATCGCTTCTAGCCCACACTATTTCTAATATTCCTAAGTCTCTTCTAAGTTCATAGAATCTATCCTTTGGAAGAGGTTTGGTAAATATATCTGCTAACTGATGTTTTGTGTCTATATACTCAATTTGACAATTTCCTTTAGATATATGATCTCTTAAAAAGTGATGTCTGATCTCAATATGTTTAGTTCTAGAATGCATAACAGGATTCTTTGTGAGATTGATAGCACTTGTATTATCACACATTAAAGGAATATGACTTAGAAAGATACTAAAATCTTCTAATTGTTGCTTCATCCATAAGATTTGAGCACAACAATTACCAGCTGCAATATATTCAACTTCAGTTGTGGATAAAGCAACACATGCTTGTTTCTTAGAATTCCAAGACACTAAGGATGATCCTAACATATGACATGTTCCACTAGTACTCTTTCTATCTATTTTACATCCGCCATAATCAGTGTCAGAATATCCTATCAAGCTAGGAGAAGCTTTAGATGGGTACCATAATCTAAATCATGTAGTTCCTTTTAAATAATTTAAGATTCGTTTTACTGCGGTTAAATGAGATTCTTTTGGACATGCTTGAAATATAGCACACACAAACAGAATGCATAATATCAAGTCTACTTGCAGTTAAGTATATTAGAGAACCTATCATACCTCTATACATTGATTGATTAATTTCCAAACCTGATTCATCTTTATCCAAATAGCATGATGTTCCCATGGGTGTGTTAGCTTCCTTTGAAGTTTCCATTTCAAATTTCTTGAGAATCTCTTTGCAGTATTTGGTTTGAGACACAAAGGTGTCATCTTTAAGTTACTTAATTTGAAGTCCAAGAAAGAATGTTAATTCTCCCATCATTGACATTTCAAATTCACCCTGCATTATCTTAGCAAATCCTTCACATAAGGAATTATCAGTTGATCCAAAAATAATATCATCAACATATACTTGAACTAACAGAATATGTTCCTTTACTTTCTTAATAAACAGGGTGGAATCAATTTTTCCTCTAGAAAAATCATTTGAAATTAGAAAACTACTTAATCTTTCATACCAAGACCTAGGAGCTTGTTTCAAACCATATAAACTTTGTTCAATTTAAAAATGTGATTAGGATATTTAAAATCTTCAAATCCAGGGGGTTGTTCCACATATACTTCCTCTTTGATAAACCCATTCAAAAATGCACTTTTAACATCCATTTGATAAAGTTTAAATTTCATCAATGAGGCATAAGCAAGAAGTAGGCGTATAGCCTCTAACCTGGCAACAGGAGCATAGGTTTCATCATAATCAATACCTTCCTCTTGACAGTAACCTTTGGCAACAAGTCTGGCTTTGGTCTTTGTTATATTTCCATCTTCATCAAGTTTGTTTCTAAATACCCATTTTGTTCCAATAACTTGATGAGATTCTTCTCTTGGAATTAATTCCCAGACTTTGTTTCTTTCAAATTGATTAAGTTCTTCTTGCATTGTTATGCATAATTGGTCATCTTTAAGAGCTTCCTCAACACTTTTGGGGTTCAATCTGTGAAACAAAAGCTACAGACATACAAAAAATTTTCATATTTCTAGTTCTTACCCCTTTTGAAATATCACTAATTATATTGTCCATTGAAAGTCCTCTTGGTGATTGCCACTCTTTTGCCAATTCAGTTGGTTGGGATGACTCATTCTCATTTAAGTACATTTCTTCTAAAGCTTCTCTTATGTACTCATCATCACCTGCAAATTCTTTATTTGACTGAAGAGGATTTCTCTCAAGGTCTACAATCTCATCAAAGGTAACATGTATAGATTCTTCAATATTCAAAGTTCTTTTATTGAATATTCTATATGCTTTGCTAGTTAGTGAATAACCTAAGAAAATAGCCTCATCGGCTTTCGAGTCAAATTTTCCTAAGTTATCTTTTCCATTATTTAAAACAAAGCATTTACATCCAAATATTTTTAAGTGAAAAACATTAGGCTTCCTACCATTTAATAATTCATAAGGAGTTAATTTTATTATTGGCTTTATAAGCATCATATTCAATACATAACATGCAATACTTACATCTTAACACTCCTTAACACTTTAATTCTTAAGTCTTTCTCATTTTGAATTTACTTGGCAAACTTCCTAAAGACCTTAAAAGCTTCACTTTTTAAAGTTAAGAAAAATGTCTAAGTGTATCTAGAAAAATCATCAACAATTACAAGATCATAGTAATTTACACCAAAATTTTTTATCCTAGATGGACCAAACAAATCTAAGTGTAAAAGTTCTAAAGGTTTTGATGTGGAAATAACATTCTTAGATTTAAAAGATGATTTCACTTGTTTACCTTTTTGACATGCATCACATAATCTATCTTTTTCAAATTTTAGCTTAGGTAAACCAACAACTAAGTCATTTGATATTAGTTTGTTTAATTGATGCATATTTATATGAGCCGCTCTCTTATGCCATAATCATGGATTTCCTTCCTTAGCAACTAAGCATGTTATATTAGTATTAGATACACAATCCAAGTCAATCAAATAGATATTATTATGCCTAATACCTTTTAATGCTATATTTTCGGAATCCTTTAAATGAATGGTGCAAAACTTACTTTCAAATATTACCTTAAATCCTTTATCACAAAGTTGACTTATACTTAGGAGATTATGCTTTAGCCCATCAATAAGGAGAACATCCTTTATCTCTAAAGTATTGGCACCACCAATGTTTCCGGTTCCAAGGATTCTTCCTTTGTTGTTGTCCCCATAGGTTACATATCCTTGTTCTTTTGCTTTGAAACTCACAAATTTCTTTTTGTCTCCGGTCATATGTCTTGAACATCCACTGTCAAGATACCACATAGACTTCTTGGATTTGGAAGTTTCCTACAAAACAAGAACATAATAATCTTAGGTCCCCATAACTTTTGGGTCCTTGGGGTTAGAGACAATCAAATCATTTAACTATAGGAACCCAAACATATTTTCCTTTAGGAACACCAAAATGCTTAATTCTACACCTATTTGAAGTATGTCCATGTTTCATACAATAAAAGCATGCATTAGATGTAATCTTTGAAAATGATACATTTTTACTTTGTGAAGATTTAGATCCTTTTTCAACCGATACTCTTCTATTTTTATTTTTAGGTTTTTTCAATGGAACATGACAATTTTCTCTATTTTGTACAATAACCTTATCCTTATAACTATCACTTAATTCTTTCTTAGCTTTATCAAGTAAGTGGCTAAGTATGTCAATATCATATTCATATTCTTTACATGATGCACATGCTATTTCTTTATCATTTTTTTCCTCTAAACATGCAATTTTCGTTTTCAAAAATTCCACCTCTTTTTCTGATTTATTCAAACACTTTTTCACAGATTTATATTCATTTTTCAAATCCTTAAAGGAAGTAAATAATTTTTGATATGCATTTTGTAAAGCATCATAATCATTTTCATCATCACTTGAAGAACAGTCGGAATCACTTACCTCACAATCGGAAGAAATGTTGTCATTTGCCATCAAACAAATGTTTGCTTCAACTTCCGAATCGCTTGACTCCGAACTTGAGTCACTATCATCCCAAGCAATATAGGCTTTCTTTTTGAAGAATTTCTTGCCTTTATGATCTTCATTTTTCTTGTTTGGGCAATTGGATTTTACATGTCCTATTTCACCACAACCATAACATTTAAAGTTTAAGTAAGAACTTTCTTTTACCTTTCCCTTACCTTTGAAAGGTTGCTTCCCTTTGGCTTTCATGAACTTTGTAAATTTCTTGATAATGAGACTCAAGTTTTCATCTTCTTCATTTTCTGAGTCTTCTTCCTCCTTCTTGTTCTTGCTTTTAGAAATTTTAGTTTTGAAGACAAGGTTTCTCTTTTGGTGTTGGCCTTCTTCATCATTAGCCTTCTGAGTTCAAGTTCATGCTCTCCTAACTTTCCAAAGAGAGCCGTTATAGACATGGTAGCAAGCTTTTGTGACTCTGTGATGACCGTCACCATTGGTTATCATTTCCTATCCAAAGATTTAAGAATTTTTACATTTAACTCATCAATATCAAAAATCTTACCTAACCCAGTGAGATGATTCACAATATATGTGAAACGCTTTTGAACGTCAAAAATTGTTTATCCTTGTTGCATTCGGAACATCTCATATTCTTGAATCAATGAGTTCTTTCTTGCTCTTTTAACATCATCGATACCTTCGTGGGTTACTCTTAACATTTCCCACATTTCTTGAGCACTCTTACAAACAGATATCCTGTAAAACTCATCAAGGGTTAAAGCAGATGAAATTATATTTCTAACCCTAACATCATATTGGGCTTTTATATTTTCTTCAGTCGACCATCTAGAAAATGGTTTTGGTACCTCTTCTCCATTTTCAGTAATTTTAGGAATAAAAGGACCGTTTAAAATTTCATCCTATACACCCCTATCAACAGACTCCAAAAATATTTGCATTCTAAATTTCCAATAAGGATAATTTTGCCTCACAAAAAGTGGGGGTCTATTGATAGAAGCACCCTCGGAAAATGTTTGGTTTTGTCTAGCCATTTTCGAAATTTGAATGACTATCAAAGCAAACTCTGATACCACTTGTTAGAATCACGCAGCAGAATGTTTTCGTTTACGGACAAAAACCAAGAGGGGGAGGTGAATTGGTTTCTTAAACAAAAATTAGAGTTTTAATTTTTTTCCCAAATTTCATCGATTAAAATTCTTTGTAAAGTAAATAGATAAGGGAAAGAAGATTACACAGTTGATTTATACTGATTCGGATCAAAAGACCCTACGTCCAGTTGCTAATCACTCAAAAAGAGGATTAACGCTGTCACTATAATCACAATTTTACAACAGATTACAAATTGAAAAGATAAGGAATAGAAAACACCTCTCTTGAGTCACACAAGAGATGAATGTAAGAATTAATGGTTGAGTTCAAGAGGGGGGGTGAATAGAACTTTAGAAATCTTTTTCGAAAAACACTCTTTCTTTTGGAAGAATGATTAATCTTTATCCAATCTTTTATTAGGCAGATTTTGTTTCAAACAAAGCAAGAATATAAACAAGAAATGAAAAGAGATGAAAGCAGAAATTCAACACAAGAGTTTATACTAGTTCACTCTTCCCAAGAGCTACATCCAATTCTTGACAAATCTGCCAAGTTCCACTAATTCCAAGTAAAAATACAAACCGGTAGATATACACCAATATAGCCCAAGAACTACCTTACAACACCACAAGATAGACTCTTGAATAACCACCCAGTAACCAAACCCAGTTACTATAACCAGTGCAGATTCAAACCCAATCTACACAATTAGACTTTGTACAAGTATATGAAAAGAATAAACCTGGACTGCAGCTTTAACAATATAGAAGTCCAGAAGCAATTTTCCTAACTCAGAACTTTCTCTCTTGATGATCTTTCAACAATCTTGATCAAAACGCCTTATGATATGAAAAGTTTATGAATTCTCGAGAGAAAGACACGAATATGAGAGCTCCAAGATTGCTTTCAATTGTTTTCCTAATTGTATATTCAAAAGAGAAATAAAAAATGTATTTATAGAGTAAAACAGAGAGACTGATAGATTAAATCGATTTAAAATGGTGTTTCAATCGATTGATTTCATTTAAAACTCATTCAATCGGTTAATTCGAGCTTTCAACGGATTGAAACAGTTAGAAGAAAAATGGTAGCTCTCTGTTTCAACAGATTAAAATATATTTCAACATGATTGAAATTATGTGATACCTTAGAATGAAAAATGATCTCTCTCGTTTCAACAGATTAAAACTTATTTCAACAGATTGAAATTCCGTGATATCTTAGAATGAAAAAATTGATCTCTCTGTTTCAACAGATTAAAACTTTATTTCAACAGATTGAAATTCTGTGATATCTTAGAATGAAAAAATGATCTCTTTGTTTCAACAGATTAAAACTTATTTCAACAGATTGAAATTACGAAACCTTTAATATAGAAAAACCATCAAGAACATTTTAACATGTTGATTCTGCGATTCAATCAATTAAATTTTTGACTGTATATATATATATATATATTTCCTATTTTAAGTGATTTTAACAGATTGAAACTTCTTTTTAACATATTGAAAAACTCAGTTTGTTCTTTTAATGCTTAAAGATTGGTTTTTCATGCAAGTAAAATAAGTTATATGAAATAAATCATTTATAGGCGCTTATCACAAGATCTACTGAAACTATCAAGAGATTAAATTCTAAACCTATAACCTATTCACCTACACACCCACAAAATAAACTCTATATGTCTTCATCAAATCCAACAAGTGCTTCAATCTCCCCCTATTTGATGGAGACAAATAACCACTGCACCTGCACAAAAAATAACAGAACAGAGACATATGATTTTGTGATGTGTGTGTAGTGTCAGTTATAAGCAAATACTTCTCCCCCTATTTGACTTCATCAAAAAGTGTTTAATTACAATCCATAAGTGTTAGAATCGCGCAGCGGAATGTTCGCGTGGTCGGACAAAAACCAAGAGGGGGGGTGAATTGGTTTCTTAATAAAAATTAGGTTTTCAAAATTTTCCCCAAATTTTACCGATTAAAAACTGCGTAAATGTAAATAGAGAAGAGTAGAGAAGATTACACAGTAGGTTTATACTGGTTCGGATCAAAAGACCCTACGTCCAGTTGCTAATCACTCAAAAGAGGATTAACGCTGTCACTAAGAACAAATTGTTACAAACAAATTACAAATGAACGAGATAAAGATCGAATACACCTCTCTTGAAATCCACAAGAGATGATGAACAACTTTCCCGCAGACGACGACAACACACAATCCACTAAGAACTCCACTTAGTGATTCTTATCGCTTCTAGCCCACACCAGGTTCGGAAAGCCCCAAGAGATGAAGAACAGACTTTCCCCGGAGACGGCACAACACACAATCCACTAAGAACTCCACTTAGTGATTCTTATCGCTTCTAGCCCACACCAGGTTCGAAAGCCCCCTTTCCTTGCAACAAACAGTTCTCGGCACTCACAAGCACTTAACTTTTGTATGGAAAGAGTTGTTCTTATTTTCTCGAGTGCCAAAGCAGAGTTTAAGTAGGGAAATTAGGGTTTAGGAATTGGAGATTTCGAAACTAGGGTTCTTGGTAATTGGGTTTTCGAAAATAGGGTTTGTTTGAAGTTTAAAATCGAAACAGATCGAAATAATCGATTATTTTGAGTAATAATCGATTAAAACAGAGCCAAATACGTCGAACCCAATCCTCTCTGGTTTAATCGATTATTTGGTGAAATAATCGATTATCTGCATCTGAACTGTATCGGAATAATCGATTATTTTGCTGTTTAATCGATTAAAACAATGAGTTTTAGACAGAAAATGGTTTTCTCACTTGCTTTAATCGATTATATACCTATTTAATCGATTAAAGCCGAGCCTGCATGATAAATTTGAGCATTTTGAAGCTTCTAAGTTACGGACTATGTACCGGCTATCTTAGACTCTAAAATTACAGACTCAATCAAGCTAAAACAGAGTTATTACAATACGTAAATCATCAATCTTCAATCTTCAATACTCTAAGTCTTTAAGCTCTTGGATCATCATCAAAATCAACATTCTTCATGATCATTATTTGCAACATCAAGTCCTTGAATGTTCAACAATCTCCCCTTTTTGATGATGATCAAAATTATCTTTTTAAAGCCCTTGTAATAACCTGCTTTATCTCGTCATACTAACAAACACATTAAACATACCAGATAAAATTTAAAATTGAATCATAGGCTTTAAATTTTTCTCCCCCTATTTTGATTATAATCAAAAAGAACTCTGAAAGAACAAACATTAGATCTCCCCCTCAAAATATGCATAATTTAGAGAAAGCTCCCCCTTAATCATAGCATGAAAGAAGCATCATATTTTATTTCATAATCAGTCATCCATTACAACATCAAGACAATAACAAAAGAAAATACATAACAGAATTTAAAATTCTTCACTATCATGATCATTAAAGTGTGCATTAAATCTATTTTCTAAATGGCACACTTTTTAAGAAGGCAAAGAGAGTATATATTGCAAGAAAGCTTGATTTCAAGAGTTAGAAGTGAGTAGAAGTGAACTAGAGGTCTCTATATATAGCAAAAACATGTCCAACGGTCATATAGAAGAGAATATAGGTCAAAATATCCGTTGGCAACAGCTAGAAGGCAAAACTGGTCGGTTTTAATCGATTAAAATTCAAAATAATCGATTATCCCAGTATCAGACACATTTAATCGATTATTTCCAGCAAATAATCGATTATCTGAAGCTTTTAATCGATTATTTCACGAAATAATCGATTATTCCAGAGGAGAATACCCTGTTTTGGACGTTTTGAGGGAAAATAATCGATTATTCCAGAGGCTATATCAAGTTTTTGAGATTTATATGCATAATAACCTATGAACATGCTACACCACGAATTTTAACATAACAATCATCCATAAACAGTCAAATTAAGCAGATTTTAAGCTATTTCTAATATCCCTAAGTCTCTTCTAAGATTATAGAATCTATCCTTGGGTAGAGGCTTAGTAAATATATCTGCTAATTGACGTTTAGTGTCTACATACTCTATTTTGTAGTTTCCTTTGCTGATATGATCTCTTAAAAAGTGATGTCTAATCTCAATATGTTTAGTCCTAGAGTGCATTACTTGGATTCTTAGTTAGATTGATTGCACTCGTATTATCACACATTAATGGAATGTCATTTAAATATATGCTATAATCCTCTAATTGTTGTTTCATCCACGTAATTTGAGCACAACAACTACCAACTGCAATATATTCAACTTCAGTGGTAGATAAAGCAATACATGCCTGTTTCTTGGAATGCCATGATATTAAGGATGAACCTAACAAATGACATGTCCCACTAGTGCTTTTCCTATCAATTTTACATCCACCATAATCAGCATCGAATATCCTAATAAACTAATACAAGCATTAGACTGATACCACAAGCCAAACCCAGTAGTTCCTTTTAAGTATTTTAAAATATGTTTTATCGCAATTAGATGAGATTCTTTAGGACAAGCCTGAAATCTAGCACACACACGAGATAGAATGCATAATATCGAGTCTACTAGCGAGTTAAGTATAATAGTGATCCTATCATACCTCTATACATAGTTTGATTAACTTCCAAACCTGATTCATCCTTGTCTAAATAGAATGAAGTTCCCATGGGTGTGTTAGCTTCCTTTGAGGTGTCCATACCAAACTTTTTGAGAATCTCCTTGCAGTATTTAGTTTGAGAGATGAAAGTGCCATCTTTAAGTTGCTTGATTTGAAGTCCAAGGAAGAATGTCAATTCTCCCATCATAGACATTTCAAACTCTCCCTGCATAATCTTAGCAAATTCTACACATAACGAATTATCAGTTGATCCAAAAATTATATCATTAACATATACCTGGACCAATAAGATATTTTCTTTTACTTTCTTAATGAACAGTGTAGAATCAATTTTTCCTCTTGAAAAATCATTTGCAGTTAGGAAACTACTTAATCTTTCATACCAAGATCTAGGAGCTTGTTTTAACCCATATAATGCTTTCTTTAATTTGTAAATATGATTAGGATTATTAAAATTTTCAAATCCAGGGGGTTGCTCTACATATACTTCTTCTTTAATAAAACCATTTAAAAATGCACTTTTAACATCCGTTTGATATAATTTAAATTTCATCATAGATGCATAAGCAAGAAGTAGGCGTATAGCCTCTAACCTGGCAACAGGAGCATAAGTTTCATCATAATCTATACCTTCTTCCTGACAATAGCCTTTTGCAACAAGTCTGGCTTTATTCTTTGTTATATTACCATCTTCATCAAGCTTATTTCTAAATATCCATTTAGTTCCAATGACTTGATGTGACTCTTCTCTTGGAATTAATTCCCAGACTTGATTCCTTTCAAATTGGTTAATTTCTTCTTGCATGACTATGCACCATTGATCATCTTTAAGTGCTTCCTCAATGTTTTTAGGTTCAATCTGTGACACAAAAGCAACAGACATACAAAAATTATTCATATTTCTTGTTCTTACCCCTTTTGAGATGTCACCTATGATGTTGTCCATTGAGAGTCCTCTAGGTGATTGTCATTCTTTTGCTAATTGAGGAGTTTGAGAAGGTTCATTATCCTCCAAATATAATTCATCAAGAGCCTCCTTTATATATTCATCATCACCTGCAAGTCTTTTATTTGACTCAAGAGGATTTCCCCCAAGGTCTACAATCTCATCAAAGGTAACATGTATAGATTCTTCTATATTTAAGGTTCTCCTATTAAATACTCTATACGCCTTGCTAGTTAAAGAATAACCTAGAAAAATGCCCTCATCAATCGATTGAAATACTGCAAAACTTTCTTATAAAACTTTTCAAGTTATTTTAACTGATAAAAATAAGTTTTAATCGATTAAAACGCTGTGTAGAAAATTTCTAAGTTGTTTTAATCGATTGAAACGAGATTTAATCGATTAAAAGAGTTCTGATCGGTCATAACTAAATTCTGATCGATCATAACTGATTCTGATCGGTCATAATTGGATTCTGATCGATCATCCTGACCCTTTAAGTGATTTTAATCGATTGAAACGTGTTTTAATCGATTGAAAAAGTTCTGATCGCTTATAATTAAAATCTGATCGATCACATTTGATTCTGATCGGTCATAACTGGATTCTGATCGATCATCCTGACCCTTTAAGTGATTTTAATCGATTGAAACATGTTTTAATCGATTGAAAAAATTCTGACCGCTCATAATTAAAATCTGATCGATCACATTTGATTCTAATCGGTCATATTTGTATTCTGATCGATCATAATGAGTTCTAAATGGTTTTAATCGATTAAAAACAAGTTGTATCAATTAAAATACTGTAAAAACACTTCTTTGAACATTCTAATTGATTTTAATCGGTTCTTTCAAAACGACATCAGTTAAAAACATGTTTAAGAAAGCTTTTGTAAAAATACTTTGTTTTTAGTTGTTTAAAATGATTTTAGAGGCATTTTGCAAAATCTTTAAGTGAAGAACCTTCATGCAATAGAAAAGATAAAATGATTTTACCTAAGCATTCTATTTAAAACATACTAAATTATCCATTTTCTTTGAATAAATAAAAGAGACAAACAATTCATTTAACTATAGGAACCCAAATATATTTTCCTTTAGGAACACCAAAATGTTTGATTTTACATCTATTTGAAGTATGACCATGTTTCATACAATAAAAACATGCTTTAGATGTAACATTTGAAAATGATGCATTTCTAATTATAGATGCTCTAGTTCCTTTTTCTACCCATACTCTTTTCTTTTTAATTTTAGGCTTTTTCAAAGGAACTCTTTGATTTACATTATTTTGAGCAATTCCCATTTCATGCTTCTTAAGATCATCAATTTCTTTTTCGGCTTTGTCAAACAAATGGTTAAGAATATCTATGTCATATTCATGCTCTTTACAATTTGCACATGCTAAGTCCTTATCATCATTCTCATCTATGCATACAATTTTCGTTTCTAAGGTTCCCTTTTCCTCTAAACATGAAATTTTCGTTTTTAAGGACTCTACCTCCATTTTGGAACTACTTAAACTCTTTTTCACAGCTTTGTATTTATTGTTCAAGTCCTTAAAAGCACTAAACAATTCATTATATGCATTTTGTAATTCATCAACATCATTTTCATCATCACTTGAGGATGAGTCGGAATCACTAACCTCAAAGTCGGAAGAAATGATGTCATTTGCCAACAAGCAAATGTTAGCTTCTATTTCTGAGTCGCTTGATTCCGAAATTGAGTCACTATCATCGGTTCCTTCATAAGTTACTCTTAGTTTTGCCCACATCTCTTGAGCACTCTTACAAGTGGATATTCTGTAAAACTCCTCAAGGGTTAAAGCAGATGAAATTATATTTCTAGCCCTAACATCAAATTGTGCTTTTCGACTTTCTTCGGCAGTCCATCTATCAAAAGGTTTAAGAACGTCAACACCGTTCTCTGTAATTTTAGGAACAAATGGACCGTTTAAAATTGCGTCCCAAACGCCTCTATCAACTGACTCTAAAAATATTTGCATACGTACTTTCCAAAAAGGATAATTTTGACCCGCAAAAAGTGGGGGTCTGTTGATAGACGCACCTTCGGCAAAAGTTTGATTTTGTCCGGCCATTTTCGAAAATATTTGAATGACTATCAAAGCAAGCTCGATACCACTTGTTAGAATCGCGCAGCTGAAATGTTCGCGTGGTCGGACAAAAACCAAGAGGGGGTGAATTGGTTTCTTAATAAAAATTAGGTTTTCAAAATTTTCCCCAAATTTTACCGATTAAAAACTGCGTAAATGTAAATAGAGAAGAGTAGAGAAGATTACACGAGTAGGTTTATACTGGTTCGGATCAAAAGACCCTACGTCCAGTTGCTAATCACTCAAAAGAGGATTAACGCTGTCACTAAGAACAAATTGTTACAAACAAATTACAAATGAACGAGATAAAGATCGGAATACACCTCTCTTGAAATCCACAAGAGATGATGAACAGACTTTCCCCGAGAGACGGCACAGACACACAATCCACTAAGAACTCCACTTAGTGATTCTTATCGCTTCTAGCCCACACTAGGTTCGAAAGCCCCAAGAGATGAAGAACAATTTTCCCCAGAGACGGCACAGCACACAATCCACTAAGAACTCCACTTAGTGATTCTTATCGCTTCTAGCCCACACCAGGTTCAGAAAGCCCCCTTTCCTTGCAACAAACAGTTCTCTGGCACTCACAGCACTTAACTTTTGTATGGAAAGAGTTGTTCTTATTTTCTGAGTGCCAAAGCAGAGTTTAAGTAGGGAAATTAGGGTTTTGGAATTGGGGATTTCGAAACTAGGGTTCTTGGTAATTGGGTTTTCGAAAATAGGGTTTGTTTGAAGTTTAAAATCAGAAACAGACTGAAATAATCGATTATTTTGAGTAATAATCGATTAAAACAGATCCAAATACGTCAGAACCCAATCCTCTCTGGTTTAATTGATTATTTGGTGAAATAATCGATTATCTGTACGGAACTGTACGGAATAATCGATTATTTTGCTGTTTAATCAATTAAAACAGTGAGTTTTAGACAGAAAATGGTTTTCTCACTGTTTTAATCGATTATATACCTATTTAATCGATTAAAGCCGAGTCTGCATGATAAATTTGAGCATTTTGAAGCTTCTAAGTTACAGACTATGTACCGGCTATCTTAGCCTCTAAAATTACAGACTCAATCAAGCTAAAACAGAGTTATTACAATACAGAAATCATCAATCTTCAATCTTCAATACTCTAAGTCTTTAAGCTCTTGGATCATCATCAAAATCAACATTCTTCATGATCATTATTTGCAGCATCAAGTCCTTGAATATGTCTTCATCAAATCCAACAAGTGCTTCAATCTCCCCCTATTTGATGGAGACAAATAACCACTGCACCTGCACAAAAAATAACAGAACAGAGACATATGATTTTGTGATGTGTGTGTAGTGTCAGTTATAAGAAAATACTTCTCCCCCTATTTGACTTCATCAAAAAGTGTTTAATTACAATCCATAAGTACCATGTAGGTACCCAAAAAAAAAATTGACAAAAAAAACAAGTGAACGAAAGAAAAAAAGAAATTTCACTCATCACCATCCCAGGGACCCTGATTGAGTTGGAGGTCTCCAATTCTGTTGAAGATATCCTCCAGTTGATTATCAATGTGCTGAAATCTGGCAATGGAGTCTTCATAAAGTCGATTCTGGCGAGCTTGTAGAGCAAATGTCATCTCCATGTGCCTCCTTTGATTTGTTTGCATTTCATTCATCTGATGCAGCATAGTCCGTTCGAACTGTGAAAGAGGCGTGCCACGGTCAGGTTGTGCCACATAAGTAATCACTTCCAATGGAGACTGCTCTTCCATAACATCTTCCATAGGGTTTGTTTGTCTTGCTTCAGCAACACTTGGAGCACTAGTATTCTCATCTTCTTCCTCCTCTTCTTCTTCTTCTACTTCTTCTTCTCTCCCAACTTCTTCTTTTGAAATCCAATCACCATCAATCTTAATGAATCCCATTTTATGAAGGATGGAGTTGTTAATCTCATTTGTGGAGCGAACGGTTTCAGCCAATTCTCTTTCTAAGTCAACACCAAAATGAGTTAGAAATTTAGAAATTAAGATTGCATAAGGATACCTAAAATCACTTAGCCTTTTTGCTTTGATCATATGGTCCTTGATGACAAATACCCAGTTTACTCTGATTCTGTGATGGATATAGTACATTAGTACCAAATCACCTTCATTCAGTACTGCATGATTGCTCCCCCTGGGAGTAAGCTGCCAGGCCACTATGAACGCAAGAATTCTTTCTTCAAGGTTAAGCTTTCCAGTGTTGAAGGAACTCGTAGAGTCACGCTTATTTCTCAAACAAGAACGAAAGTATTGAACTTTGTTGAATTCTTCTACATCAGAGGTATATCCTTTAGTGACTTTTACTCCTTCATCATTGAGTCCAGCAATATTTTTCCATACAGTGGGAGTAATCTCAATTTCCACTCCTTTAACTTGAGTTTTGAGTGTAGAACCTTCAAATGACAGATTAGTAAAGAAAACTTTGATAAGGTCAGGATAGATTTTACCATTGAGCTCGAGGAACTTCTGAAGTTTCTGGTGCTACAGCAGCTTTCGAACACCTCTGAACCCTTCAGCATCCAACCACGAGAATTTCAGAACCTTGGGAATATTAATCTGTTTTCTGCTCATTTCGTGAATGAATAATTCCATCTTTTCTTGGTTCCCATTGAACTAGGTTTCAATGTGCCCTCCTCCTGATGTTTCTTGGACAGCAGCTGAGGATTCTCCTCTGCTGAACTTCCTCCTCCCAGATTTGGTGCGCTTGAACATGTTGTTTGAGAGATGAACCGAATACAGAGAAGAGGGAATATTTTTCCAAGGAGAGAGTACAAGATTTTCGAATCAGCTATTGCATACTAAAATGAATGAGAGAAACCGGACCCTTCATCTACTTTGAATAGTCAATTTTGTCTTTTTGTGAATTACTGCAGTTCTGCTCCATGTGTCAGAGATGGTAAAGGCAGAGAGAGAGAGAGTAACACTCGATTGCCTTCACATCTGATTTCCAATCATAGTCTTTCAGCTTTTATTGGATAACCATTACATTTAAGAGAGTAGCTGAAGTTGTTTGCAGTTGCAAAGGAACTTATCTCAATCTGTAGTAAGTGATCAGAGGCAACGCACACACTACTAGCCCTAGAAAAAATTAACTAATTGATTTTCCATAAAATCAATTGATTTTCAATTAATGATATAGGTGCAGATTATCAAAAGTAAAATAAATAGATTGAATAGAAGATTTAATCGATTGATTCAAAAAGGAAAAACATGCAGAGCTACAAATTTATTGAAATAAATCGATTAAAAACTTATTTAATCGATTAAACTGGCAATACATCATGAACAGAGACTGAGAATCAGGAAATCAACAGATTATTTTGCAGTTTCAATCGATTAAAACACATAATTTCAAAATTTTCAAACAATTTAATCGATTGAACATATTATCAACCTGTTAAAAAACACAAAATCATAATAAAGAATCAATTATTCAATACTAGATAGATCCAAAATTCCTAATTCAGTTCTAAACATATTAAGTCTATCTCTAGGAAGTGGTTTGGTGAACAAGTCACCTAATTGTTTCTCAGTATCAATGAATAAAATTTCACAATCACCCCTAGATACATGTTCTCGAATAAAGTGATGTCTAATTTTAATATGCTTAGTTCTAGAGTGTTGTAGACCCCAAATCTTGCCCGGCCTCCAAATAAAGAGAAGAAGACTTCCTATTCGAAGATGGACGAAGCCTAACAAGCCACTAGGAGAGACTATTAGGCCCCACACTAGGATAGGAAGGATTTTCTGTACAAAAATAAGTTTTCTCGCCTCTTTGGGACGAGACCGCCGTCTCGAAATCGAGACCGTCGTATCGCCTCAGGCAAGTGGCGAGACCGCCGTCTCGTTTGATGAGACGGCGGTCTCGCCACCTGCGAATGGCGAGACGACGGTCTCGCTTTCCCAGACGGCGGTCTCGCCACCTGCGAATGGCGAGACGGCGGTCTCGTTTGGCGAGACGGCGGTCTCGTTTGGCAAGACGGCGGTCTCGACCCTCTCAGACGAGAACGGCGGTCTCGCCACTGCCAGGCGCGAAAACCTATAAATAGGGGTCCTCCCCCCCTCATTTCCACACCACACAGCTTTTTACTCTCCCTTCTCTCTAAAACTTCTCTCTAGAATCCCTCCGACGCATTTCCGGAGCTTCTGAGCGCTTTTTTTGAGTGTTTTTTCGACGTCTAGAAGAGTTTCCAGCATCGTGTAGAGTGAAGAGCTGCCAAAAAGCACCCATTTTTGTTAAAGAAATAAATAAGAAAGCTTGATTTGGAGGTTTAAATTCTCTCTCTCTACTTTTACTGTTTTAATTTTAAATTATGCAATAGATTAGGGCCATGTAGTCATAAATTTAAATTCCGCATAATAAAAGGGAAAAAACGTTATTTTCACCGGTTTAAATATTTTTAGATAGCTGGCCTATCATAGGGAACCCGAAAGGGGCGTAGTAAAGGAACTAATACTTCCTTTACACGTAACTAACTCCCTTACCCAACTCTAGTTCTAATGACCAAAGTTGGTTTTCGAAAACCAACGCCTTTTAAAACCCCTTTTCCGATGTTTCCAGTAAAAACATCGGTGGTGACTCCACAGAACCCTTCAAAAATTAGTCCTTGGGTTAGCCCGGTTATCGGACAACCCAAGGACGACCTTTCGAAAACCTCGCCCCTAGGTTAGCCCGGTTATCGGACAACCTAAAGGCGTTGTAACCACCCATAAAAAACGCGAAAATCAAAAGGGTCGAAAACCATCGCGTCGCTCCGACCGCCCTCGTTTTTGAGACGACGACGACAAGTGTTGAATAGGATTCTTAGTTAGATTAATTGCACTAGTATTATCACAAACCAGAGGTACCGTGTTGAGAAACACTCCATAATCTTTCAATTGTTATTTAAGGTAGATACTCTGAGCACAACAACTCCCAACTGCAATGTATTTAGCTTCTGTAGTTGAAAGAGCTACACATGCTTGTTTTTTGCTGTGCCATGATATGAGACTGCTTCCCAGTAAATGGCATGTACCAGAGGTACTTTTCCTATCCAATCTACATCCTGCAAAGTCAGAATCAGAAAATCCAACAAGTTTAAGAGAGGCACCTTCAGGATACCATAGTCCAACATTAATGGTTCCTTTAAGATACTTGAGAATCCTTTTAACAGCAGTGAGGTGAGATTCCTTTGGATTTGCCTGAAATCTAGCACAAAGGCAAACACTGAACATTATGTCAGGCCTACTAGCAGTCAGATATAGAAGAGATCCAATCAAACCTCTATATTTAGTTTGATCAACAGATTTCCTTTTTTCATCTAAATCTAGACAGCAATTTGTAGACATGGGTGTGAAGGATTCTTTGCAATTATGCATATCAAATTTCTTCAACAACTCATTACAATATTTAGATTGATTTAGGAAAATACCATTCCTTAATTTCTTAACTTGGAGACCAAGGAAGAAATTCAGTTCTCCCATCATAGACATCTCAAATTCACTTTGCATTTCCTTAACAAATTTATTACACAAGGCATTATTAGTAGAACCAAAAATGATATCATCAACATAAACCTGCACCAGAATAATGTCAGATCCAGATTTCTTAATGAATAAGGTTTTGTCAACTTCACCTCGTTTGTATCCTTGATCAATTAAGAAATTACTTAGCCTCTCATACCATTGTCTAGGAGCCTGTTTTAATCCATAAAGAGCCTTTTTCAGCTTGTAGACATGGTCAGGATGTTTATGGTTTTCAAAACCAGGAGGCTGAGAAACATAGACTTCTTCATTGATGAGTCCATTTAGAAAGGCACTCTTGACATCCATCTGAAGTAATCTGAAACCACTAATACAAGCATAAGCTAATAACAGTTTAACAGCTTCAAGTCTAGCTACGGGTGCAAAGGTTTCATCAAAATCAATTCCTTCCTGTTGATTATATCCTTTGGCTACCAACCTAGCTTTATTTCTAGTAATAATGCCATGTTCATCTAATTTGTTTTTGAATACCCACTTAGTACAATTACATTGATATCTTTGGATTTAGGAACTAATTCCCACACATTATTTCTTTCAAACTGATCAAGCTCATCATGCATGGCACTAACCCAATATTCATCATTTAATGCATCCTTAACAGTTTTAGGTTCAATTTGTGAAATAAATGCCATATGATTGCAGAATTGATTAAGAGAATTTCTAGTGGATACTCCCTTATTTATTTGCCCAATAACATTGTCTAGAGAAAGATCTTTTGGGACAATCCATTCTTTAGGAAGCTCATCCAAGGTATCTTCTTCCTGTTCTTCAACAATTCTTTCTGGTGGATCAGCTTTTGTAGGATCAATTGATTGATCACCTTCTTCGACAATATACTGATCTGTACCTCTGGGATGTTTTAACTGATAAGAATTATCAGCTAATTCGTCATCATCTGCAGTACCTGTTGTTTTACTCTGCAACACTCGAGGAGACTCATTAAAAACAACATGTACTGATTCTTCAACAGATTTTAGTCTTAAATTATAGACTCTATATGCATGACTGTTAGAAGAATAGCCAAAAAGATCCCTTTATCATATTTTTCATCAAACTTGCCAATATTTTCTTTCCCATTGTTTAAAACAAAACATGTACATCCAAAAACCCTGAAATAGTTTATGTTGGGTTTTCTTCCTTTGTAAAGTTCATATGGGGTTTTCTTAAGCATGGGTCTAATCAAAACTCTATTCAAAACATGACAAGCAGTGTTTACAGCATCTGCCCAAAAGTATTTAGGTAAAGCATTTTCACAAAGCATTGTTCTAGTAAGTTCCACAATGGATCTGTTCTTTCTTTCCACAACACCATTCTGTTGAGGAGTTCTTGGAGCAGAAAAGTTGTGCTTTATGCCATACTTTTCACAGAATAATTCAAACTTTTCATTTACAAATTCTCCACCATTGTCACTTTGAATAGAAGTAATGAAATAACCTTTCTCATTATGTAAAACCTTGGCAAGCTTTTTAAAAGATTTGAAAGAATCAGATTTGGCTTTTAGAAAAATAGTCCAAGTAAATCTGGAAAAATCATCAACAATTACCATGATATAGAGATTACCACCTAGGCTTTTATTTTTTGAAGGACCAACCAAATCCATGTGAAGCAGTTCCAAAGGTCTACAAGTAGAGACTATGTTTTTGTTTGAAAAGGATTTTCTAGTTTGTTTACAAGCTTCACAGATTTTGTCTTTAAGAATTTGCAGCTTAGGTAGTCCAGAAACTAAATCTTTAGTAATTAGTTTGTCAAGATGATTAAGATGAATATGTGCAAGCCTTCTATGCCATAATCAAGATTCTTCTTCTTTAGTAAGAAGAAAACTTTGAGATGAGATAAAATGCTTGATATCTAGCATGTAAATGTTGTTTAATCTCTTACCAACCAACATTACCGTATTAGATTTTGGCTCACAGATTAGGTAGATTTCTAGTTTGAAGATAACCTTGTGACCAAGATCACATAATTGACTTATACTAATTAAGTTGTGCTTGAGACCTTCAACAAGAAGAACATTGTGAATGGTCACGGTTCCACCATCTCCTATATCTCCAGAACCTAAGATTCTTCCCTTGTTGTTATCTCCATATGTCACGTGTCCTCTATTCTTCAATCTCAGTTTTTGGAATTTGGAAATATCACCTGTCATATGCCTTGAGCATCCGCTGTCCAAGTACCAAAGTGATTCTTGCTGCTGTTCCTGAAAAATCAAGCATCAAGTATTTGGTACCCTTAAATACTTTGGGTCCTTAGTGGTCAAATTTTCTGTTTAACATATTTTGGAACCCATCTCATTTTACCCTGTTGCACAAAGTGTTTTCTAATATGACAGAATTTTACAGTATGCCCTTTTTTCATACAATAATGACAAGATGAGAAAGGAGATGTTGTTGATTTTCTAAAAGAAAAGAAGTTCAAATACCTTTTAGTTTTAACCCCAAACTTAGGTTTGTACCCAATTCCAAGTATGATCAAAAACACAGGTGTTGAGACCTAAGAAGTGTATCTAAATTTTCTTTACCTTGAGTAAACTTAGATAAGGTTTTAATCAAATACTCAACCTTATTCTCGAGAGAGATACACTTTTCACAATTGTTGTTAGCAACAGACATTATCGGAAGATGAATTATTGTAGATTATTTCAAGATGTTCCATATCTCGTTTTGCTTTCTAATAATTCTTCTTCCAGAACTTTAACCCTATTCTCTAACCAGTTATTTAGTCCTTTTAACCGATTATTTGTATAGGATAAATCCCTAGCTTCATCATACATTTCATTGAAAGCGAGTTAGTAATGTGTTGTAATTCATTTCATTTTCTATGGGGGTTGAACTTACATGGGATGAAGAGGATTCACGACCGACCATTAAGCATAGATTCACTTCCTCACCTTCGGATACGGAACTCGAGGATGAATCATTGTCTTGCCAAGCTATGTAGGCCTTTTTCCCTTTGTACTTCATATCTTTCTTGTTTTGATTCTTGGATTTTTCTGGACATTCACTTCTTATGTGTCCCTGCTTACCACAAGAATAACAAGTATAAGTATTTTGAATAGAATCAGTTCTTTTATCAGTGTACCTTTTAACCTGGCCAGTTTTGTTCTTCTTCTTAAGAAATTTCCCAAACTTCTTAACCAACAGATTCAGATTCTCAGATTCATCTTCTTCAGAGTCACTACTTTCTTCAATCGTCTTGAGAACAATGTTTCTGCTTTTCTTCTCTGCATTTTCTTGTTCTTTAAAATGATTGATCTCCAACTCGTGTTCCCTTAGCTTACCAAACAATGATGCAGTAGTCATCTCAGTTAAGTCTCTTGATTCTGATATAGCTGTCACCTTTGGTTGCCAAGTTCTGTCCAAACATTTTTAGGATTTTGATGTTTAGCTCTTCCTTGTCAAACGTCTTGCCTAATCCAATTAGATGATTGACTATATGCAGTAGTCATGCTTTCTTTCCCTTTTCACCTCAGAGGTACCCTCATGAGTGACCTCTAGAATCTCCCACATTTCTTTGGCAGAGGCACATTGAGAAACCCTGAAAAACTCATCAAGATTTAAGGCAGAGGTAATAATGTTCTTAGCAGTATAATCATATTGAACTTTCCTATTTTCTGCATCAGTTAATTCAGCCCAGTCTTTTTCAACAATTTTACCATCCACTGTATGAGTTGGTTTGAAAGACCCATTAACAATTGTATCCCAAATACCCCTATCAATAGATTCAATAAAGATTTTCATTCTAACCTTCCAGAAAGAATAATTCACACCAGCAAATAGAGGAGGCCTATTGATGGAGGCTCCTTCAGAAAAATTCATCTTTCCCTCAGCCATTTAAACATTTCTTGGACCGAATTCTTGAGTAACTTACAAGAACCAGCTCTGGTACCAATTGTAAGAATTAATGGTTGAGTTCAAGAGGGGGGGTGAATTGAACTTTAGAAACCTTTTTCGAAAAACACTCTTTCTTTTGGAAGAATGATTAATCTTTATCCAATCTTTTATTAGGCAGATTTGGCTTCAAACAAAGCAAGAATATAAACAAGAAATGAAAAGAGATGAAAGCAGAAATTCAACACAAGAGTTTATACTGGTTCACTCTTCCCAAGAGCTACATCCAATTCTTGACAAATCTGCCAAGTTCCACTAATTCCAAGTGAAAATACAAACCAGTAGATATACGCCAATCTACCCCAAGAACTACCTTACAACACCACAAGATAGACTCTTGAATAACCACCCAGTAACCAAACCCAGTTACTTTAACCAGTACAGATTCAAACCCAATCTACACAATTAGACTTTGTACAAGTATATGAAAAGAATAAACCTGGACTGCAGCTTTAACAATATAGAAGTCCAGAAGAAAATTTCCTAACTCAAAACATTCTCTCTTGATGATCTTTCAACAATCTTGATCAAAACGCCTTATGATATGAAAAGTTTATGAATGCTCAGAGAAAGGCACGAATATGAGAGCTCCAAGATTGCTTTCAATTGTTTTCCTAATTGTATATTCAAAAGAGAAATCAAAATTGTATCTATAGAGTAAAAGAGAGAGACTGATAGATTCAATCGATTTAAAATGGTGTTTCAATCGATTGATTTCATTTAAAACTCATTCAATCGATTAATTCGAGCTTTCAATGGATTGAAACAGTTAGAAGAAAAATGGTAGCTCTCTGTTTCAACAGATTAAAATATATTTCAACAGATTGAAATTCTGTGATACCTTAGAATGAAAAATGATCTCTCTGTTTCAACAGATTAAAACTTATTTCAACAGAATGAAATTCTGTGATATCTTAGAATGAAAAAATGATCTCTCTATTTCAACAAATTAAAACTTTATTTCAACAGATTGAAATTCTGTGATATCTTAGAATGAAAAAATGATCTCTTTGTTTCAACAGATTAAAACTTATTTCAACAGATTGAAATTACGAAACCTTTAATATGGAAAAACCATCAAGAACATTTTAACCTGTTGATTCTGCGATTCAATCAATTAAAATTTTGACTGTATATATATATTTCCTATTTTAAGTGATTTTAACAGATTGAAACTTCTTTTTAACAGATTGAAAAACTCAGTTTGTTTTTTTAATGCTTAAAGATTGGTTTTTCATGCAGTAAAATAAGTTATATGAAATGCATCATTTATAGGCGCTTATCACAAGATCTACTGAAACTATCAAGAGATTAAATTCTAAACCTATAACCTATTCACCTACACACCCACAAAATAAACTCTATAAACTCTATATGTCTTCATCAAATCCAACAAGTGCTTCAATGAACACCTCTTTTGAATCCACAAAGGATGAACAACAACTTTTTCTAGAGATGGCACAACACACAATCCACTAAGAAACCCACTCAGTGATTCTTATCGCTTCTAGCCCACACTAGGTTTTCAAAAGCCCCTTTTTCTTCCTTACAAAAATTTCTCGCAGTCACAACTCTTAACTTTTGTATGAAAAATGTTTGTTTAATTTGTAGAGATCCTTAGAGAACCTTAAGTAGAGAGAATAGGTTTTGGGAAATGATGATTTTCGAAAACATAAGAATTGGGAATAAGGTTTTCGTAAATTGGTCTAGATTTGAATTTCAAAACTCATAACAGAAGTAATTAATCGATTATCTTGAGTGATAATCGATTATTCCAGAGCCATTTTCGCAGAGGAGCAAAACAGGACCAGGATAATCAATTATCTGGGTGAATAATCGATTATCCTGAGTGATAATCGATTATCACAGTAAGCTTTTCATAAAAACAATTTTCAGTCTGTGATAATCGATTATCCTGAGTGATAATTGATTATCATAGTGTATTTTTGATAAAAATGAGTTTTTAGAGGTTTTAGAGGATGGTCTATGTGCCGGCTATCTTGGACTCTAATTTTACAGACTCAAAAAGACAAAAACAGAGTTATTACAAGTAAATACACATGGTTATAAGTCTTCAAGTCATTAAGTTCTTTGTTCTTGAATCATCATCAAAATCTTCAAGCTTCATATCCTTGTATGTTTAACAGTCATTGGATGAGAGGTGTTGAATATAGAGGAAAAACTGTATAGGGTTAATCCCCTTGTGTCTTAACCACACATAGGGAAATGTATTTATAATAAAGAGAGGTACAACTAAAAAGAGTAACCAAATACAAATAGGGTAAATAAAAGATATTGTTTGATATTATGATTAACAATATCTAACAATATCTCAATAATATCAAACAATATCAACTAATATCTAAACATATCTAACACTCCCCCTCAAGCTGGAGCATACAAATCATATGTGCCAAGCTTGCTACAAAGATAATCAATTCTAGGCCCCCGTAAAGACTTAGTAAAAATATGTGCTAGCTGATCACTTAAGTTAACAAACTAATGAGTCCCTAGTTGCCCCAGAGGTGGGAGAGGTCATCCCTAGGAGGAGTACTAGAAGCATGACTACAAGGGAGGCCTCTTCTTCACCTTCCATTTTGAATTTACTTAGTATTTTTACTTAGTATTTTCTTTTTCTATGTTTTTCACTTATTTTCGCTTTCTTTTTGTAGGCTCACTTTTTTCACCTCCTTTTTGAAGAATACCACCTTTTTTGGTGGAAAAGAAGCCTTGGATCCATAGGATACATGCATGGGCAGCCCAAAGGTGTAGGACACTCCTTTTTCATGTCCTACACCCCTTTTTGGAGAGGAAGAAGCTTAGGATGCGGGATTGGTTGGCTTGGGACAACCCAAAAGAAAGCACACCTCTTTTTTCATGTTCTCCACACCCTTAGAGGTATTTTTGGTGGGCTAGAACGAATTTAATATATTTGGACCATGGGGAATCTAGCCTTTAGGTTTAGGTTAAGTTTATGTCTCATTTTATAATTCCATCTAGGTCCCTCCCCCAAAAGCCTATAATAGAAGGCTTCCCCTCATGTAATTAGGTTGAAAATTTTATGACAAGTTGTAAGGTTTCTTAGAGTGTTTCATCTCTTTGAGTGTCTTATCTTGAACATTGGTTCAAGTGGCGGCAACCACAACTTATCTAGGGTGGCTCATCCCCTAGTGGCATGCCAACACTCCACCACCACCATAATTCTCTTCTCTTCCTCTTTTCTTCTTTATTTCTTCACTCAATTTATTTATCCAAGGGGCTGGTCCATTTTTCCAGCCATTTTCTTTATTCTTTTCTAGTTTCATTCCATCTCTTCCTCCCTCCATAATCATTGGAAATAAACCTTCACATCTAGATAGACAACTATCTTAATGTCCAGTGGGAATTTTCCTTGGGTTTGCTTATTTTATTGCTTAAAGCACCTTATCTTCTTAAAATTCTGCACCTTACTTTATTTTACATCATTTGGTATTTAGAGCTTAGGCTGTTACTAGTAAGGTATTTTTGTTGTTGCCTTGACTCCATTCCTTATGTAGCTTGTGTTTTGTGGTCTAACTTTGTTTTTGTGGCCATTTGGTTTGCGGTGCTTCACTCAAAAGTTTGGGCATGAGGTTGGTCCAATACTATACTCACCTAAGTTTCATTTTATGGCATGTATGATGTTTGATAAAATGTCTAGCCAAAAAAAATCTGCACTTGATTATGTTACATATTCTTCTAAGTTTAATGTCTTCCTAAATGTTCCTATCCTTTGCTTTTGAGTTATATGTCTAGTATCTCTTGTTGAAGTTTTCTTTTATTGGCTTCCAACACTTGAAATTGCATGATGAATTAATTAGTTAAGTCCATGCATGATGAATTGATCTAGGATCCTAAACATAGGGACTAAGTGATCAAATTTTTGCTAGCAACTTTAAACAACTTTTGGCAAGTCTAGAATCAAGTTAGAACAAAAAATATTTTTACACAAAAGTACCTTGGCCAAAACCTTATTGCTTCAAAAAGAAAAAAAAGAAAAAAAAAATTCTGCACTTATAAGATTTGATTCTAGAAATTTTCATAATACTTGGTTGCATGATTAAAATTTGGCAAATTAGTTCTAACATTGTAGGAACCTTAGTCTTCTTTATGTGTGTACTTGGTTGAAAATTTGGATTGCATGTTTTAAGTGTTTCTCAAATTTCTTTCTAGCTTTTCTTGTTTTAGTCTTGTTCAAAGTTTTGTCTAAATTTCCCTCTTAGTAAACCTTCCTTAATTTTGTGCTTTTATTACTTGTCTTAGGTTTCTTTAAGTTTTGTCTTTGAAAGTTTTCTATTTTTTGGAACTCTTAAGTGTTTTGGTTGGCGTACATCTTTCCATTTGATTGCCATTTTTCAAGAGAAATTTTTAAGACTTTAAAGAGAATTTTTGAAAATTTAGAAATTTTTCTACTTGAAGAATGGAGTGATCCTACCAATCAAACTTGTGTGAGGAGCCAAACACTTGAGTGACTTGATTTACATTTTAACCTTTCATCTTTTGTGTTTTGTGTTAGTTTAACTTGTTTTGTAGACATGTCAAATTCCTCATTAGAGAAGGAAATCAATGTGGGGGCATCTAATGAAGGACAAATAAAAGGTCCAGCGGAACAAACTCTAGTGGAATTAATTAGAGAAATGGAATTGTCCCGAAAGAAAAGTGAAAGACATTTAAGGGAGACAATCCAAAGACTTGAAGCGGAGAAGTCCCAAAGAGAGAGAAGGCATTCATACTCATCAAGTTCCTAAGAAGAAGAAGATAGGAGATACAATGGAAGGAGGCAATCTTGATGTGAACATGACCTATGATAAGGGCTAGAGCAAGGGAAACAAAGGAAGCTCTTCAACAAGTATTGTTGGTTGGCCAAATTGTGTTTTGGATTAATCAATTAATGGGCTTTAGTTTGATTTTGTTTTAAGTTGTAATAAGGGCCCAATTGAAAATTTAGTCATCAGCCTTTGGGAGACCAAGGGGTGCATAACTGATTGACTTTTGGTTGCCACAATTTCAGTTACAATCAATCATTTAGTAGTTTTCAATTCCTAAGTTAATAAATCATTATTAGCATTTATTTTCCTTTAATGAATATTTGTAATTCTGATGGTAAAGCTTCTTTATAAGCTGAACCATTTTTATCAGAAATAACAAGTTGAGTTTTATTTTTAGAAATACTAGAGTTTATCTCTTTTATCTTAGTGAGAGTGATTCTCCTAAGTTCTTGAGTGATTCAAGAATATTTGGCTGTATCAAAGGACTTTCACATCCTTTGTGTGTTGCCTTCCTTGGAAAGAGTGATTCTTTCCTTCCACCTTCTTTCTAATTCCTAAATTTCTTACAAGGTTCTAACCTTAAAGATCCTAAATCACCCCTTCTGATTCATATCAAATCTAGGCGCATTAACACTCCAAGAAGGAACAACATCAAGATACCCAAGTTTTACGGAGATAATGATCCAGAAGTCTAGCTTGATTGGGAGGCTAAAGTGGACCAAATCTTTAATGTAAACCCAGTAGGGGACTAGGAACAAGTAGATTTAGTTGTAGTAGAATTTGAGCGATATGCCATGACTTGGTGGCATAAGGTTTGTAACGATAATTACCAAGGGCAACCCACGACTTCTTGGATGGACATTAAATATTTAATGCGCGCTAGATTTGTTCCTTCCTACTATAGGAGGGAGCTCCTGTTGAAGCTCCAACGGCTTTAACAGGGTAATATGTGTGTGAATGATTACTTCAAGACGATAGAATCTTTGCTACTTAGGGTCGGTATGCATGATGAAACTAATGAGACTAAGGTAGCTAGGTTTGTTAGTGATCTTAGAAGAGATATCCAAGACTTAGTATAATTATACGAATACTCCTCAATTGAAAATGTTTTACATCTTGCTCTGAAAATCGAAGCTCAATTGAAAAGAAAAGATGGGGCTAAAAGGAGTTATTCGCATAATGACTGCTACAATTCAAATTGGAAGGACAAGGGCAAGGAAAAGGAAAAACCAGAGAGAAACCCTTCCAAATTTCTCCAAGAGGTGCTCCCTAAGGGAAACCCTTCAAAGAACACCACTCCTAACATCTTTGCGCCTCAAAGGACTAGTTCCATAAAATGTTTCAAATGTCTTGGGTATGGGCACATTGCTTCAAACTGTCCTACAAAAAGGATATGATTTTGAGTGCAAACGGAGATGTCAAGAGTGAACATTCCTCCTCATCTAAAGAGAATTCCTCTTAACACTCTTCCTCAAGTGATGAAGAGATCACACCTTGTGAAGACAATTTGTTAATAGTAAGGCAGATGTTGGGTCATGTCCAAAAGGATCTTGACAATACTCAAAGAGAAAATATTTTTCACACCCACTGCCTTATTAATGACAAATTGTGTTCACTCATCATCGATGGGGGAAGTTGTGTGAATGTTGCTAGCACGAGGGTAGTAGACAAGCTTGGTTTACCCACTACTCCTCATGTCAAGCCATACAAGCTTTCCTGGCTTAGTGAGGAAGGCGAGATAAAGGTCAATAAACAAGTCCTCATTAGCTTTGCGATTGGGAACTATAAAGATGAGGTTCTTTGTGATGTTGTGCATGTTAGAATCGTGCAGCGGAATGTTCGCGTGGTCGGACAAAAACCAAGAGGGGGGTGAATTGGTTTCTTAATAAAAATTAGGTTTTCAAAATTTTCCCCAAATTTTACCGATTAAAAACTGTGTAAATGTAAATAGAGAAAGGGATAGAGTCTTACACAGGAAATTTATACTGGTTCGGATCAAAAGACCCTACGTCCAGTTGCTAATCACTCAAACAGAGGATTAACGCTGTCACTATAAACAAAGTTATTACAAACAAGTTACAATGGAAGAGATAAAGTAAAGATAACACCTCTCTTGAAATCCACAAGAGATGAAGAACAACTTTCCCCAGAGACAGCAGAGCACACAATCCACTAAGAACTCCACTTAGTGATTCTTATCGCTTCTAGCCCACACCAGGTTCAGAAAACCCCTTTTTCTTGCAACAAACAGTTCTCTAGCACTCACAGCACTTAACTTTTGTATGAAAAAGGTTGTTCTTTTTTTCTGAGTGCCATAGAAGAGTTTAAGTAGAGAAATTAGGGTTTGGGAATTGGGATTTTCGGAATTAGGGTTCTTGGGAAAAGGGTTTTTGAAAATAGGTTTGATTTGAAGTTAAAAATCAAAATCTGACTGAAATAATTGATTAAAAGAAGTATTAATCGATTAAAACAGAGCCAAATATCAACAGAACCCAAACCTCTCTGTTTTAATCGATTAAAAGGTGGTTTAATCGATTAAACCGCCTGATAATCGATTAAAAGTTGGTTTAATCGATTAAACCAGTGAGTTTTTACAGAAAATGATTTTTCTCACTATTTTAATCGATTATTTCCCTATTTAATCGATTAAAGCCGAGCCTGGATGATAAATTTGAGCTTTTTGAAGCTTCTAAGGTGCAGACTATGTACTGGCTATCTTAAACTCTAATATTACAGACTCAATCTAATTGAAACAGAGTTATTACAATACAAAACAAGTCTTCAACACTCTAAGTCTTTGTGTTCTTGAATCATCATCAAAATCAACAATCTTCATGTCTATCAAGTGCAGCATCAAGTCCTTGAATGTTCAACAGTGCCAATGGAAGCGTCCCATATGTTACTTGGTAGGCCGTGGCAATTTGATAAACAAACCTTTCATGATGGCTATACAAACAAGTTTTCTTTTAACTTCCAAGGGCGCAAGATCACTTTGAAACCCCTTTCCCCTCAAGAAGTTAGGAAGGACCCAGAAAAAAATGTAAAAAAAGAGAAAAGAAGAAAACGAAACAAAGAGAGAAAAAAAAGAGAAGGGGTCAACCTCTAAGGCGAAGGGCATCATGATCTCCCACAAGGGGATTAAGAAGGTACTTTTAGCTCATAAACCCCTACTCTTAGCATATCCTCCTCTAGGTTCTTCCCCTGCATTTCATGAACAATCTCCAAGTTTGTCCAAGAGTCTAGAGTTAGTATTGGATGAATTTCAGGATGTTTTTCAAGAACCTCCTAAGGGGCTTCCACCTCTAAGGGGGATCGAACATCAAATAGACTTCTTACCTGGTTCATCCATTCCTAACCGGCCGACTTATAGGGAAAACCCAGAAGATTCTAGAGAGATTGAAAGGCAAGTCAAGGAATTAAAAGTTAAGGGTTGAGTCCAAGATAGCATGAGTCCTTGTGCAATGCTGGTAATTTTCATCCCTAAAAATGATGGAAGTTGGCGGATGTGCACGGACTATAGGGCAATCAATAATATAACTGTTAAGTATAGGCACCCAATTCCAAGGCTAGATGAGTTACATGGAGCTTCCGTGTTTTCCAAAATTGATCTGAAGAGCGGATATAATCAAATTAGAATTAAAGAAGGAGATGAATGGAAAACCGCTTTCAAGACCAAATTTGGACTATACGAATGGTTGGGCATGCCCTTTGGCTTAACCAATGCTCTGAGTACGTTCATGTGGCTAATGCATCACGTGCTCTGGTCTTTTATAGGCAAGTTTGTAGTGGTATACTTTGATGACATCTTAGTCTATAGCTTGTCTGAGGAAGAGCATGTGTATCATCTTAGGAGTGTACTTGAAACCCTTAGGAAAGAGACCTTGTATGCAAATAGGGAGAAGTGCATTTTTGGCATGGATCATGTAGTCTTCCTAGGGTTTGTAGTGAGTTCAAAGGGAGTCCAAGTGGGCGAAGAAAAAGTGACAGCAATTAGAGATTGGCCAACTCCCACAAATGTGAGTGAAGTGAGGAGTTTCCATGGGTTGGCTAGTTTCTATAGAAGATTTGTTAGAGATTTTAGTACAATTGCGGCCCCCTTAAATGAAATAGTGAAGAAGGCTGTGGGTTTTCAATGGGGCAAGGATCAGGAAAATGCTTTTCAAACACTTAAAGAAAGACTTATTAATACACCACTCCTAGCCCTTCTAAACTTCACCAAGTCATTCGAGGTTGAGTGTGATGCTTCAAATATAGGCATTGGGGCAGTCTTGCTTTAGGAAGGCCACCCCATAGCTTACTTTAGTGAGAAGCTGAAAGGGAGTCATCTCAATTACTCCACCTATGGCAAAGAGTTGTATGCTCTTGTTAGGGCTTTACAAACTTGGCAACATTACCTTCTTCCAAAGGAGTTTGTGGTCCATAGTGATCATGAATCCCTTAAATTTTTGAAATGCCAAAGCAAGCTTAACAAGAGACATGCTAGGTGGGTAGAGTTCATTGAGCAATTTCCCTATGTGATCAAACACAAGCAAGGGAGGAGTAACATAGTGGCTGATACTCTATCAAGGAGACATACTTTGTTAAGCCTTTTAGAAATAAAATTTTTAAGCTTTGATTATATTCGAGAATTGTATCCTAGAGATGACGACTTTTCCAAGATTTATAGTGAATGCCTAAAGGGGGGTCATAAGGACTTTTACATTCACAAAGACTATCTTTTCAAAGGAAAAAGGATTTGTGTACCCCAGGGGTCTTTAAGGGCTTCACTTGTCAGGGAATCTCATGAGGGTGGTTTAATGGGACATTTTGGGGTGTCTAAGACTTTAGAAATCCTTAGTGAACACTTTTACTGACCACACATGAAAAGACATGTTGAAAATTTTTATGAAAACTGCATTGCATGTAAGAAAGCCAAGTCTAGGGTCGAACCTCATAGACTTTACACCCCTTTGCCCATTCCTACTTCGCCTTGGGTAGACATATCCATGGATTTTGTACTTGGGCTTCCAAGGACAAAGTGAGGAATGGATTCCATCTTTGTGGTAGTGGATCAATTTTAAACAATGGCCCATTTTATTCCCTGCCACAAGACAGACGATGCATGCCTAGTTGCAAATCTCTTCTTTAGAGAAGTTGTTAGATTGCATGGGATACCTAGGAAAATTATATTTGATAGAGATACTAAGTTCTTGAGTCACTTCTAGAGGACACTATGGGGAAAATTTGGAACTAAACTCCTTTTTTCGACCACTTGTCACCCCCAAATAGATGGTCAAACAGAAGTAGTGAATAAAACTTGTCTCAACTATTAAGATGCATGATTTCTAGGAACCCCAGAGAGTGGGAGAACATAATTCCCCATGTAGAGTTTGCATATAACCGGGTGGTTCATTCCACTACCTCCCACTCTCCTTTTGAGGTCGTTTATGGGTTTAATCCCCTAACACCTTTAGACATCCTTCCTCTACCTACCCATGAAGCTTGGACTAGCCAAGATGGTCTAGAAAAATCTAAGATCATTAAGGACCTGCATGCCTGAGTTAGAGCCAACATTGAGAGGAAAGTAGGTCAGTATAGCAAACATGCCAATAAGGGAAGGAAGGAAGTCATCTTCCAACCTAGAGATTGGGTATGGCTTCACTTGAGAAAGGAGCAATTCCCGACTCAAAGTAAGTCCAAACTTAACCCCCGAGGTGATGGACCTTTCCAAATAGTTAGGAAAATAAACAACAATGCATATGAGTTAGATCTACCAGCTGAATATAACATTAGTAACCTTTTTAATGTTGGTGATCTTACTCCTTTTGATGCAGGTTTTGCAAATTCGTGGACGAATTCTCTCCAAGGAGGAGAGGATGATGAGTCCCTAGTTGCCCCGGAGGTGGGAGAGGTCATCCCTAAGAGGATTACTAGAAGAATGACTAGAAGGGAGGCCTCCTCTTCACCTTCCATTTTGAATTTACTTAGTATTTTTATTTAGTATTTTCTTTTTCTATGTTTTTCACTTATTTTCGCTTTCCTTTTGTAGGCTCACTTTTTGCACCTCCTTTTTGAAGAATACAACCTTTTTTGGTGGAAAAAAAGCCTTGGATCCATATGATACATGCATGGGTAGCCCAAAGGTGTAGGGCACTCCTTTTTCATGTCCTACAGCCCTTTTTGGAGAGGAAGAAGCTTAGGATGCGGCATTGGTTGGCTTTAGGTTTAAGTTAAGTTTATGTCTTCTTTTATAATTCCATCTAGGTCCCTCCCCCAAAAGCCTATAAATAGAAGGTTTCCCCTCATGTAATGAGGTTGAACATTTTATGACAATTTTGTGAGGTTTCTTAGAGTGTTCCATCTCTTTGAGTGTCTTATCTTGAACATTGGTTCAAGTGGCGACAACCACCACTTATCTAGGGTGGCTCATCCTCTAGTGGCGTGCCAACACTCCATCACCACCATAATTCTCTTCTCTTCCTCTTTTCTTCTTTATTTCTTCACTCAATTTATTTATCCAAGGGGCTGATCCATTTTTCCAGCCCTTGTCTTTATTCTTTTCTAGTTTCATTCCATCTCTTCCTCCCTCCATAATCCTTGGAAATGAACCTTCACATCTAGATATACAACTATCTTAATATCTAGTGAGAATTTTCCTTGGGTTTGCTTACTTTATTGCTTAAATTCTGCACTTTATTAGTCTTGATTTCTCCAGACATAATCTTTTCCCAAATGAAATGACAGTCAATCTCAATGTGTTTGGTCCTCTCATGAAAGATATGATTAGAGTTAATATGAAGAACAACCTGATTATCACACACAAGTGTCATTTGAGTGACATCTCCAAATTGTAACTCTCTAAGCAATTGCTTTAGCTAAACAAGTTCACACATAGCCGACACCATAGCTCTATATCCTGCTTCTGCACTGGATCTTGCCACAACAATCTATTTCTTACTTTTCCACGAGATAAAATTACCACCAATGGAGACACAATACCTAGATGTAGATCTTCAATCAGAGGGAGATCTTGCCTGTCGCCGCCGTCCGTTCCGACGTCTAGGGACATCTCGAACGTTTATGCGATCGGTCGCGAAAAAATGGTTTAAACTCGCGTTTTATGTTAAAATTATGTTCATTGCTTCCGAGGTGCTCAACAACTGAACTATCCTCTAATAAAAGCAAGGTTTTCAAAAAGGGGTTCTTATGGAGTCGCCACCAATGTTTTGACCATAAACATTGGAAAATGATAAAAAGGCGTTGATTTTAATAAAAACCAAACTTGGCCATTATAACCAAAGTTAGGTAAGGGAGTTAGTTACGTGTGGGGAAGGTGTTAGCACCCCACAACGCCCCTTCCGGGTTCCCTATGACGGATTAATTCATTTAAGTGAAGACTACGAGAAATTACGCGATTACCCTATTTTATTGCATAATATTAAAAATGGCTATCTACATGACTTTATTTCATATTGCATACATAAAGCAATAAATAAAGCAGTAAAAGAGAAGAGAATTGAAAAGAACCTCCGTAGCAAGCTTTGTATTGCGAATCTTTTAACTGTGAGGATGCGTTTTGGCAATCCCTCGCTCTACAAAGACTCTCCTCTTCGAATACAAGATTGACTCGACTAAATTTTTACAGAAGAATCGAATGCTGGAATATAATTCCTTAACTGATTGTTACCTTATTAAGGCAATCAGAGAGTTCATTCGAAGTAGGAAGAGAAGACAAGTACTAGGAGTTGTCTAGGGTGTGAAAAAGTGGCAAATGAGCCTCCTATTTATAGTTTTCGCAGCCTGGCAGCTTGGGATGGCCGTCCAGGGCTTGGAAATCAGGGATGAGCGTCTGGAGAGGTTGGGACGACCGTCTGGGTTGGGACGGCCGTCTCAATTGAAAATTTGCCTTTGGGACAACCAACCGAAGAGTGGACGACCGTCTCACTTGGGACACGCGTCTCATTTGAATTTGGCAATTTGGGACGGCCGTCTCAACTTGTTTTGGCCAGCTTTTGTGTTCTGGGACCCCCGAGAAGCTTTCCTTTCTTTATTCGGACATCGATTGATGCCGATAGGTGCCCATTGAAGCTTTATCTTCATATAGGAAGTCTCCTTAGCCTTTATCGAGATGCCAGGCGAGCTTTATCTTGTTTATAGGAAGTCTCTTTAGCCTTTATTGAGAGGCCGGGCAAAATTAGGGGTCTACAGCTGTCCCCCCTTCACCTGCCTGGCTAATTTGTTGGCTTAATATGCCGACAAATTAGTTGGTAGGGGAAGGAGTTAACCCTTTTGCCCGGTTATCCTTCAGATGCTCCTTTGCTGATCCTCCGGATGATAAATATTTTTGATAGGTACCAACCCCTATTTGATTTGAGCCTTACTTTATAAGGCTCTGGTGCGTACTTACCCTCACCAGGTATGAGTCTGCATTTCACTAGACTCTTGTGGGTACCTACCCCCACTAGGTATGAATCTGCTCTTTGCTAGATTCTGAACCATATTCCATAAGGTTCTTGTGGGTACCTACCCCCACTTTGTATGGACCTTGTTCTACAAGGTTTTGGTGAGTACCTACCCTCACCTGGTACGAGTTCGCATTTTGCTAAACTCTTGTGGGTGCTTACTTCTGAGGTGCTCAACACTTGAACTATCCTCTAACAGAAGCAAGGTATTTGCAACCCGTTTTTGTGATGTTCTGGTGAGTATTTTACTCTACCTGATGCATTTTGCTAAGTTTTGATGAGTACCTACCCTCATCCGGTACAAACCTTATTTTATAAGGCTCTGGTGGGTATCTACCCCCACCTGGTACGAATTTGTACTTTTGCTAGATTCTGATGAGTACCTACCCTCATCCGGTATAAATCTTATTTTATAAGGCTTTGGTGGGTACCTACCCCCACCTGGTACGAATCTGCATTTTTGCTAGATTCTGATGAGTACCTACCCTCATCCGGTATAAACCTTATTTTATAAGGCTTTTGCTAGTACGAACCCTATTCTATAGGGCTCTGGTGAGTACCTACCCTCACCCGGTACGAACCTATTCTATAAGGCTCTTGTGGGTACCTACCCCCACCTGGTACGAACCCTATTCTATAAGGCTCTTGTGGGTACCTACCCCCACCTGGTACGAACCCTATTCTATAAGGCTTTAGTGAGTACCTACCCTCACCTGGTACGAACCCTATTCTATAAGGCTCTTGTGGGTACCTGCCCCCACCTGGTACGAACCCTATTCTATAAGGCTCTTGTGGGTACCTACACCCACCTGGTACGAACCCTATTCTATAAGGCTCTGGTGAGTACCTACCCTCACCTGGTACAAACCCTATTCTATAAGGCTCTTGTGGGTACCTACCCCCACCCGGTACGAACCATATTCTATAAGGCTCTTGTGGGTACCTACCCCCACCTGGTACGAACCCTATTCTATAAGGCTCTTGTGGGTACCTACCCCCACCTGGTACGAACCCTATTCTATAAGGCTCTTGTGGGTACCTACCCCCACCTGGTACGAACCCTATTCTATAAGGCTTTGGTGAGTACCTACCCTCACCCGGTACGAACCCTATTCTATAAGGCTCTTGTGGGTACCTACCCTCACCTGGTACGAACCCTATTCTATAAGGCTCTTGTGGGTACCTACCCCCACCTGGTACAAACCCTATTCTATAAGGCTCTGGTGAGTACTTACCCTCACCCGGTATGAACCCTATTCTATAAGGCTCTTGGGATGCTCTTTTTTGGCATTTAGTCTTTTGATTGATGAGTACAAACCCTCATCCGGTTTTTGGAGATGTGTTGGCGGCTTATTGTCTTTGATCATGCGCCTATTCCATGAGGAATGATTGATTTTTCTTTTTTTCTTTTTTAGTCATCCGGTTTTACCGGGGATTTCTTTGTTTTTTGGCTTTTCTTTTTAGCCATCCGGTCTTTGCCAGGGATTCTTTGTGTTTTGGCTTTTCCTTTTAGCCATCCGGTCTTGCTGGGGATTCTTCGTTTTTGGCTTTTAGCCATCCGGTCTTGCCAGGGATTTCTTGTTGGTTGTGCCTCTTGTTTTTAGGCAGAAATCTCCTGGGGATTTGTTGATTTCTGGTTAATTGTGCCTCTTGTTTTTAGGCAGATGCTTCAATAGTGGTGAAGGCTTTATACTTGTTATTTTTTGCCTCTGAATAGGCTGATGTTCCACTTGAGGATATTCGCTCTTGATAATACCTCTGAGTAGGCAGATGCTTTATTGGAAGCTTTGTGCTTTGGACTTGTATTACCTCTTATAGGTTGATTTCCCATTTCTTGGGGATATCAGCTTTTTGCTTGCCTTAGGCAGATGGCTTTCTTGGGAGTGAAGACTTTGCATTTCACTGGGGATATCCATATTGGGCGTTATAGGTGATTAACTCCCTGAGGATATGAATTTTGTAGTTTGGCTTTGCTGGTAGGCTCGCTGGGGATATATTTTCCTTTTTGGTGATCCACCAGGGATTTGATCATTTTCCGGAGATCTATTTTGAATTGCCCCCTAGGGAAGAATGGAGTTTTTGACTCCTTATTAGACGCTGTTGTTTGAGCTGGCTTTGCCTATGCTCTTATTCCTGTTGGGGAATGGGTTTTTACCTTTTTCTCGCAATTTGTATCTCTTTTTCGCGATTTGGATTTTACATATGTGCGCCTTTTATGCACATTGGCTTTTTCTTTGGATGAAAAGATATATTTTTTCTCTTTTCTTTTTGGCGATCCCTGGGGAATTTTTTTTCTTTACTTCTTGGGGATCCAATCCTTAATTTGATTTAGTCTTGAGCTCCTGACTTTGTGAGGCTCTTTATTGAGCGGAATGAAGAAATTTTCTTCTTTTTTTCTTTTTTGGAGATTCACCAAGGAGTTTGTCAGCTTCCTGGGGATCCAATTTTGATGATGGAGTCTTGGCTCCTGGTCTTGTGAAGCTCCTTTTTGAGCCGGATGAAGAGATTTTCTTCTTTTTATCTTTTTGTAGACTTTTCTTGATATGCTTTTACTTGGAGATTTTTTTTTCATTGTGGCCTCTATTGGGGAATGAAAGTTTTTCTTTTCTTTCTTTTTGTTGCCCCCTGGTGATATGGAGGATTTGTCTCCGTATTTTCTTTGATGGACTCTTATGTAGTCCTTATTTTCCTTTGGGGAATGAAGCGGAGATTCTAGCATGAGTGTGCTTGATGACCCATGTGATGATGCCGCTGAGTCGTGAGGTAATCTTTTTTGTTTTGCCTATGGAGTAGGCAAGGATCCTCTTGGGGATGATCAAGCCTTTCCGTTGGCCTTTTTCTGGTGCACCTTCTTTTATTGGGATAGAAGGTTAAAGTTATTTTCCTCGAAGCTTTTTGTTGGAATAGTTTTAATTTCGCCTTTTTCTTTCGCGACTTTGATCTTTATCACGAGTTATTTGAAATCTAGCTTTTTAATACATCACGTGTGCCTTTTATTTTATAATTTTTGTACACGTGGGCTCTTTGAAATGTAGACAGAAATAACAACGTTTATTTATTACTTCTTTTTTTTTGTGATACATTCAAGCATTTTTCAAATTACTAGAAAATATCTAAAAACCTCCTAATCATCTGCTTCTGGGCTGGAATGGGAGGATGGTGCTGGTGAAGGGATGCGGCGGAGTAGGCGGCGCTGAAATCTTGCCTGAGTCTGGACCAGATTCTCTATCTGACGGTCCGTCCTATCTTGCCTCATGGTCAGCTGACTGAACTGCTGTCGTATGAACTGGAATTCTCCTTCCATGTAAGCATGCTCGTCATCTATGCGTCGGTATAAGCCGACAAAGTCTGGATCATATGACTGCTGCTGGGATTCCGAAGTCGCAGGGATGTCCTGTGGTGTGTCAAAATCGCGCATATCCAGCAAAATCGAGATTATGGGGTTTAAAATAAACCCTGATCCTTGTCGACTAAGGATGCTCATGTGGACCAGCATTCCTCCGTTAATCGGCTCTGGTTGGAGGCTAGCTGGGAGGTCTTCTCCATCAGTGCATCCCCAATATTCAGCTAAAGGGGTGAGAAAGGGAGCCACCATGATGGCTCCTGCTGAGCCACGGGTTCCGTAATCTTTTACGGCTTTCAGGAAGGTATATCCTGGGTTGCATCGAAGCCCTTGATGCATACAGTAGATAATGAAAAGGTCAGCCAGCATTACCTTCCCTTGGCTTTCCTTCCGGCTGTGTACGGTCCCAGCTAGCAATTTATGGCATATGCGTAGCAGAGGAGAGAAAGCTGCACCCTTCAGGTGTGACGGCAGAGTATGAGCTCCAGTGATTTCCTTCCACATGCTGGTGGTGGTGAGAGCAGCAGGTTTTTCCAGATATGCAGACCGATATTCTGGTGTTCTTGTGTCTGCTCGTTGGCAGAAGCCCATTATGACATTAAAGTCATCCAGAAAAGTGGTCTGGTAGGCTCCATCCATCCAGTAGGAGACGGCTTGAGTAGGTGGCACTCCGGGAGTTGCGGATGGCATTTCCACTAGATTAACAGAAGCAAGGAATTCCAGCGTAGCAGTACGGTGGATCCGAGTAGGTGGCTCACGGAGCAGAAAGTCCCATCCTATGTTGTGGATGAACCTTCTGACATCTTGATCCCAGCCAAATGTAGCTAGGATTTCAAAATCCAAACGCAGCACGGGATGCCAGGAAAATTGTTGGATATTTGCCAGCCGCTGTTGATGTGATTCTACCAGTAGAGTGTTGGTGATAAGAGTTCTTCTAGCGGAGGTCCTAGTGCGTTTTCTCCTGGATGAGGCTTCTCCATGCCCCATTGTATATAGTATTCACTTAAGGATGCTAGGAGTGTGTAAAAAGGGAAGAGAAGCAAGATATCCGCGCCTAGCATATATAGGAGGCGCCAGGAGACTTGGGACGGCCGTCTGGGTTGGGACGACCGTCTCACTTGAAAATTTGCTATGTGGACAACCAACTGAAGAGTGGGACGGCCGTCTCACTTGAGACGTGCGTCTCATTTGAATGTGGCAATTTGGGATGGCTGTCTCGACTTTGGGACGGTCGTCTCAAGCTTTTTGAGTTGATTTTTTGTTTTTTTGTTGAGAAGGAGGATAGGACTCCATTCATTGATGTTTTAATGCATGTAATGTTTCATGATATGCATCCTATGATCTATTTCAGTTAATATTTTGAAAGTTTTAACTGATGTGCTTTGACTTCGGACGCATTCTTGGTGTTGTACCTTTCTGTCGTCATGCTTCTTGATTAACAAGCTTGGCTGTACCTGATTTTCCGTCTTGGACTTTTCTTGCTATAGCCGAAGAGCAATCTTTTGTTCGTAGGGAAACTGCCATGTTAATGCCCCCCTTCCTTTCCTTAGGGATTTCAACCTTCCTATTGATCACTATGTTTCCACATTCCCCTTATTACTTGAATGCTTTATAGTGAAATGGTCAAGAGAAGAGAAAGAAAAGGATTTACAACAAGGGCTTGTGTTTTAGAGGGATATTTTTTTGTAATAGAGGTTTTTGTAAGAATGGCTAGCCAAGGTTGGTCTGTGTTTAGGCTAGTTTAGGTAAACGTTTCGTTCTTATGATGTGGCGTCTTTATTTTACTGACTTGTGGCGCCTTTTTGTGATTGATTAGCTTTCCTAGCCCGCCCTTTCAGGTTTTCAGCCTAGGATGTTATGCTTATGTCCTAACTTTTGTCTAGGTTTCCCTTTTTGTATTTATTTTTTAGGAATACCTAGCGGACTTTTATAACCCTAATTTTTGCCCAGGTTACCCTTTATTATTGTTCGGGTCTCCTGCCGGGTTTACCCTATCTTTTGCGCAACCCCCTTTTGTGGGTTTCCTGCCGGGTGTTTTGCCCTTTTATTTTCTTGTCTTGGCCTTTGGCCTTGATGGGCTCTCCTTTTTGTATATATATATATATATATATATATATATATAGATATATATCTATATATATATAGATATATATATATATATATATATATAGATATATATATATATATATATATCTATATATATAGATATATATCTATATATATATATATATATATTTGCATAACATTGTCGAAACTTGATTTTATCGAGATAAATTTTATCCGTGTTTCTAGTTAATCAATCATATTTGACTTTGCTTTATGATGTTTTGATTGTTCTGACGCATTTGGAACAAAACGTCTATCTAAACCTTGTTTATTAAAAGTGGGGTATAGACATATTTAGCAAGAAAAGAAGCAGATAGTAAGAATAGCATTCTTTTGTAATTTCGGGGAAATGCGTGCCCTAGAAATGCTCGGGGGTCGGGCATACCCCGAGGAGTGATCTCTAATAGTCACTAGGTTTACATCCCTTAGAATTGGGAGAAGGACACCTAATGACTAACGCTACCCTTTGCGCTAATATCCCTCCTTTTCGGAATATCGTCTTTGAGGGATAAGACTTCCCTGTTTTCCGTATGGTTTGATCTTTCGTGGGGTCGTACCCTAAACCATACTTTAAAGGATTATCTTTGAAATCTGGTGGCTCTTTTATTCCTTGAGCATTCTTTCCGAGCCCCTATCCTGGGCAATATCCGTATCTCTTCATCATATGAGCCACCTTTGTATTATTGGGAAGTCTTTCTATGTTGGCAATTTTGAGTGCTTGAAAAGATGTTTCAAGAGCCTCTTCAGCCGCATCCACATATGGTTGGACAGACGGTTTGCTAATTAGAAAGTCTTCTTCAGCTTGAACTGTGACGAGTTTATCATTTGTCACAAACTTGACTTTCTGGTGGAGCGTTGAAGGTATTGCCTTAGCGCTATGAATCCAAGGTCTACCAAGGAGACAACTATATGTCGGCGTGATATCCATCATGTGGAAGTCTATATTAAAGATAGTAGGGCCAATTTGAATTGGTAGACTAATTTCTCCTACTACTTCACGTCTTGATCCATCAAAGGCTCAAACAATTGTATTACTCGGGCGCATGTGGGTTCCTTGCACTGTTATCTTGTCAAGTGTGCCTTTAGGCATGACGTTTAAGGATGACCCATTATCCACCAGAACTTTGGAAATGAGATATTCCTTGCATTTGACAGAAATATGCAAGGGCTTGTTGTGATTTGACCCTTCTAAAGGGAGTTCTTCATTTGTGAAGGTAAGATGATCATTGGCCGTAATGTTACCAATAATTCCTTCAAATTTGTCCTGGGATATTGCATGCGGAATGAATGATTCATTCAAAACCTTTAATAGTGCGTTTCGATGCGGTTCCGAACTCATTATGAGTGATAACAAGGTTATCTTTGCAGGAGTGCGATTGAGTTGATCGATGATGGAGTACTCGCTTTGTCTTATGTACTGGAGTAACTCATCTGTCTCCTCCTTGGATTCTTTTTCCTCTTCGGCCTTATTTTTTGCCTTATCTTTAGGAATATTATCTTGTAATTCCTTGGGGGAATATATTCTTCCGCTTCTCGTCATGCCCCCAATACCGGCTATGTTAGAGATGTCTTGATTAACTGGTGATTCTTCTGAGTATCTCCAAGGTACATCTTTATTTGATGAATAAGGGAAAGGACGAGGCATGAATAAACGTAAAGGCGTTATTGCCTCTTCCCTTTTATCGATTGGAATAACCAACGGTGCTTGTTTATTATCATCTTTGGGTCTATCGACCGTTGTAGAGATTTTGATGACAAAAGGCTTCTTTTCCATTTATTCTGATTTGCGGAAAACACATCAATTAATCCTTCCCTTTTATTATCTTTGTTATTAAAATGAGGAGGGATGTATGAATGTATGCAACTTATGAATGCAATAGACAGTTTAAGGAAAAAAAATCTTTTTATTTCAACTAGAAAGTGTTTATCCTTCTATACAATGCTTTGAAGCAAGTGTTGACAAAAACGGAGAAGCTGGAAGAATCCTATAGATAAATTAGGCTTTCTTCGTAATTCTTCTTCAGCTGTTCTCACATGATTTCTGAGCGTCTTGATTTGCTCATGTACCGCCTAGCTCATATCTTCACTATATCGACGAGCCTCTTTTATCTTTTCTTCTTGATGAACGATCAAGGCATGTTGTTGGTCAGACCTCTCTATTACTTGGTCTCTTTCACGAAGTAATTGACCATACTAAGCTAATCCATCTTTTTATTTATCATGTAGCTCCTCTAGGTCTTCTCTGTATCTTTTAGCGGATTCCCACCACTTTTGTGCTTCTGACCGAGTTTCTGCTAGATCATCATGTATTAACTTGATCGTTTTTGCCTGTTCAGCAAGCGCACTCTCAAGATGTGCTATTTCATCACTCATATCTCGGAATAGACTATCTTGTTCAAGCCTCGGAATTTTCAGTGCTTGTTTAGTCTCTTCTTGATAATCAGCACAATCATTCTTAAGGCGCTCTATTTCATGGTCCTTCTTTTTACATTGCCTCTTTAGACCATCTATTATAAGGGTTGCTTCTTGCTCTTTTTCTTCGAAGGCCCTTAGCTGAGCATCCATGACTTCTACCCTTTTATTTAAGGCATTGACCTGCAATTGTAGCTCTTCATTGACTAATGTTGTAGTGAATGTAGTAGATGGTTGGGGTATCCTTCTACTCTTCCTCCATTCTTCATATTCATGGGACGTAGACACCTGAACCTTTCCAAGTTCTTTATCCCCTATATAGACTGGTCTTTCCCATGCTTTCTGGACAGAGGATACTTCTTCAAAGCTATGGGAGTAATGGCATAGACTCAGCCCTCTGAGCTCTTCTTGAGTTGGCACAGTCTGGGTTCTCATGAGTTGTCTCATAGCTATCTTAGGAGAGTAAGCTATACAACCCCTGAGGCCTAGTAGTGGTATGCTCAGGTAATCTCCGCATCGTACAAGAATATAACAGGGTCGGAACCAAGGGCAAACCCATGATACATGCTCTATGTTCCAATTTTCTAACTCGGTTTTCCATTCTAAAGCTTGACGGTGCTGAAGAGGAATTTTTGCAAAATTTCTTAAAGGATCAGGGAATATGCCAATGTAGCTTGAAGCATAGAAGTGAGTGATGCCCCATACATATAGTAATGAAGTGCAACATCTAAGTGTTTTCCCCTGTTTCTGTCGGCAAAAATCTATTGAAAGCAGGGTATCAGCAAGAATTGCAGGTATAGGACTCTTAGAGTATACATCCCAGGCAAAGAATGCATCTATTGCAGCATGATCCACAATGTTCACATGAAATGGGAATAATATGATTTCGAACATTGCCAATGCTAGAGTTTTGTTGAAGGTATACCAATCTTTCTTTTCAGCCAAAGAGATTAAGTGGTCTTCTATTATTGACATTTTCCAACCTCGGATGTTCCCTTTTCCCTCTAGGATGGATTGATGAGGAGGCAGTCGTATGATAGTAGCAACCTTACTCACGGCTACATATACTCCTGAGCAGACATAGACCCCAACTGACTGAGGCCATCTAACCATGAGTTCATATTCTTCTAAGGTTGGTGTCGCCGCCTCCCAAAGAGAGGGCGGTCGGAGCGACGCGATGGTTTTTTCGACCCTCTTTTGTTTTCGCGTTTTTTTATGGGTGGTTACAACGCCTTTAGGTTGTCCGATAACCGGGCTAACCTAGGGGCGAGGTTTTCGAAAGTATCCCTGAGTTCTCCTATAACCGGGCTAACCCAGGGATTTATTTAGTTGGGTTCTATGGAGTCGCCACCGATATTTTTACCGTAAACATCGGAAAAGGGGTTTTAAAAAAGGCGTTGGTTTTCGAAAACCAACTTTGGTCATTAGAACCAGAGTTGGGTAAGGGAGTTAGTTACGTGTAAAGGGAGTATTAGTCCCTTTACGACGCCCCTTTCGGGTTCCCTATGATAGGCCGGCTATTTTAAATAATTAAACTGGAAAATTGCGCTTTTACCCTTTTTATTATGCGGAATTTAGATATATGACTACATGGCCCTAGCTTCTATTGCGTAATTTAAATAGCAGTAAAAAGTAGAGAGTGAGGATATGCACCTCCAAAGCAAGCTTTTTATATTCAAAAGAGAGGGTGCGTTTTGGCAACCCTTCACTCTACAACTCTCAGAAACTCCGGAAATGCCTCGGAGGGATTCTAAAGAAGATTTAGAACACTCTGTGTATGCCTAGAGACGCTCAGAAACTCCAGAAATGCTTCGGAGGGATTCTTAGAGAGAGAAATTCTAGAGAGAAGGGAGAGCTCTTGCTGCTGGGTGTGGAAAAAGGGAGAAATGACGCCCCTATTTATAGTTTTTCGCGCCTGACAGGTCGAGACCGCCGTCTGGAAAATCCAGACCGCCGTCTCGACTTGGCAGCGGGTCGAGACCGCCGTCTGGGAAATCCAGACCGCCGTCTCGACTTGGCAGGAATCGAGACTGCCGTCTGGAAAACCCAGACCATCGTCTCGAATTTGCGAGTGACGAGACCGTCGTCTGGATAATCGAGACGGCGGTCTCGTCCTGGTGCTGAGACGAGACGGCGGTCTGGTATTTCCAGACGGCGGTCTCGTCCCTTCAAGGCGAGAAACCTTATTTTCGGGCCAAAAAACCTTCCAATCTTAGTACGGGGGCCTAATAGTCTCTCCTAATGGCTTGTTAGGCTTCGGCCGTCTTCAAATAGGAAGCTTTCTGACTTTATTTGGAGGTTGGGCAAGATTTGGGGTCTACAGCTGCCCCCCCTTTACCCGACCAGTCGACTGCTTGGCCTTTTGTGCCGAGGTGATCGACTGGAGGGTAAAGGAGTTGACCCTCTTGCCCGGCTACCCTTCGGACTGCCGTCTTGTGGCGGATGATCCTCTGGGGAGATGTTGTGTTGTGTGCCTCCAGGATACTACTCCTGATGTAGCCGATCCCTTTGGTTGACACGTGGTAGAACCTCCGGATACTACTCCTGACGTAGCCGATCCTTCGGTTGATGGGTATGAACCCCCCATCAGGCTGGTAGTTGCAGTCCGTTGTGTGGGACTGGATGGGTATGGACCCCCCATCAGGGTGGTAGTGCAGTCCGTTGTGTGGGACTGGATGGGTATGGACCCCCCATCAGGGTGGTAGTGGCGGCTTACTGTTCGGGTGGCCCATGCGCCGTCTCCCTGGAGAGTGATTTTTGTTGGTAGATATTCTTGGTCTTCTTGAATGGTTGTCCGGGCTACCGGCAATCTGGTTTTATCCAGCTTCTTTGGTTGCTGGGGGATTTTGCTTTTTTGATTTTTTGTGGTGGTTATCCGACTCTTGCTGGTTAGTCGGGTCTTCTCTTTGTGTTTGACTTTTGCTTGGTAGTCGATTTTTATTGGTTGAGGTAGTCTTAACTTTTATCCTGCCTTTTTCTCGCGGTTTTGGATTCTGGCTTTTTATTGAGTGTGTGCCTTTTTCTTTTTAAGCTTCTTTTTTGTTATGCTGGCTTTTGCAAAAGAAGGCGAAGGATGCAGGAGTCATACCAGGATACCTTTTTTGGTTGTTTTTCATGAATGCAAGCATGAGGTTGAATGCTTTTTATTTGCTTAAGTATTTTTGTTTGTTTTACTTTCGATAGAGTCATTTTGTGCAACTACTTGTGGATGCTTTTTATGCAATTTGTTTTAGTTGAGGACATTTAGAAAGTGACCGGTGCTTCCTTCTTTTTGTTCTCTCATGATTTTTCTTTTTGCACTTTTTGTTTTAACCCTATCTTTTGCCTAGACCGCCTGTAGACCCCTAATTTTGCCCGGCCTCTCAAATAAAGATAAAGGAGATCACCCGTAACAAGATAAAGCTCGTCTAGCATTACAAATAAGAGCCAAGGAGACTTCCCATATGGAGATAAAGCTTCAATAGACACATATCGGCATCAATTGACGTCCAAAACAGGCAAGGAAAGCTTCCCGGAGTCCCGAAACGCGTGAACCGGCCGAACAGGTTGAGACGGCTCGTCCCAACCTCTTAAATCCAGTTGGGACGCGCGTCCCAAAGTTGGGACGGCCGTCCCAAACCCATTTTAAGTGGGACGGCCGTCCCGGCCTTCCTGGGGGTCCCGCTCTGTGTAAATTTGCCATTTGGGACGGCCATCCCAGTCCGGACGGCCGTCCCAACCCGGACGGCGGTCCCAAAGTGCGCCAGCTGCGAAAAACTATAAATAGGAGGCTCATTTGCCACTTTTTGACACCACAGACACTCCAGAGAGCTCTGAAACACTTTAGAGCACTTGTCTACTTCTCTCTCTCTCTCGAATGATCTTTCCGATTGCCTTAAATAGGTAACAATCGGTTAAGGAATTATATTCCGGCATTTGATTCTTCTTTAAATTTTTAGTAGAGTCGATCTTGTATTGGTGAGGAGAGACTGTGTAGAGAGAGGGGTTGCCAAAACGCACCCTCACAGTTCGAGGTTCTCAATATAAAGCTTGCTACGGAGGTTCTTTTCAATTCCCTTCTCTTTTATTGTTTTATTTATTGTTTTATTGTTTTATTTAGCTTTATTATGTCATGTAGAATAGGATCATGTAGATAGCTATTTTAATATCTCTTTTATTGCTTTATCTAGCTTTATTCATCATTTTATACATGCAACATAGAATAAAATCATGTAGATAGCCATTTAATATTATGTAATAAAATAGGGTAATCGCGTAATTTCTCGTAGTCTTTATTTAAATGAATTAATCTGTCATAGGGAACCCGAAAGGGGCGTTGTGGGGTGCTAACACCTTCCCCACACGTAACTAACTCCCTTACCCAACTCTGGTTATAATGGCCAAGTGCGGTTTTTCTTAAAATCAACATTTTTTCCTTTTCCAATGTTTATGGTCAAAACATTGGTGGCGACTCCATAAGAACCCCTTTTCGAAAACCTTTTAAAACAAAAACGCGAGTCTAAACCATCTTTTCGCGACCGCTCGCATAAACGTTTCGAGACGTCCTCCGGACATCGGAAAGGGACGGCAGCGACAGATGGCGACTCCACTGGGGAAGCTAGAGAGTTGATCCCATTTAGTGACAGATAAATTCAAAATAAGTAAAAATTTGAAATTACGCCTTTACCCTTTTGTATGTTTTTATTGTATGGCTTTAATAACTGCTGTATGATTATTTCTGCAATTGTTTGAAATATAAATTGCACACAAAAACCCTTGCACACAACAGTCCCTCTATACCCGGGGGCAAGAGTGAATATCTATAGGGAGTGGGTGGCAGATACGATCGGTTAGTTGGCACACGGGGTTACCGCCGTTGTCTGAAAACCACCAACTCAAGGTGATAATTCTCTTCTTTTGGTCTAAGGGTGTCGCCACGGAGTTCCGTGCATGACCCGAGGATTGAGAGATTGAGAGGTCCCTATAATGGGGGCACCTTGGGGACCTTTGGCCTGGTGAGAACAGTTAGAACCACCTAAACCAAGCACGTTTCGCGAGGAAAATCCTACCTCGTGATTAAATAAGCGTGGCTCTGCTCGTGGATGTATGAATTGTGTGTGCATAAGTTTGCTGCATTTGTATTGATGCATTAGCATAGGGTAATCATACAACAAACAAAAAAAGTGAAAAACCCTAAAAATCACAAAAAATGAAAAAACAAGTTAAAATCATAAAAATACCTTTGTTATAAAATAAAAAAAATTATTATTAATAAAAGTCTCATAATTCATATCACCTTTTCTTCATCAAAAATAAAAAGAGAAGAAAATAGGACTCCCTTCATCAAAATCCATAAACATTCATATAGGTAAGCTTTCTTTTCCAGAAAAACCCAGGTATTATCATACATCATATTAAGAACAAAACATGATAATACTTAGAAAAACAAACACTTGCATACATACATTTACAAAAACCCATCCTCATATCATGCATTTTCATTTCTGCTAGACAATGGAGGGATCCAGTAATAGACAGTTAAAGAAAGTGGAGGTCCTTCTATGCCGTGTAGAGAAGTTAAGGCATTTGTGTACATATATGCCGCCGGAGGTTTATGCTAACTTTGAAAAGTCTTATGGAAGAATTCTTGACCTCCTGAAAATCAGCATTGATCCAATATTTGTTAGAGCATTAATCCACTTCTGGAGTCCTGATTTACACTGCTTCGAATTCTCGCAATTTGACTTGGTACCAACCTTAGAAGAATACGAACTCATGGTTAGATGGCCTCAATCAGTTGGGGTTTATGTCTGCTCAAGAGAATATACGGCCGTGAGTAAGATTGCTACTATCATACGACTGCCTCCTCATCAATCTACCCTAGAGGGAAAAGGGAATATCCAGAGGTTGGAAAATGGCTATAATAGAAGACCACTTAGTCTCTCTAGCTGAAAAGAAGGACTGGTCTACCTTCAACAAGACTCTAGCATTAGCAATGTTCGGAATCATATTATTCCCATTCCATGTGAACATCGTGGATCATGCTGCAATGGATGCATTCTTTGCCTGGGAGGTATATTCACAGAGTCCTATACCTGCAATCCTTGCTGATACCCTACTTCACTACTATATGTATGGGGTGTTACTCACTTTTACGCCTCAAGCCACATGGGTGTATTTCCTGACCCTTTAAGAAGTTTCTCAAAAATCCCTCTTCAACATCGTCAAGCCTTAGAATGGAAAACTGAGTTAGAAAACTGGAACATAGAGCATGTATCATGGGTTTGTCCTTGGTTCCGACCCGGTTATATTCTCATACGATGCGGAGACTACCTAAGTATACCACTTCTAGGTCTTAGAGGTTGTATAACATATTCTCCTAAAATAGCTATGAGGCAACTTATGAGAACTCAGACTGCGCCAACTCAAGAAGAGCTCAGAAGTCTGAGTCTATGCCACTATTCCCATAACTTTGAAGAAGTATCTGCTGTCCGGAAAGCATGGGAAAGACCAGGTATACCTGGGGATAAAGAACTTGGAAAGGTTCAGGTGTCTACGTCCTACGAATATGAAGAATGGAGGAAAAATAGAGGGATACCCCTACCATCTGATGCATTCACTAAAGCGTTGGTCAACGAAGAGCTACAATTGCAAGTCAATGCCTTAAACAAAAAAGTTGAAGTCATGGAAACTCAGCTGAAGGGCTTTTGAAGAAAAAGAGCAAGAATCAGCCATTATAATAGATCGGTCTAAAAAGGCAATGTAAAAAGAAGGATCATGAAATAGAGCTTCTCAAGAATGATTATGCTGACTACCAAAAAGAAGCTAAACAAACAATGAAAATTCCGAGGCTTGAGCAAGATAGTCTTTTCCAGGACATGAATGACGAAATAGCACGTTTTGAGAAGGTACTTGCAGAACAGGGAAAAATGATCAAGTTGATACAGGATGACCTAATGGGAACTCGATCAGAAGCACAAAAGTGGCTGGAAACCGCTGAAAAATACAAAAAAAGCCTGGATGAGCTACACGATAAAGAAAAAGAAGGATTAGCTCAGGTATGGTCAATTGCTTCGTGAAAATGACCAAATAAGAGAAAGGTTTGACCAACAACACGCTTTGATCGTTCATCTAGAAGAAAAGATGAGGGAAGCTCGTCGATATAGCGAAAATATGAGTCAAGCGGTACATGAGCAAATCAAGATACTCTGAAACCATGTGAGAACAGTCGAAGATGAATTACGAAGAAAGCCTAATTTACCTATAGGATTCTTCAAGCTTTTTCGCTTTTGTCAGCATTTGCTTCAAAGCATTGTATAGAAGGATTTACACTTTCTAATAAAAGGACTTATTTTTCTCTCCTTAAATTGTCTATTGCATTCATAAGCTGCATACATTCATATATCCCTCCTCATTTTAATAATAAAGATAACAAAAAGAAAGGATTAACTGATGTGCTTTCCACAAATCAGAAAAATGGAAAAGAAGCCTTTCGTCATCAAAATCTCTACGACAATCGATAAACCCGAAGATGATAATAAACAAGCACCGTTGGTTATTCCAATTGACAAAAGTGAGAAGGCAATAACACCTATACGTTTATTCGTGCCTCGTCCTTTCCCTTATAAATCAAATAAAGCTGTACCCTGGAGATACTCAGAAGAATCGCCAGTCAACCAAGATATCTCCAACATAGCCGGTATTGGGGGCATGACAAGAAGCGGAAAAATATACGCCCCCAAGGAATTACAAGATAATATTCCTAAAGATAAAATGAAAAATAAAGCCGAAGAGGAAAAAGAATCCAAAGAAGAGACAGATGAGTTACTCCAATACATAAGACAAAGTGAGTACTCCATCATCGATCAACTCAATCGTACTCCTGCAAAGATAACCTTGTTATCACTTATAATGAGTTCGGAACCACATCGAAACGCACTGTTAAAGGTTTTGAATGAATCATTCGTTCCACATACAATATCCCAAGACAAGTTTGAAGGAATTATTGGTAATATCACAGCCAATAATCACCTTACCTTCACAAATGAAGAACTCCCTTTAGAAGGGTCTGATCACAACAAGCCCTTGCATATTGCTGTTAAATGCAAGGAATATCTCATCTCCAAAGTTCTAGTGGATAATGGATCATCCTTAAATGTTATGCCTAAAAGTACACTCGACAAAATAACAGTGCAAGGAACCCACATGCGCCCGAGTAATACAATTGTTCGAGCCTTTGATGGATCAAGACGAGAAGTAGTAGGAGAAATCAGACTACCAATCCAAATCGGCCCTACTATCTTCAACATAGACTTCCACGTGATGGATATCACACCAGCATACAGTTGTCTCCTTGGTAGACCTTGGATTCATAGCGCTAAGGCAATACCTTCAACGCTCCACCAGAAAGTCAAGTTTGTGACAAATGATAAACTCGTCACAGTTCAAGCCGAAGAAGACTTTCTAATAAGCAAACCGTCTGTCCAACCATATGTGGATGCGGCTGAAGAAGCTCTTGAAACATCTTTTCAAGCACTCGAAATTGCCAATATCGAAAGACTCCCTAGTAACATGAAGGTGGCCCATATGATGAAAAGATATGGATATCGCCCAGGACAGGGGCTTGGAAAGAACTCTCAAGGAATAAGAGAGCCACCAGATTTCAAAGATAATCCGCTAAAGTATGGATTAGGGTATGACCCTACAAAAGATCAAACCATACGAACAATAGGGAGGTCTTACCCCTCGAAGATGATATTCCGAAAAAGAGGGATATTAGCACAAAGGGTAGCGTTAGTCATTAGGTGTCCTTCTTCCGATTCTAAGGGATGTAAATCTAGTGACTATTAGAGATCACTCCTCGGGGTTTGCCCGTCCCCCGAGCATCTCTAGGGCACACATTTCCCTGAAATTACAAAAGAGTGCTATTCTTACTATCTGCTTCTTTTCTTACTAAATGTATCTATACCCCATTTTAATAAACACGGTTTAGATAAAACGTTTTATTCCAAATGCGTCAGAATAATTAAAGCACCGTAAAGAAAAGCAAAAAAATGATTGATTAACTAGAAATACAAATGAAATCTATCTTGACAAAATCAAAGTTTCGACAATGTTGTGCAAAAAAAATATATATATGCATAATAAAAAAGAAAAGCCCGTCAAGGTCAAAGGCCGAGACAAGAAGATAAAAGGGCAAAATACCCGGCGGGAAACCCACAAAGGGGGCTGCACAAAAGTTAGGGTAAACCCGGCAGGAGACCCGAACAATAATAAAGGGTAGCCTGGGCAAAAGTTAGGGTTATCAAAAGTCCGCTAGGTATTCCTTAAAAATAAATATAAAAAGGAAACCTAGACAAAAAACAGGACATAAGCACAACATCCTAGACTGAAAACCTGAAAGGGCGGCCTAGGGAAGTTAATCAATCGCAAAAAAAAAAAAAGCGCCATAAATCAGTAAACAATGACGCCACGTTATAAGAACAAAACGTTTTGTCTAAACTAGCCTAAACACCGACCAACCTTGGCTAGCCATTCTTACAAAAACCTCTATTATAAAAATATATCCCTCTAAAACACAAGCCTTTGATATAAATCCTTTTCTTTCTCTTCTCTTGACCATTTCATTAAAAAGCATTCAAGTAATGGAGGGGGATGTGGTAACATAGTGATCAATAGGAAGGTTGAAATCCCTAGGGAAAAGAAGAAAGGCATTGATATGGCAGTTGCCCTACAAACAGAAGATCGTTCTTCGGCCATGGCAAAGGAAATTCCAAGACGGTAAATTATGTACAACCAAGCTTGTTAATCAGAAGAAACATGGTGACGGAAAGAAACAGCACCAAGAATGCACCCGGAGTTAAAGCACATCAGTTAAAACTTTCGAAATATTAACTGAAATAGATCATAGGATGCATATCATGAAACATTACATGCATTAAAACATCAATGAATGGAGTCCCATCTTCTTTTCCATCAAAAAAACTCAAAAAACCAACTTAAGAAGCTTGGGACGGCCGTCCCAAAGTCCAGACGGCCGTCCCAAGTGCCAATTTTCAGTTGGGACGCACGTCCCAGGTGGGGGTTGGCCCATGCCCATTTTTGCCATTTGGGACGGCCGTCCCAAACTCTCCCTCGTGGCCTATATAGATGGGGCGCGGGTTTGGCTTTGGTACCTCATTCCAAGCTTCCTATCTTGCTTTTTCTCCTCCTCCATACATTTGTAACATTTCTAAGAGAGCAAAGCTCACAATGGATCACGGAGAAGCCTCATCCAGAAGAAAACGCACCAGGACTGCTGCTAGAAGAGCTCCTGTCACTAGTATGATGATGGCAGAAGCACACCAACAACGACTGGCAAATATCCAACAATTTGCCTGGTACCCGATGCTGCGACTAGACTTCGGGATCCTAGCTACATTTGGCTGGGAACAAGACGTTAGGAGGTTCATCCACAACATAGGATGGGACTTCCTACTTCGCGAGCCGCCCACTCGGATCCACCGCACAGCAACAATGGAGTTTCTCGCCTCCGTCAACATGATGGAAATGCCATCTGCAACTCCCGGAGTGCCACCAACACAAGCCGTCTCCTACTCGGATGGATGGAGCCTATCGGACCACCGCCTTGGATGACTTCAACGTCATCATGGGATTCTGCCAACGAGCCGATACGAGAACACCGAGAATATCGGTCCGCATATCCGGAGAAACCTACTCGTTCTCACCACCACCAGGATGTGGAAGGACATTACTGGGGCTATCAATCTCCCATCTCATCTGAAGGGTGCATCCTTCAATCCCCCTCTTCGCATCAGCCACAAATTGCTCGCTGGGACCATTCACAGCAGGAAGGAAAGCCAGGGAAAGGTCACGCTAGCTGATCTTTTTATAGTCTACTGCATGCATCAAGGACATCGATGCAATCCAGGATACGCATTCCTGAAGGTTGTAAAGGAATGCGGTACTCGGGGATCATCGGGAGCAATCATGGTGGCTCCCTTCCTTACCCCTCTAGCTGAATATTGGGGATGCACCGACGGAGAAGATCTCCCAGCCGAGCTTCAACCAGAGCCTATCAACGGAGGAGTGCTGACGAACATGAGTATCCTCAGCAGAGAAGGATCAGGTTTCATCCTAAACCCTATCATCTCGATTTCGTGGGATATGCGTGATTTCAATACGCCGCAAGATATCCCTACCACTTCAGAGTCCCGAGCAGAATCCCGCGATTCGGACTTCTCCGCCTGTACCGACGCCTGGACGAGGAACATGCATACATGGAAGGAGAGTTCCAGCTCATACGCCACGGCTTGGCCAACTCACTGTCGAGGCAAGACAGGACGGACCGCCAGATAGAGAGCCTGGTCCAAACTCAGGCGAGATTCCAGCGCCGCCTACTCCGCCGCTTCCTTCGCCAGGTACCATCTGCCCATTCCAGCCCAGAGGCAGATGACTAGGATTTATTTATATAGCTTTCTAGTGTCCTAAATATGCTTGAAATGTATCCAACAAAAAGCAGTAATGAATAAAAATCGTCATTTCTATTTTACACTTCGCATTCAAAAAGCCCATGTGTACAAAATAAAAGGCACACATGATCTATTAAAAAGCCAGATTTCAAAACAGCTCGCGATAGCAAACTAAACCGCGATGGAAAAAGGCGGAATCTGAACCATTTCAGCAGAATGAGGAGCTCCAAGAAAGCTAATTCCAACCATCAACCTTCTACACCAATAAAAGAAGGTACATCAAAAATAGAAAAAGCCAATGGAAGGGCTTGATAATCCCCAAGCGGATCCTTGCCTACTCCAAAGGCAAAACAAAATTACTCCATGACTCAACATCTACACCACATGAGTCATCAAGCACACTCATATAAGGATCTCCACTTCATTCCCCAACGGAGAATAAGGGTTACACAAGAGCCCATCATACGAAGTCAAGTCCTTTACATCACCGAGAGGCAACCGGAAAGAAAATCCCCAAGAAGAGCACATCAAGAAAAATCTATAAAAGAAGAAAATGAGAAAATTCCATCCACAGGAAGGCAAATCAACCCCCCGGTGGATCATCAAAAAGAAAATTTTCTCCCCAGTAAGCCTAACCGCAAAGGCAAATTACAAATTACAAATCCACAGGGAGTTAAGCACCCAATATGAATATCCCTGACTGAAGTACAAAACCTTCACTCCCAAGAATGCCTATGCTTACTCGAAAACAAGCAAAGAGCCGATATCCCCAAGAAACGGGAAATCAACCTAAAAGAGGTAATACAAGCAAAGCTTTCAAGAAACATCTACCTACTCAGAGGTATTATCAAGAACAAATATCCTCAAATAGAACATCAGCCTAATCAAGAGGCACAACCAAATAGAAATCACATCCCCAAGTGGGCTCTCGCCTAATCAAGAGGCACAATCAAGAATCAATAAATCCTCAGTGGATTCCCGCCTAATCAAGAGGCACAACAAAATCCTCAAGTGAATCTTCGCCTAATCAAGAGGCACAATCAATAAGAGAATTCAAAATCCCCAAAAGGATTCCCGCCTAAAAAGAGGCAATCGACATAATCCTCGCAAAGCTCGATGGCTAAAACAAGAAAAGCCAAAAATCAAGAATCCTGTGAAAACCGGATGACTAAAACAAAAAAATCAAAAAGAAAAATTACTCCCCATAGGCGCATGATCGGAGACAATAAGTCGCCGTAAACCGGATGAGGGTTCGTACTCATCAATCAAAAAGATATTCCAAAAAGAGCATTCCAAGAATTTGTCAAAATGCAGATTCGTACCGGATGGGGGTAGGTACTCATCGAGTCCGTCGAAATGCAGACTCACACCCAGTGGGGTGTAAAAACCATTAGAGTCCTGGCAAGATGCGAACTCGCACAATAGAGCCTTGTCAAGATGCAGGTTCACACCCAGTGGGGGTGTAAAAACCATTAGAGTCCGGCAAGATGCAGACTCGCACAATAGAGCCTAGTCAATATGCAGGTTCGCACCCAGTGGGGGTGTAAAATCCACTAGAACCTAGTCAATATGCAGGTTCGCACCCAGTGGGGGTGTAAAAACCATTAGAGTCCGGCAAGATGCAGACTCGCACAATAGAGCCTTGTCAAGATGCAGGTTCACACCCAGTGGGGGTGTAAAAACCATTAGAGTCCGTCAAGATGCAGACTCGCACAATAGAACCTTGTCAAGATGCAGGTTCACACCCAGTGGGGGTGTAAAAACCATTAGAGTCCGGCAAGATGCAGACTCGCACAATAGAGCCTAGTCAATATGCAGGTTCGCACCCAGTGGGGGTGTAAAATCCACTAGAACCTAGTCAATATGCAGGTTCGCACCCAGTGGGGGTGTAAAATCCACTAGAACCTAGTCAATATGCAGGTTCGCACCCAGTGGGGGCGTAAAATCCACTAGAACCTAGTCAATTTGCAGGTTCGCACCCAGTGGGGGTGTAAAATCCACTAGAACCTAGTCAATATGCAGGTTCGCACCCAGTGGGGGTGTAAAATCCACTAGAACCCGGTCAATATGCGGGTTCGCACCCGGTGGGGGTGTAAAATCCACTAGAACCTAGTCAATATGCAGGTTCGCACCCGATGGGGGTGTAAAAACCACTAGAATCCGGCAAAATTCAGATTCGTACCGGGTGGGGTAAGTACCCACCAAAACCTTAAAAATGCAGATTCATACCAGGTGGGGGTGGGTACCCACCAAAATCTTAAAAAGAAAAGCTCAAACCGAGATAGGGGTTGGTACCTATCAAAATATTTATCATCCGGAGGATCAACAAGGAGCAAGATCCGAAGGATAACCGGCAAAAGGGTTAACTCCTTCCCCTACCAACTAATTTTGTCGACATATCCAGCTGACCAATTAGCTAGGCAGGTGAAGGGGGGCAGCTGTAGACCCCTAATTTTGCCCGCCTCTCAAATAAAGATAAAGGAGATCACCCGTAACAAGATAAAGCTCGTCTAGCATTACAAATAAGAGCCAAGGAGACTTCCCATATGGAGATAAAGCTTCAATAGACACATATCGGCATCAATTGACGTCCAAAACAGGCAAGGAAAGCTTCCCGGAGTCCCGAAACGCGCGAACTGGCCGAACAGGTTGAGACGGCCGTCCTAGTTGGGACGGCCGTCCCAACCTCTTAAATCCAGCTGGGACGCGCGTCCCAAAGTTGGGACGGCCGTCCCAAACCCATTTTAAGTGGGACGGCCGTCCCGCCTTCCTGGGGTCCCGCTCGTGTAAATTTGCCATTTGGGACGGCCATCCCAGTCCAGACGGCCGTCCCAACCCAGACGGCGGTCCCAAAGTGCGCCAGCTGCGAAAAACTATAAATAGGAGGCTCATTTGCCACTTTTTGACACCATAGACACTCCAGAGAGCTCTGAAACACTTTAGAGCACTTGTCTACTTCTCTCTCTCTCTCGAATGATCTTTCCGATTGCCTTAAATAGGTAACAATCGGTTAAGGAATTATATTCCGGCATTTGATTCTTCTTTAAATTTTTAGTAGAGTCGATCTTGTATTGGTGAGGAGAGACTGTGTAGAGAGAGGGGTTGCCAAAACGCACCCTCACAGTTCGAGGTTCTCAATATAAAGCTTGCTACGGAGGTTCTTTTCAATTCCCTTCTCTTTTATTGTTTTATTTATTGTTTTATTGTTTTATTTAGCTTTATTATGTCATGTAGAATAGGATCATGTAGATAGCTATTTTAATATCTCTTTTATTGCTTTATCTAGCTTTATTCATCATTTTATACATGCAACATAGAATAAAATCATGTAGATAGCCATTTAATATTATGTAATAAAATAGGGTAATCGCGTAATTTCTCGTAGTCTTTATTTAAATGAATTAATCTGTCATAGGGAACCCGAAAGGGGCGTTGTGGGGTGCTAACACCTTCCCCACACGTAACTAACTCCCTTACCCAACTCTGGTTATAATGGCCAAGTGCGGTTTTTCTTAAAATCAACATTTTTTCCTTTTCCAATGTTTATGGTCAAAACATTGGTGGCGACTCCATAAGAACCCCTTTTCGAAAACCTTTTAAAACAAAAACGCGAGTCTAAACCATCTTTTCGCGACCGCTCGCATAAACGTTTCGAGACGTCCTCCGGACGTCGGAAAGGGACGGCGGCGACACCGCCCTTTGCGGGTTTTCGATCTAGCGGGTTTTAATTCTTTGTGTGAGCTTTTTCCTTTTTTGTGAAAGCCTTATCTTTCGCCTAGACCGCCCTTTGCGGGTTTTCGATCTGTCAGGCTACCCTGTACTTTTTACTTGGGATGACCCTGGTTGGTGATGTGCGTCTTTTGTTTCTATGCTTTCCCGAATTGCTTGTTTTATGCATGCTCATATTTCGTTAATACAGAGGCATTTACGCAAGTAGGTAAAGAGAAGAAAAGACAATTTTATTGATATAGATGATTTTATTTTTTCATGGGGGGGTTTACAATAGAATTTGTAAGCATGGCTGGTCAGGGTTGGCTGAACTGTATGAGGGTGCCACAATCATGTCTGTGATTTTTGTTTCCTCATTTTTCCTGGTCCCTTCAGTCGAGATGCCCGAGTCCGGAGTGAAGACTATGCGAAGTCTGCTTGCTATTGGGGAAGTATTACCTTAGTCGCCTTTGCGGTTTTCGGCTAAGGTAATTATTGCTCTCTTTCGTCTTTTTTTTTTTTTTTTTTGCACCTCTACTTTTTGCCTAGGACGTATCCTAGCGAGGTATATAGGCCCTATCTTTTGCCCAGGACGCTCTTTGTGAGTTTTCATCCTGACGGGTCATGAGCAATGTTTCTTAGGCGTAGTATTTTTTCACCACATCTGAGTTGATAGGATATCGGAGCTCTTCTCCATCCATGTTGGTGAGGATAAGGGCTCCGCCTGAGAAGGCTCGTTTGACCACAAATGGTCCTTCGTAATTGGCTGCCCATTTCCCCACTTTGTCTTTCTGGGCTGGGAGTAGTTTCTTTACTACTAGATCTCCTTCTTGGAAAGTGCGGGGATTGACCTTCTTGTCGTAGGCCTTCTTGATTTTCCGCTGATAAGCTTGCCCCCGACATATGGCGTCCAGTCGTTTTTCTTCTATTAGGTTCAACTGATCATACCGGTTCTGGACCCATTCAGCTTCGGTCAATTTGGCTTCCATGACAACTCGCAGAGAGTGTATTTCGACTTCTACTGGTAGCACGGCCTCCATTCCGTATACGAGGGAAAATGGGGTAGCCCCTGTGGAGGTCCGTATCGACGTTCGGTAACCATGCAAGGCAAAAGGAAGCATTTCATGCCAGTCTTTATAGGTGACCACCATTTTCTGAATGATTTTCTTGATATTTTTGTTGGCTGCCTCTACTGCACCGTTCATCTTTGGTCGGTACGGAGAGGAATTGTGGTGTTGGATTTTGAAGTCTTGACATAATTCCTCCATCATTTTATTGTTAAGGTTGGTCCCATTATCAGTAATGAGCTTATGAGGGACGCCATACCGACATATAATGTTTTTCTTGATGAAGGTGGTCACCACTTTCCGAGTTACATGCGCATATGACGCTGCCTCAACCCACTTGGTGAAATAGTCAATTGCTACCAATATGAAGCGATGGCCGTTAGATGCTTTGGGTTCGATGGGTACGATGACATCCATGCCCCACATAGAAAATGGCCATGGTGTAGCCATGTTGCTGAGAGGTGCGGGCGGCACATGAATGTTATCGGCGTATGCTTGGCACTTGTGACATTTCTTGGCATATTGATGGCAATCGGCTTCCATTGTGGACCAAAAGTACCCTGCCCTGAGGATTTTCTTGGCCATGACATGCCCGGGTGCGTGGGTTCCGAAAGTCCCCTTGTGGATTTCTTTTATCAGTGTTTGGGCTTCTTCTTGGTCCACGCACCTTAAGAGAGTGGAATCGGGGCTCTTTTTGTAGAGGGTTCCTTCAATCAACGTGAACCCTATAGCCCTTTTGCGAATGGTTCGTTTATCATTGTCACTGATTCCTTCGGGGTACTCACCCTTCATGAGGTACCGCTTAATGTCATGGTACCAGGGGTTTTGATCGCACTCGTCATTTACTGCCATGCAGAAAGCTTGCTTATCATGCAGTTTGACTTGAATGATTGGCATCTCATGTTCCTGGTCCAGGGCAAACATGGATGATAGAGTGGCGAGGGCGTCGGCAATTTGGTTGTCTTCCCGAGGGATGTATTGAAAAGTGACGCTTTCCATGTTCGAGACCAGCTCGCGGATGTACTCTAGATATGGGATCAATTTTGAGTTTCGAGTTTCCCACTCACCTTTAAGTTGATAGATGACAAGGGATGAGTCACCGAATATTTTAAGCTTAGTGACCCCATGATCTAGAGCTGCTCGGATTCCTAGCGCACATGCTTCGTATTCGGCCATATTGTTGGTACAATCGAAACTAAGCCTGGCCGTTACAGGAATGTGTTTCTTTTCGGGGGATATCAAAATAGCTCCTACCCCATGTCCAAGCATGTTGGAAGCCCCATCGAAAAACATGGTCCACATCTCTTCTTTGGTCTCTTCGTGTTCGATGTGCATGATGTGCTCATCAGGGAAGTCATCCTGTAAAGATTGGTATTCATCTGTGGATCCATGAGCTAGATAATCCACTAGGGGACTTCCTTTAATAGCTTTCTGGGTGACATGGATAATGTCAAATTCTGAGAGGAGAACTTGCCACCTAGCTATTCTTCCAGTCAAAATGGTCTTCTCAAAGAGGTATTTGATCAGGTCCATTTTAGAGACCAACCATGTTGTATGTCGAGCCATGTACTGCCTGAGACGTTGAGTGACCCACACCCATGCGCAACATGTTTTTTCGAATGGTGTATAACGGGTTTCATAATCTGAGAATTTTTACTGAGATAGTAAATGGCTCATTCCTTTTTTCCAGTTTCATCATGCTGGCCGAGTACACATCCCATTGACTCTTCGAGAACCGTTAAATATAGGATCAGAGGTCTCCCTTCAACGGGTGGTACCAATACTGGTGGATTGGTTAGACAGGTTTTGATTTTATCAAACGCCTGTTGGCATTCTTCGTTCCATACCGTTGGCTGATTCTTGCGCAACAGTTTAAAGATGGGGATACATTTATCTGTTAACTGTGCGATGAAACGGGCAATGTAGTTTATCCGGCCCAGGAACCCTCTGACCTCCTTTTCTGTGGTTGGTGGGGGCATTTCTAAAATTGCCTTTGTTTTGTCGGGGTCCACCTCGATACCTCTTTCACTGACAATGAACCCTAGGAGTTTTCCTGATCGTACTCCGAAAGTACATTTTGCCGGGTTTAGCTTAAGTTGATATTTTCGAAGTCGGTCAAAAAGTTTCCAGAGATATTGAATGTGGTCCATTTCATTTCTGGACTTGGCTATCATATCGTCCACATATACTTCTATTTCTTTGTGGATCATGTCGTGAAATAGTGTGACCATAGCCCTTTGATAGGTTGCCCCCGCATTTTTTAGTCCAAATGGCATCACTCGGTAGCAGAAGGTACCCCATGGTGTAATGAAGGAGGTTTTTTCTCTATCCTCAACGGCCAACTTGATCTGGTTATATCCCGCGTACCCATCCATGAAGGAATACAACGTGTTGGTAGCGGTATGGTCTACCAGTGTATCTATGTGTGGTAAGGGAAAGTCGTCCTTTGGACTTGCTCGATTGAGGTCCCTATAATCTACGCACACCCTGACCTTCCCGGTCTTTTTGATGACGGGTACGATGTTGGCCAACCATTCTGGGTATTTGGAAACTACCAGGAAATTGGCGTCCAACTGCCTTTGTACCTCCTCTTTTATCATTAAGGACCAGTCGGGTTTAATTCTCCTGAGCTTTTGCTTTACATGTCGGAACCCCTCCTTTAGTGGCAATCTGTGTTCCACTATACTTGTGTTGAGTCCAGGCATGTCATGATATGACCAAGCGAATACATCTATATATTCTTTCAGAAGCAGTATTAACCCTTTTCTCATGCTGCTTTCCATTTGGGTGCCGATGTTCACCTTTTTCTCCTCATCCTCTTTCCCCAAATTGACAGTTTCTATTTCCTCCTGGTGCGGTTGTATGATGCGCGTTTCCTTTTCCAGCATTCTTTGCATGTCCAGAGAAATGGTCTCCTGCTCACTGTCGGTCTCAATCCATTCGTCTTCCGTTTCCGGGGTCCATGGGGATTCATCAATCACAGACATGATGTGTTTTAGATTCTGTTTTAGTCATAGATTTTTATTATTTATTTCTGAAAGAATAATAAATAGAAGAGGGAAAAGAATGAATATGACAAAATGCCTCGTATATTAATGGAAATGAGAATGTATTTACAAGCCCTTTTAATCAAAAATTCCTGTGGCCGCGGGCGGGGACCACAGGAGATGTAGAGAAAAACTTAAAAAGAAAAGACCCTAGGGCTGATCCTCCCAGTCCTCCCTCTCTGCTACTCTGGCTTCGACAGAGGTTTGTCATCCGTGCTGGAAGCAGAGGGGTCAAAAGTAATCCACCCGGCATCGATTAGCTCTTGAACCCGATACTTAAGGGTTAAGCAGTTCTCTGTGGAGTGACCGGGTGCGCCCGAATGGTAAGCGCATTTTCGTTGGGCTTATACCATTCGGGGTAGGGAGGCTCCAATTGTTTTTTGGGAGCGACGCAGGTCAGGAGCTTGGCCTCCAGTAGTTGAGGTAGTAGCAGCCCGTAGGAAGTGGAGATTGGAGTGAACTTCCTTTCTTTCTTGCGGGGCTGCCTGGGCGTTTGTGGGGTAGAAGAAGGAGTAGCTAAATTGATTGCGTGCACAGATTCATCCTTCTTCTTGCCGGTAGGCTTCCTGAAGGAGACACCAGCTTGGGAAGATTGTGCGATCTTCCCGCTCCTCAGTCCTTGCTCCACCCTCTCGCCTACAGTGACTATGTCCGAGAAGAGGTTGGAGGTACTGGCTATTGCCTTGTCGTAGTACGCTCCGGTCAGTGAGTCGATGAACATAGTCACTGTCTCCTTATCCGTCAAAGGAGGCTCTATCTGGGCTGCCATTTCCCTCCACCTTTGGGCATACGCTTTGAAGGGCTCGTCGTTTCTCTTGCTTAGAGCTCTGAGATCTGACCTGTCAGGTGTCAGATCAATGTTGTATCGGTAACGACGGAGAAAAGCGTCTGTCAGCTGTTTCCAGTTCTGGACCTGCCCTCTCTCTAACTGCATGTACCAGTTGAGAGCCGTGTCCGCCAAACTCTCCTGGAAGCAGTGGATCAGGAGTTTCTCGTTGTCAGCGTGGGCGGCCATCTTACGGCAATACATCGTAAGGTGGTTCTTGGGGCAGGTCATCCCGGCGTACTTGGGGAAATCCAGGATTTTGAATTTGGGAGGGAAGCGGATGTCCTTCACGAGGCACATGTCAGCCACCTCCTTGACGTCGAAGTTATGCCCCTCGACTGCTTTCAGCCTCTCCTCCAGGGCGGAGAGTTGTTGTTTAGATACTTCTGGGGTAAGGACGCATGCAGTCTTGACATCCTTATCGCCATAGAAGTGTTCTTCCTCCTCCTCCTCCTCATGAGGAGGGATATGCTCAGCTTGGCCCTCGCCGCCCTTGCTCTGGCCTTGGCGTATGACCTCCATTAGTTGGGCTACTTGCTCGCGGAGGGTGTTAACCTCTGCAGTAAGCTTCCGGTTTTGCTCTTCCAGATTTTCCATTGCCCTTGCTTTTTGTGCACGAGTACGAGTAGGGAGAGGACCAGCCACTTTCTAGAATGTCCGAAAAAGTTTATTAATGCATGTTGAGTGCTTGAACTAGCATGAGCGTGCTTATGCATGAGAGATTTTATTTACATGATGCTGAATGTGCTCTCATTTTTATTTTCTCTCTTGGTTTTTCTTTACTCATGATATGATGTAGTATGAATGTTTTGACTTTGTCAGGAGTTTACTTATTTTCTGGTATTTTTGTATTTTGATTTTTTTTGTTTATTTGTTTATTTTACAGCCTTTTATCTCTTCTGTCGGAACTGCGTGGCTACTTAGCTTACAAAGAACCTGAAACCAGGCTAGCTAAAAGGCAGACTGTCCGAGATAAAATATGGCTTTATGTGAAAGAAATATTTAGCGTCCCTTATCTCTTCTGTCGGAACTGCGTGGCTACTTAGCTTGCAAAGAACCTGAAACCAGGCTAGCTAAAAGGCAGACTGTCCGAGATAAGGGTGTTTATTTGTAAAATATTTTTTGTGATTTTGTTCTGTTGTTTGTTTATGCTATGCAACATACAAATGCAACAATCATACGCACACACAATTCACTCATCCGCGAACAGGCGAGATTTCGTTTTAATCACGAGGTAGGGTTTTCCTGCAGAAAAGTGCATTGGTTAGGGTAGGTTCTAACTGTTCTCACCAGGCTAAGGCCCCCAAGGTGCCCCCATTATAGGGTCCCCACTCTCCGGCCGTCCAACCATGCTCGGCACTAAGGCCGAGTCGGTCTTGTTGCCAAAAGAGGAAGGTTATCACCTTGAGTGGTGGTTTCCGATCACACCTGGTGGGCACAAGGCCCTAACTGCAGCGAACCGTACCTGCCACCCACTCCCTATGGTTATCTCACTTGCCCCCGGGTATAGAGGGAACTGTAGTGTGCAAAGGTTTTGTGTGCAATTTATATTTCAATCAATTGCGTAAGTATAAACAAGCAACAGTTATTTGAAAGCCAAACAATAAACATGTTATAAATACAAGTTAAGGGCAAAAGCACTATTTTCTTGGTTTAATTTATCTTTAAGCCGGCCCATCACTAAATGGGATCAACTCTCTAGGCTTCCCCAGTGGAGTCGCCATCTGTCGCCGCCTCCCAAAGAGAGGGCGGTCGGAGCGACGCGATGGTTTTTTCGACCCTCTTTTGTTTTCGCGTTTTTTTATGGGTGGTTACAACGCCTTTAGGTTGTCCGATAACCGGGCTAACCTAGGGGCGAGGTTTTCAAAAGTATCCCTGAGTTGTCCTATAACCGGGCTAACCCAGGGATTTATTTAGTTGGGTTCTATGGAGTCGCCACCGATATTTTTACCGTAAACATCGGAAAAGGGGTTTTAAAAAAGGCGTTGGTTTTCGAAAACCAACTTTGGTCATTAGAACCAGAGTTGGGTAAGGGAGTTAGTTACGTGTAAAGGGAGTATTAGTCCCTTTACGACGCCCCTTTCGGGTTCCCTATGATAGGCCGGCTATTTTAAATAATTAAACTGGAAAATTGCGCTTTTACCCTTTTTATTATGCGGAATTTAGATATATGACTACATGGCCCTAGCTTCTATTGCGTAATTTAAATAGCAGTAAAAAGTAGAGAGTGAGGATATGCACCTCCAAAGCAAGCTTTTTATATTCAAAAGAGAGGGTGCGTTTTGGCAACCCTTCACTCTACAACTCTCAGAAACTCCGGAAATGCCTCGGAGGGATTCTAAAGAAGATTTAGAACACTCTGTGTATGCCTAGAGACGCTCAGAAACTCCGGAAATGCTTCGGAGGGATTCTTAGAGAGAGAAATTCTAGAGAGAAGGGAGAGCTCTTGCTGCTGGGTGTGGAAAAAGGGAGAAATGACGCCCCTATTTATAGTTTTTCGCGCCTGACAGGTCGAGACCGCCGTCTCCGCTGACAGGGTCGAGACCGCCGTCTGAAAAATCCAGACCGCCGTCTCGACTTGGCAGCGGGTCAAGACCGCCGTCTGGGAAATCCAGACCGCCGTCTCGACTTGGCAGGAATCGAGACCGCCGTCTGGAAAACCCAGACCGCCGTCTCGAATTTGCGAGTGACGAGACCGCCGTTTGGATAATCGAGACGGTGGTCTCGTCCTAGTGCTGAGACGAGACGGCGGTCTGGTATTTCTAGACGGCGGTCTCGTCCCTTCAGGGCGAGAAACCTTATTTTCGGGCCAAAAAACCTTCCAATCTTAGTACGGGGGCCTAATAGTCTCTCCTAATGGCTTGTTAGGCTTCGGCCGTCTTCAAATAGGAAGCTTTCTGACTTTATTTGGAGGCCGGGTAAGATTTGGGGTCTACAGTTGGTATTAAGTCAAACTGCAAAAACTCAAAGCAGTGTAGATCGGGATTCCAGAAGTGGACCAATGCTCTAACAAAGATTGGATCGATGCTGATTTTCAGGAGGTCAAGAATCCTTCCATAAGATTTCTCAAAATTGGCACTGACCTCCGGCGGCATATATGTACTCAACTGCCTTAACTTCTCTACACGGCATAGAACGATTTCCACTTTCTTTAACTGTCTATTACTGGATCCCTCCATTATCTAAAAGGAATGAAAATGCATGATATGAGGATGAGTCCTTGTAAATGAATGCATGTAAGTGTTTGTTTTTCTAAGTATTATCATGTTTTATTCTTAATATGATACATGGTAATACTTGGTTTTTTTTCTTAAAAGGAAAACTATCTATATGGATGTTTATGGATTTTGATGAAGAGAGTCCTATTTTCTTCTCTTATTATTTTTATGAACAAAGGTTGTAAGACTTTTATCAAGAATCTTTTTATTTTATAAAGGGTATTTTTATGGCTTTTAATTATTTTTATATTTTTTATGACCCTTTATCTCTTCTGTCGGTCAATGTGGCTACTTAGCTTACAAAGAACCTGAAACCAAGCTAGCTTAACTGAAGACTGTCCGAGATAAAGTTGGCTTATCTTATCACTTTTATGATTTTTAGGGTTTTTCATCATTTTGTTTGTTATATGATTACCCTATGCTAATGCATCAATACAAATGCAGCAAACGAATGCACACACAATTCATACATCCACGAGCAGAGCCACGCTTATTTAATCACGAGGTAGGGTTTTCCTACAGAAACGTGTTTGGTTTAGGTGGTTCTAAACTGTTCTCACCAAGGCCAAAGGTCCCCAAGGTTCCCCCATTATAGGGACCTCTCAATCTCTTAGTCCTCGGGTCATGCACGGAACTCCGTGGCGACATCCTTAGACCAAAAGAAGAGAGTTATCACCTTGAGTTGGTGGTTTCCGACAACGGTTGTAACCCCGTGTGCCAACAAGCCGGTCGTATCTGCCACCCACTCCCTATAGGAATTCACTCTTGCCCCCGGGTATAGAGGGACTGTTGTGTGCAAGGGTTTTTGTGTGCAATTTATATTTCAAACAATTTGCAAAAAATAATCATACAGCAATTATCAAAGCCATAAAATGAAACATACAGAAAAGGGTAAAGGCATAATTTCAAATCTTTACTTAGTTTGAATTTATCCGTCACTAAATGGGATCAACTCTCTAGCTTCCCCAGTGGAGTCGCCATCTGTCGCCGTCGTCCGTTCCGACGTCTAGGGACATCTCGAACGTTTATGCGATCGGTCGCGAAAAGATGGTTTAAACTCGCGTTTTACGTTAAAATTATGTTCATTGCTTCCGAGGTGCTCAACAACTGAACTATCCTCTAATAAAAGCAAGGTTTTCGAAAAGGGGTTCTTATGGAGTTGTCACCAATGTTTTGACCATAAACATTGGAAAAGGATAAAAAGGCGTTGATTTTAATAAAAACCAAACTTGGTCATTATAACCAGAGTTAGGTAAGGGAGTTAGTTACGTGTAGGGAAGGTGTTAGCACCCCACAACGCCCCTTCCGGGTTCCCTATGACGGATTAATTCATTTAAGTGAAGACTACGAGAAATTACGCGATTACCCTATTTTATTGCATAATATTAAAAATGACTATCTACATGACTTTATTTCATATTGCATACATAAAGCAATAAATAAAGCAATAAAAGAGAAGAGAATTGAAAAGAACCTCCGTAGCAAGCTTTGTATTGCGAATCTTTTAACTATGAGGATGCGGTTTGGCAATCCCTCGCTCTACAAAGACTCTCCTCTCCGAATACAAGATCGACTCGACTAAATTTTTACAGAAGAATCGAATGTTGGAATATAATTCCTTAACTGATTGTTACCTTATTAAGGCAATCAGAGAGTTCATTTGAAGTAGGAAGAGAAGACAAGTACTAGGAGTTGTCTGTGGTGTGAAAAAGTGGCAAATGAGCCTCCTATTTATAGTTTTCGCAGCCTGGCAGCTTGGGACGATCGTCCGGGGCTTGGAAATCAGGGATGAGCGTCTGGAGAGGTTGGGACGGCCGTCTGGGTTGGGACAGCCGTCTCAATTGAAAATTTGCCTTTGGGACAACCAACCGAAGAGTAGGACGGCCGTCTCACTTAGGACGCGCGTCTCATTTGAATTTGGCAATTTGGGACGGCCGTCTCACATTTGGGACGGCCGTCTCAACCTGTTTTGGCCAGCTTTTGTGTTCTGGGACCCCCGGGAAGCTTTCCTTTCTTTATTCGGACATCGATTGATACCGATAGGTGCCCATTGAAGCTTTATCTTCATATAGGAAGTCTCCTTAGCCTTTATCGAGATGTCAGGCGAGCTTTATCTTGTTTATAGGAAGTCTCCTTAGCCTTTATTGAGAGGCCGGGCAAAATTAGGGGTCTACACTGCCCAATCAACATCTGAATAGAAATCAACTCTTGTATGGTTATTGGAACCATACAACAAACCTTTTCCAGGAGACCCTTTGATGTACTTTACTATACAAATGACTGCATTCCAATGATCTTGACATGGAGAATTGAGGAATTGACTCACCACACTAACTGCAAATGAAATGTCGAGACGAGTAACTGTAAGGTAATTTAATTTTCCAACCAATCTTCTATACTACTCAGGATCTGACATAGGCTCCCCTTGATTTGGCAGGAGTTTGGTATTAGGATCCATGGGTGTGTCAACAAGATTTGAATTCATCAACCCAGTTTCCTCCAAAATATCAATGCATACTTTCTTTGAGATATAACAATGCCATCAGTAGATTGTGCCACCTCAATACCCAAGAAATATCTGAGTTTGCGTAGATCTTTTGTTTGAAAATGGTGGCAAAGGTGTTGTTTCATCTGGGAGATGCCATGGTGGTCACTTCCTGTAAGAATAATGTCATCAACATACACTATCAAATAGACACATCCAGCACATGAGTGACGGCAAAAGACTGAGTGGTCTGCCTCACTTCTAGTCATGCCAAATTGTTGAACAACGCTACTAAATTTACCAAACTAGGCCCTAGGAGACTGTTTTAGGCCATATAAAGATTTGCGAAGACGACATACCAATCCAGAAGACTCCCTGAGCAACAAATCCGGGAGGTTGCTCCATATAAATTTCTTCTTGCAAATCTCCATTAAGGAAAGCATTTTTGACATCCAGTTAATAAAGAGGCCATTGTTGAAGAGCAGCCATGGCGATGAATAAACGAACAGAAGTCATCTTTGCCACTGGAGAGAAAGTATCACCATAATCCAATTCAAAAATTTGGATATAGCCTTTGGTTACAAGGCGAGCTTTGAGGCGATCAATAGTACCATCAGGACCAACTTTGATAGCAAAGACCCACTTGCAACCAATAACAGAATTTCCAGATGGTAATGAGATGAGCTCCTAGGTTCCACTATTCTGCAGAGCACTGAGTTCCTCTAGCATGGCCTGACGCTAACCAGGGTGGGCTAAGGCTTCAGGGACATATTTAGGAATAGACATAGAAAAGATAGACGAGAGGCAGGTGTAAAAAGGTGAAGAAATTCTGTGGTAACTCAAAACAGTATAATGTGGAGAAGGATTACGAGTAGAACACATACCTTTACGAAGGGCAATAGGAAGGTCAGACTCAGTGGGCGGAGCTAGAGGAGGCAGAGTATTTGGCACTGGGAGTGAGTCATGTGGTGTTTATTGTGGAAGAGGTCTTTGACTATGAACCTGAAGGGGTGGTGGAGGAGGAGGGTCTGATGGTGAATTCTGCTCAACAGGAGGATCAATTATAACAGAAATGTGAACAATAGTAAATGGAGACTCATCAGGTAGAAGAGAACCCTTAAAGTAAAAGGAAAATTGACATTTGTAGACACAAAATAGCGATTAAGATAAGGAGAAAAACACTTGTATCCTTTTTATGATAGAGTAAATCCTAGAAAAACACATTTGTGTGATCTAGGAGATAACTTATCATGACTAGGATCAAAATTATGGACAAAACATGTGGACCCAAAAACCTTCAGAGGCAAAGGATGGAGAGGGTCACGAGGAAATAAAATAGAATGAGGAATTTTGTTATCTAAAACTGAATAGGGCATATGATTAATAAGATAACATGCAGTAAGAACAAAATCACCCAAAAAATGTTGAGGAACCGCACGATGAATTAAAAGAGTGTGAGTTATTTTAATAAGGTGTCTATTCTTGTGCTCAACCACCCCATTTTGTTGAGGTGTATAAGCACAAGAAGTTTGATGAAGAATGCCATGAGAAGCCATAAATTGTTTAAAAGAGTTTGAAAGATATTCACGATCATTATCACTCTGGAAGGTTTGAATAGAAATACCAAATTGATTCTTAATTTCATTATAAAAGGTTTGGAATATGGAAAATAACTCAGAACGATTTTTCATTAAAAATAACCAAGTGCATTGGGAGTAATCATCAATAAAAGTAACAGAATATTGAAAACTTAAATTAGACTTAACACGACTTGGTCCCCAAATTTCATAGTGAACTAAGGTAAATGGGGATGAAGCACGTTGTGAAACACTACGAGGAAAGGAATTACGACTATATTTCTCTAATTGACATGCCTCACACACCAAACTGGACAACTAGGATAAACTGGGAACAAGTTGTTGTAATTTGGTCAAACTGGGGTGACCAAGCTGAGCATGAAAGAGAGGAGAAGACTCCATAATTGTGTCAACATGTGTAGAAGGTTGAAGATGATAAAGACCATGTGACTCACATCCGGTGCTAATCACTTGTTTCGAACTTTGGTCCTGTAAACAAATAGAAGTTTTGTTAAAAGAGATAACACAATCAAGAGAATGAGTTAGACGACTAATGGATAATAAGTTAAAGGGGGACCCGGGTACATATAAAACATTATCAATGAATAAGGTAGGAAAAAGGTTAACCGTTCCAACACCATGAGCTAAAGTTGTAGACACATTAGCCATTGTAACAAAGGGTAAATTATGGGGAGAGGAGAAAGAGGAAAATAAGAATTTGTTACCAGTAATGTGATCTATGGCTCCTGAGTCAAGAACCCAAGGGCCAATAGAAGAAGATTGAGTAAGACTAGGAAAAGATGTACCTATGCGTGCAACAGAAGCAGTGAAACTAGAGGGCTTACGATCCTCATACCATTTAAGAAAATCATTGAAGATGGCAGATTTGTCTGATGCCGGGGGAGCAAATAAAGGGGGATCAACAGTATATGATTGTGAGGAAGGATTAGTTTGAGCAATGACAATAGATCGAGGAGGAAAACCATTTAAAGCATAACATCTGTCAATTTTGTGGCCTAACATGCCACACTGGTCACACTTGTGACGCCCTTTGCCTGGCTTGTGAGACCGATTGTGATCATCATGTTGAGATGAAAAAGTAGAGGAATCTTTAGTAAAAATAGGGGGATCATTGAGAGGTTTACATGGCACACGAAGAAGGGAGGAACTCGTAGAAGTAAAATTGGGTGTAACAGGGGAACCCAAAATCTGGTCACAGACATGGGAATGTTTATCAGAGTCGGAAGAGGCAGTGAAAGATGCCATGGAGGAAGAGAGAGAAAAACCCTAAAACACCAAAGAGGTCTGATTGGAACAATGAGAATAGAACTAGGAAGAGGGGAACGAGGCGAGTTCGACGCAGGTGGCGGCGGCCTGAACGGAGGGACGAAGTGCCGCCACACGTGGCGGTAAGGTGAGACGGTGATGCGACTTTGGGTGGCTCGTGAGGGAGCATGGTTGCTCCGATGATGGCGAAACTTCCACCGTGGAGGTCGCATGGTTGAGGCAAAAAATAACCCCATGCTCGGCGGTCAGAATGGTCACTCCGGCGACGGTGGCAGTGGCGGTGGCTGCAACAGCGACTGTTGCAATGGTAGGGACGGAAAAAAAATTCCCAAAAACCTTAAGCTCTAGATACCATGTTGAATATAGAGGGAAAACTGTATAGGGTTAATCTCCCTTGTGTCTTAACCACACATAGGGCAATGTATTTATAATAAAGAGAGGTACAACTAAAAAGAGTAACCGAATACAAATAGGGTAAATAGAAGATATTGTTTGATATTATAATTAACAATATCTAACCATTATAAAATAATATCTAAACAAATCTAACAAGAGGTAATGTTTCTCAACCCTTTTGGAAGAGAGTATTAAGGGTTGGACCTATGGAGAAACGTAGTTAGAGCCAAGCTGATCAAGTGTATTATGGAACATTGATTAATCAAGGTGAAGTCCTAAGTGCAAGTTTACGCTAGGGAAAATTGAGTGTTGGAGTTATATCAATATTGCCTAATGAATATGCAAATTGTTATGAGGAAGATTAGAAAAGACATGATTTTATATCAAGAAGATTACTATGAGCCAACTCTCCAACCCAAAGTTGTGTGGGTTACTTAGGTATCATGTGAATTATTAATGAACCTACTGAAGAGATGAGGTTTCATCTTGATAGAAATATAGGCTAAGATCAAGAGAGGGGGTGAATTATTCTAATCAAAACTTTTCGCAACTTTTGATTATAGATTAACAATTTCAAAGATTTCAAGGAATCAATCTTAACTTGAACCAAATAATAACAATCTTGAATAAAAGAATGAGATAAAAGAAGAAGAGCACCAAGATTATACTAGTTTACCCAATCCACTAGACTACATCAAGTTCTCAACCAATTTCTAGTTAAGTTCCACTAATCAAAATTTAATTGATTATAAGTACAGACTGTGGAAAATCAATTTATACAAAGAACTACAACCCAACTCATGAACTTATAACAACAACCACAATTCTAGTTGCTTAACACAGTGCCCACAATTCCAGACACCGAAAATACAAAGAAACAAATGAAGAATCAAAATGCTTGAAGAAACCACAACAATCAAATTAATATGCAAATGCAATAATCGAATCACAGAATGAGTTTCTTCAAAAACAAGAACAAAGACCCTCAAGAAAGATTTCAAAAGAATTCTAAGGAGTAAAGCGTGATTCTCTCTTGGAACAAGTCTCTAAAGATTGCTTGAATGATTTCTCAAAAGTATATCTCAAAATGTAGGTGAAATTTTGTTTATATAGAGATTTTTCTAACTAACTGATATGATTAATCGATTAATGAACACTTTAATTGAATAAAACAACTTAGTTTAAATGAATTTAAATGATGAAAATACTTTTTAATCGATTAAAAAGGTTATGCCAATTTTTCCTGAGACCTTTCAACTGATAAAAGCGTGATTTAATCAATTAAAAGAGTTATGGATATTTTCCAGAGATGTTTTAACTAATGAAAATGATGTTTAATTAATTAAAAAAAATTTTGGATATTTTCCAGAGACGTTTTAACCGATGAAAACAAAGTTTAATCGATTAAAACAATTCGGATATTTTCCAGGGACGTTTTAACTGATAAAAAAGTGGTTTAATCGATTAAAATTGTGACACAAAAATGTTTAAGTATTTTTAATCGATTATTTCAAAAATATATCAATTAAAACTATGACAGAAAGTGTTCTCAAGTTGCTTAAGTGGATTTAATCGATTAGTTCAAAAATGTATTAATTAAAACTACGATTACACATGTTCTTTAGTTACTTAAGTGAATTTAATCGATTATTTCAAAAATATATCAATTAAAAATGTAGCAGAAGAACATATTAATCGATTAAAACAATTTTAACATATTAAAAATACTTGAGACATTTTATTTTTTGTAAAAGAAAGATACCCATACTTGAGGAGAGGATAAATGCTTATATACCTACACCATTTAGATGTAAACACACTAATGGACTAACACAACATCTTCTTTTAACATCTTCTTTTAACTTCATCAAATCTTCTAGCAAGTCTTCCAAGATTAAGATTCTTATCATTAGCTTCTTCATCAGTCTCCCCCTATTTGATGAAGACAAAGACAATCTTGAATCACGTAAAAGCCACTTTAATGTGTGTATTAGATGCAATTAGTATAAGTGAGCTATCCTTATCCTTTTTTCAATCCTTTCTCCTTCTTTTGACTTCATCAAAATAGAAGAGAACAAACACGAGTCAAGCCAAAAAAAATTGTTGAACATACAAGGATATGAATGTTGAACATACAAGGATATGAAGCTTGTAGATTTTGATGATGATACAAAAATAAAGGACTTAAAGATTTGAAGACTTGTAAAGTTATGTAATAACTCTATTTTTATGTTTTTGAGTCTGTAATATTAGAGTCCAAGATAGTCAGCACATAGACCACTCTTTAAAAGCTCTAAAAACTCATTTTTATCATAAATACACTGGAATAATCGATTAAATGGCAGGATAATCGATTATTACAGAAAGAAAACAATTTTCAGCATTTGCTCTCTGGAATAATCGATTAAATGGCTTGTTAATCGATTAACTGGACTGTTAATCGATTAAATGGCCTGTTAATCAATTAACTAGTGTTGTTTTTGCTCCTCTACAAGAATGACTCTGGAATAATCGATTAACACTCAAGATAATCGATTATTTGGGTCTGATATGTATTTTGAAATTCAAAATTGGACCAAGTTTTGAAAACCTTATTCCCAATTCATTCAATTTCGAAAATCCCCAATTCCCAAACCCTAATATCTCTACTTAAGGTTCTTTAAGGCTCTCTGCAAATTGAACAAGCTTTTTCATACAAAAGTTAAAAGTTGTGACTGCCAGAGAACTGTTTGTAGGGAGGAAAAAAGGGCTTTTGAAACCTAGTGTGGGCTAGAAGCGATAAGAATCACTGAGTGGGTTTCTTGGTGGATTGTGTGTTGTGCCGTCTCCAGGGAAAACTGTTCTTCATCCTTTGTGGATTCAAAGGAGGTGTTCGTCTCTTGTGTGACTCAAGAGAGGTGTATTCTTTACCTTATCTTTTCTTTTGTAATCTGTTTGTAAAACTGTGATTATAATGACAGCGTTAATCCTCTGTTTGAGTGATTAGCAACTGGACGTAGGGTCTTTTGATCCGAACTAGTATAAATCAACTGTGTAATCTTCTATCCCTTCTCTATTTACATTACATAGCATTTTAATCGGTGAAATTTGGGAACAATTTTAAAACCCTAATTTTTGTTTAAGAAACCAATTCATCCCTCCTCTTGGTTTTTGTCCGTAAACGCAAACATTCTGCTGCACAATTCTAACAAGTGGTATCAGAGCTTGCTTTGATAGTCATTCAATTTTCGAAAATGGCTGGACAAAATCAAACGTTTGTCGAGGGTGCTTCTATCAATAGACCTCCACTTTTTGCGGGGCAAAATTATCCTTTTTAGAAAGTAAGAATGCAAATATTTTTGGAGTCTTTTGATAAAGGTGTTTGAGACGCAATTTTAAACGGACTTTTTATTCCTAAAATTACTGAAAACAGAGAATAGGTACCGAAACCATTTTCTAGATGGTCAGCTGAAGAAAATAGAAAAGCCCAATATGATGTTAGGGCTAGAAATATAATTTCATCTGCTTTAACCCATGATGAGTTTTACAGGATATTGGTTTGTAAAAGTGCTCAGGAAATGTGGGAAATGCTAAGAGTAACCCACAAAGGTACCGATGACGTTAAAAAAAAACAAGAAAACTCATTGATACAAGAGTATGAGATGTTCTGGATGCAACAAGGGGAAACAATTTTTTACGTTTAAAAGCGTTTCACGCATATAGTGAATCATCTCACCGGGTTAGGTAAAATTTTTGATATTGATGAATTAAATGTAAAAATTCTGAAATCTTTGGATAGGAAATGGAAACCTAAGGTGACGACCATCACGGAGTCACAAAATCTTGCTACAATGTCTATGGTGGCGCTCTTTGGAAAGTTGAGAGAGCATGAACTTGAACTTGGAAGGCTAAATGATGAAGAAGGTCAACATCAAAAGAGGAACCTAGCCTTCAAAACTGAAATTTCCAAGAGTAAGAACAAGAAGGAGGAAGAAGACTCGGAGAATGAAGATGATGAAAATTTGAGTCTCATGATAAAGAAATTCACAAAGTTCATGAAAGTCAAAGGGAAGCAACCCTTCAAAGCTAAGGGAAAGGTAAGAGAAAGTACTTCGTTAAATATTAAATGTTATGGTTGTGGTGAAACAGGGCATGTAGAAACCGAATGTCCAAATAAGAAAAATGAAGATCATAAAGGCAAGAAATTCTTCAAGAAGAAAGCCTACATTGCTTGGGATGATAGTGACTCAAGTTCGGAGTCAAGTGATTCAGAAATTGAAGCTAACATTTGCTTGATGGCAAAAGACAACATCTCTTCTGACTTTGAGGTTAGTGATTCCAACTCTTCCTCAAGTGATGATGAAAATGATTATAATGCTTTACAAAATGCATATGGAGAATTTTTTACTGCTTTTAAGGACTTGAAAAATGAATATAAATCTGTGAAAGAGTGTTTGAATAAATCCGAAAAAGAGGTGGAGTCCTTAAAAACGAAAATTGTATGTTTAGAAGAAAAAGATAATAAAAATATAACATGTGCATCATGTAAAGAGTATGAACATGATATTGATATACTTAGCCATTTACTTGATAAAGCTAAGAAGGAAATAAGTGATAATTATAAGGATAAAGTTGTTATTGTTCAAAATAGAGAAAACTATCATGTTCCATTGAAAAAGCCTAAAAATAGAAATAAAAGAGTATGGGTTAAAAAAGGAACTAAAACTTCAAAAGTTAAAAATATATCATATTCAAAGATTACATCCAATGCATGCTTTTATTGTATGAAACATGGTCATACTTCAAATAGATGTAGAATTAAGCATTTTGGTGTTCCTAAAGGAAAATATGTTTGAGTTCCTATAGTTAAATGATTTAATTGTCTCTAATCCCAAGGACCCAAAAGTTATGGGGACCTAAGATTACTATGTTCTTGTTTTGTAGGAAACTTCCAAATCCAAAAAGTCTATGTGGTATCTTGATAGTGGATGTTCAAAACATATGACTGGAGACAAAACGAAATTTGTGAGTTTCAAAGCTAAAGAACAAGGATATGTAACCTATGGGGACAACAACAAAGGAAAAATACTTGGAATCGGAAACATTGGTGGTGCAAATACTTTGGAGATAAAGGATGTGCTTCTTGTTGATGGGCTAAAGCATAATCTCCTAAGTATAAGTCAACTTTGTGATAAAGGATTCAAGGTAATTTTTGAAAGTAAATTTTGCACCATACATTTACAGGATTCCGAAAATATAGCATTGAAAGACATTAGACATAATAATATCTATTTGATTGATTTGGATTGTGTACCTAATACTAGTATAACATTTTTAGTTGCTAAGGAAGAAAACTCATGGTTATGGCATAAGAGAGCGGCTCGTATAAATGTTCATCAATTGAACAAATTAATATCAAAGGACTTAGTTGTTGGTTTGCCTAAGTTAAAATTTGATAAAGATAGATTATGTGATGCATGTCAAAAAGGTAAACAAGTAAAATCATCCTTTAAATTTAAGAATGTTATTTCGACATCAAAACCTTTTGAACTATTACACTTAGATTTATTTGGTCCATCTAGGATAAAAAGTTTTGGTGGAAATTATTATCCTCTTGTGATTGTTGATGATTTTTCTAGATATACTTGGACATTTTTCTTAACATTAAAAAGCAAAGCTTTTAAGGTCTTTAGGAAGTTTTCCAAGCAAATCCAAAATGAGAAAGACTTAAGAATTAAGGTGTTAAGAAGTGACCATGGTGGAGAGTTTCAAAATGAATGGTTTGAAAATTATTGTGAGGAAAATAGTATTTTGCATAATTTTTTTGCACCTAGGACTCCCCAACAAAATGGTGTATTAGAAAGGAAAAATAGGTCGCTAGAGGAACTTGCTAGAACAATGTTGAATGAATCAAATGTTCCTAAGTATTTTTGGGCTGATGCTATAAGTACTGCATGTTATGTGTTGAATAGGATGCTTATTAGGCCAATTATAAAATCAACTCCTTATGAACTATTAAATGATAGAAAACCTAATGTTGCTCATTTAAAAATATTTGGATGTAAATGCTTTGTGTAAATAATGGAAAAGATAACTTAGGAAAATTTGACTCAAAAGCCGATGAGGGAATTTTCTTAGGTTATTCACTAACTAGCAAAACATATAGAGTGTGTAATAGAAGAACTTTAAATGTTGAAGAATCTATACATGTCACTTTTGATGAAATTGTAGACCTTGAGGGAAATACTCTTAAGTCAAATAAAGAACTTGCAGGTGATGATGAGTACATAAGAGAGGCTCTAGAAGAAATGTACTTGAATGAGAATGAGCCATCTCAACCAACTGAATTAGCAAAAGAGTGGCAATCACCAAGAGGACTTTCAATGGACATATAATTGGTGATATCTCAAAAGAGGTAAGAACTATAAATATAACAAATTTATGTATGTCTGTAGCTTTTGTTTCACAGATAGAACCCAAAAGTGTTGAGGAAGCTCTTAAAGATGACCAATGGTGCATAGCAATGTAAGAAGAACTTAATCAATTTGAAAGGAATCAAGTCTGGGAATTAATTCTAAGAGAAGAATCTCATCAAGTGATTGGAACAAAATGGGTATTTAGAAACAAACTTGATGAAGATGGAAATATAACAAAGAACAAAGCTAGACTTATTGCCAAAGGTTACTGTCAAGAGGAAGGTATTGATTATAATGAAACTTATGCTCCTGTTGCCAGGTTAGAGGCTATACGCCTACTTCTTGCTTATGCCTCATTGATGAAATTTAAATTATATCAAATGGATGTTAAAAGTTCAATCTTAAATGGGTTTATCAAAGAAGAAGTATATGTGGAACAACCCCCTAGATTTTAAGATTTTAAATATCCCAATCATATTTTTAAATTGAAGAAAACCTTATATGGTTTGAAACAAGCTCCTAGGTCTTGGTATGAAAGATTAAGTAGTTTTCTAACTTCAAATGATTTTTCTAGAGGAAAAATTGATTCCACTTTGTTTATTAAGAAAGTAAAAGAACATATCTTATTAGTTCAAGTATATGTTGATGATATCATTTTTGGATCAATTGATAATTCCTTGTGTGTAGAATTTGCTAAGATAATGCAGGGTGAATTTGAAATGTCAATGATGGGAGAATTAACATTATTCCTTGGACATCAAATTAAACAACTTAAAGATGACATTTTTATGTCTCAAACCAAATACTGCAAAGAGATTCTCAAGAAATTTGGAATGGACACTTCAAAGGAAGCTAACACACCCATGGGAACTTCATGCTATTTAGACAAGGATGAATCAGGTTTGGAAATAAATCAATCTATGTATAGATGTATGATAGGTTCAGCATTATACTTAACTGCAAGTAAACCTGATATTATGCATTCTGTTTGTGTGTGTGCTAGATTTCAAGCATGTTCAAAAGAATCTCATTTAACTGCAGTAAAAAGAATTTTAAAATATTTAAAAGGAACAACAAGATTTGGATTATGGTATCCATCTGAAGCTTCTCCTAGTTTAATAGGATATTCTGATGCAGATTATGGCGGATGTAAGATTGATAGAAAGAGTACTAGTGGAACATGTCATATGTTAGGCTCATCTTTAGTATCTTGGCATTCTAAGAAACATGCATGTGTTGTTTTATCTACTACTGAAGCTGAATATATTGCAGCTGGTAATTGTTGTGCTCAAATTTTATGGATGAAGCAACAATTAGAAGATTATAGTATCTTTCTAAGTAATATTTCGTTAATGTGTGATAATACAAGTGTTATCAATCTCACAAAGAATCCTGTTATACATTCTAGAACTAAACATATAGAGATTAGACATCATTTCTTAAGAGATCATATTAGTAAAGGAAATTGTAAAATTGAATATGTTGATACAAAACATCAATTAGCAGATATTTGTACTAAACCTCTTCCCAAAGATAGATTCTATGATCTTAGAAGAGACTTAGGAATATTAGAAATAGCCTAAATTATGTTTAACTGATCAATTTTTTGCATGTTGTACTATAATAATCGATTATATAGGTATTTAATCGATTATCATGTGTCTAAACCTTAAAAATTTGATGATCTCTCTGGAATAATCAATTATTTTGGGAAATAATCGATTATCTGCACCAAAATGACCAAAATCAGAATTTTCTCTCTGGAATAATTGATTGTTTTGGGAAATAATCGATTATCAGCCAATTTAATCGATTAACAACATTAGTTAATCAATTAATCTGATCAATTGAAGATTTAATCGATTAATAGCAGCTTTAATCGATTATCCTATAACGTTTTTTATAAACTAGCCGTTTGGAACGGCTATTTTGGCACCCATTCTCCCAAATCTAGCCGTTTATGACTGTTATACTTGTTCTCTATATATAGGAAGACTTCATTTTACATCTACACACCTCCAAACCTTGAATCAAAGCATTCCACAATCATTCAAGCTCTCTCTTGTCTCCTCAAAACCTTATTCTTTTCCAAAACTTGTCCAAACTCTCTTGTTTTTTTTCCTTCTAATCTTAATGGCTTCATCATCTCGTGCTAAGATCCCCACAAGAAGAAGATCCGCTCCTGCTTCTCATCCCCGTCCAAATTCTGTTCAAGGATGGATCTCAGACAATGAAGGAAGACAAGAATTTCTAACTTTCTGGAAAGAAAGGGGGATCATCACTCCAAAATATATTATTGGCGATCAATTCATCAATAGGGGCTTTAACTTTCCAAATCTTCTTGAGCTGCAAGGTGTCCTCCCATTCATTCAAATGCAAGGTACTTACTACCCTGATTTAGTTAGGGTATTCTATTCTCGTTTTAAATTTAGAGATCATGTAGCTACTTCTAGAGTCAAGGATGTGACTATCATCCTTAATGATGATATCTGGGAGAATGTTGCCCACTTTTCTGTAAGAGAGGATGCTATCAATGTTTTTGCGGAGTTAGAAGATTTTGATAGAATTATGGCTTACCGCTCATTTCTCTGTAATCCCTCCTTGGAAATTGGCCGACTTCTATTGGTCGATCCATTAAAGAAAGAGGAATGCATGCTGCTGCATCTCATTGTCTGGATTCTGTGTCATAGAGCAACAAATCATGCACAATGTTCATCCATTGATCTTTGCATTATTCATGCCATCATGAATAATGAGCCAATTGATTGGGGTAGTCTTGTCACTATGACCATACTTAAAGCTAAGTGTCATCCAACCTTTAAAATTCCATATGCTCTTCTTATTTCTCGTATCTTAGAATACAAGGGAATAAATGTTGAAGGAGAGCAAACAGTCAGGACGATAAATTCAAATCGAATGCTTGACAGCACGCTCACTCAGCTTCAAATGGTGCGTGTAAATGGAATTTACGTTCACAAAGATGACGCTCCCAACATGGCTGAAGATGCTCAAGATTTTGATGAAGAGATGCATGTTGCTGAGATTCCTGCAGAACACATTCATACTACTGGAACATCATCTACTCATCCTACATCTTGTCCATCTATGGAAGATATGCTCTTTGATATGAATCAAAGAATGCAAGAATTCTTCACTATCTCTCAAGAACGGCATCAGGAAATCATTCGTCGTATTTCGGATGTAGATGATAGGGTTTGTAACTTAGAAGATAGATTTGATGCCCAATTTAACAGTGATGAAAGTGAATAGTTTTAATCTCTTCAATATATCTTCTTGTTTGTAATTACTTTAATTTATGGAATAAAATTGGAATTTTTTCTTTGTTTGAGGGAGAGTTATTTTCTATATTATGCACTTATTGAGGGGGAGCTCTCGTTTTTTTTATCATAATCAAAATAGGGGGAGAAATTATTTAAGCCTCTTATGTTTATTAAATTTAAATGTTGTCTGGTATGTTTAATGTTTTTGTTAGTTGTGACAGACAAAACAGGTTATTACAAAGGGCTTTAAAGGAAATTTTGATCATCACCAAAAAGGGGGAGATTGTTGAACATACAAGGATATGAATGTTGAACATACAAGGATATGAAGCTTGTAGATTTGATGATGATACAAGAATAAAGGACTTAAAGATTTGAAGACTTGTAATGTTATGTAATAACTCTGTTTTTATGTTTTTGAGTCTGTAATATTAGAGTCCAAGATAGCCAGCACATAGACCACTCTTTAAAAGCTCTAAAAACTCTTTTTTATCATAAATACACTAGAATAATCGATTAAATGGCAGGATAATCGATTATTACAGAAAGAAAACCATTTTCAGCATTTTCTCTCTGGAATAATTGATTAAATGACCTGTTAATTGATTAACTTGGTTGTTAATCGATTAAATGGTATGTTAATCGATTAACTGGTGTTGTTTTTGCTCCTCTACGAGAATGACTCTGGAATAATCGATTAACACTCAAGATAATCGATTATTTGGGTCTGGTATGTATTTTGAAATTCAAAATTGGACCACGTTTCGAAAACCCTATTCCCAATTCATTCAATTTCGAAAATCCCCAATTCCCAAACCCTAATTTCTCTACTTAAGGTTCTCTAAGGCTCTCTACAAATTGAACAACCTTTTTCATACAAAAGTTAAGAGTTGTGATTGCCATAGAACTGTTTGTAGGGAGGAAAAAGGGGCTTTTGAAACCTAGTGTGGGCTAGAAGCGTTAAAAATCACTGAGTGGGTTTCTTGGTGGATTGTGTGTTGTGTCGTCTCTAGGGAAAGCTGTTCTTCATCCTTTGTGGATTCAAAGGAGGTGTTCGTCTCTTGTGTGACTCAAGAGAAGTGTATTTTTTACCTTATCTTTTCTTTTATAATCTGTTTGTAAAACTGTGATTATAGTGACAGTGTTAATCCTCTGTTTGAGTGATTAGCAACTAGACATAGGGTATTTTGATCCAAACCAGTATAAATTGACTTTGTAATCTTCTATCCCTTCTCTATTTACATTACACAACATTTTAATCGGTGAAATTTGGGAAAAATTTTAAAACCCTAATTTTTGTTTAAGAAACCAATTCACCCTTCTCTTGGTTTTTGTCCATAAACGCAAACATTTCGCTGCGTGATTCTAACAAAAATATCATATTGACATTAAGAGTTTATAATTTTTGGTCAGAAGCCAGTTTAAGAATACAGACTAGCAAAAAATACAAAACAGTAAAATCAGAGATTAAGTAATGAGCGCAACGTTCAGAAAAACCCTTGAATTTTAGTTTTCCCATGGACCTTGGTTGAATTGCAGATCATCCAATCTGCTATAAATGTTTGCTATTTGATTATTGAGATTGAAAAATTGATTGTTGGTTTCATGGTAGTGTTGATAAGTCATCTGCTTGTGCTTCCCCTGTTTCTCTTATAAGGAAGACATTTGAGACAACATTGCCCTTTCAAACTCAGACGAAGGAGTCCCCCGATCTGGTTGCTCATAATGGGGAGTCAGCTCCATGTTATGGAATTCTTCAGCCACATTCTCAACTTCAGTTGCCTGTGTTTGTTCTTGTGTTGTAGATTGAGATGAACCAATACCAACATCCTCTTGTGGTGCATCCTCTTCTTCATCATCTTCATTACTTATACCAACTTCAAATTTGGAGATCAAATTCCCACCAACTTAAATGAAGCCCATCTTGCGCAGAGTGGAATCATCAATCTCATTAGAGAATTTGGGTGCTTCTACATATTCACCTATTATATCAATCGCAAAATGCTTAACAAATTTGTTAATGAGCATGGCATAAGTAGACGAAAATTACTCAGTCTTTTAGCCTTAATCATGTTATCTTTGATCACATAAACCAGTTGACTCGAATTTTATTTTAAATGCAGTACATCAAGGCCAAATCTCCTTAATTTAAGAGGACATGGTTGCTCCCCCTTGGAATTAACACCCATGTAATGATAAATGCAAGCAACCTCTGCTCCAGACGTATTTTTTCAGCATTGAGCACTCTTACTGAATCATCCATGTTTCTGAGACAAGATCAAAAAAATTGGATTTTGTTGAACTCTAGCAGCTCTGAGACATTGCCTTTGGAAACTTTAACTCCTTCATCTCTAAGACCATCCACTTGCTCCCATATTGTTGGAGTGATCACCATATTTACTCCTTTTACCTGTGTTTGAATGGTTGACCCGTCAATAGTTAGATATGAGTAGAAAAATATGACCAAATATGGTTGAATATTTCCCAGATATTCGACAAAGATCTTCAGCCTCTGGTTCTTAAGTTGTCTCTTGAGAGAGGTGATTCCTTCTTTGTCAAGCTAGGTGAATTGAATAAATTTTGGAATTACCAACTATTTTTTGACTAAACTCAAAGGTGAATGTGTTCATCCTGTCCAAGTCACCATTGAACCAGGCCTCAAGATGGCCTCCAAGATTTGATGCAAGATCTTGTGAAAAGGACTCCCCATTGCTCTTATTTCTGTAGGATTTGGATCTTTTGAACAATTTTTTAAGAGTTTGTATTAGAGAATTGAGAGATGGAGAAAAGTAGATTGAAACAAATTGATGATGCCAAAGAGGAGAACAAGTAAATATAAGAACGGAACCAAATTTACTTTTAAGGAATAAAACAGAGTCTAGTAGAATGACAGTTTATTGAGTCTGTGACCCATTCAACAATTTGTCTTCAATACACCTACTATTTGTGAGTTCAACTTTTTAAATTGCAGTGGTTCTCTTGACCAACAACACGTACAAGTTTTGTGTAGTAGGTAGAGATACTTGTCTTATTATCAGTTAATTTGTTCTTGAAGATAAGGGTTGAATAGGTCAAACACTTTTGTCTTTATTGTCCAATCAGAGATTTCCAATTCGAATTTCCTTTTATCCTTAATTGCCTTAGAAGATAATGTGTTCAAATCCTACATTAGATCTTTTAAACATTTCCAAGAACAGACTAATCGATTATTTTACCAAATAATCAATTAACATTGTATTAGATATAAGATAAGAGTAACTCATACATGATTATAATCGATTAAATTAATAAATAATCAATTAAATTTTCAACAATAAGTGATTTTAACTGATATAATTTGTATTTTAATCGATTAAATCAAACACTTGAAATAAAAAAACTCAAACCTGAGAGCTTTTAATTGATTAATTCAATAAATAATCGATTAAAATAGTACGAATCAATTCATAGAAAGTGATTTTAATCGATCATTTTGAGTAATTAATCGATTAAAAAGAGATAACTTAAAAAACATGTATATCTTCTAGGATTTTAATTGATTAAAAGGAAACTTATATCAATTAAATCTATCTGTATATGAGAGTTTATGCAATTTTTGATAAATCCAGAACACCTAATTCAATTCTAATCCTATAGAAACGATCACGAGCTAAAGGTTTTGTAAAAATGTCAGCTAGTTGCTTATCAGTTTCTATAAAAAAGATTTCACATTCACCCTTAGACATATGATCTCTAATGAAGTGATGTCTTATTTCAATATGTTTGGTTCTTAAGTGTTGAATTGGATTCTCAGTTAACTTTATTGCACTAGTGTTGTCACAAAGAAAAGGAATTTTGTTAAGAGTCAAACCATAATCTTGTAATTGTTGTTTTAACCACAAAGATTGAGCACAATAGCTCCCAACCGCAATATACTTTGCTTCAACAGTTGATAGAGCCACATAAGCTTGCTTTTTGCTATGCCAAGAGATTAAATTACTACCTAGCAGATGGCATGTTCCATTGGTGTTTTTCCTGTCTAGTTTGTAACCTACAAAATCTAAGTTTGAATATCCAATTAAGTTCAATTGCAACTCACCAGGATACCATAAACCAATAGTTACAATCCCTTTTAGATATTTTAATATCCTTTTAGCAGCTGTGAAATGAGACTCTTTTGGTGTTATTTTAAATCTTGCACACATGCAAACACTGAACATGATATCAAGCCTACTGGTCGTAAGATACATCAGTGAGCCAATGAGTCCTCCGTATTTGGTTTGGTCAACCTATTTCCCTTTATCATCTTCATCTAGATAACAACTTGTGGACATGGGAGCATATGCTTCTTTGCAGTTTTCCATTTCAAATTTCTTGAGTATTACGCACAGAATTTGGATTGAGATAGAAAAATTCCCCCTTTTAGTTGTTTGACTTGTAGTCCTAGGAAGTAGTTGAGTTATCCCATCATTAACATCTCAAACTCTCTCTATATTTCCTTTATAAAATTCTTGCATAAAGTTTCATTAGTAGCACCAAAAATCATATCATCAACATACACTTGAACTATTATTGTCTCATTATTTACTTTCTTGAGAAACAAGGTTTTATCAACCACACCTCTTTGATAGTTCTTTGAAATAAGAAAATTGCTCAACATTTCATACCACAACCTTGGTGCTTGCTTTAAACCATATAAAGCCTTCTTCAATTTGAATACATATTCTGGATGTGTGTGATCTTCAAATCTAGGTGGTTGAGAAACAAATACTTCTTCATTCAAGTAACCATTCAAGAATGCACTCTTGACATCCATTTGATACAACTTGAAATTCGTCATAGAAGCATAAGCAAGTAACAATCTAACAACTTCTAATCTAGCAACAGGTGCATATGTTTCATCAAAATCTATTCCTTCTTGTTGATTATAACCTTTGGCTACTAATCTTGCTTTATTCCTAGTGATAACACCATATTCATCCAATTTGTTCAAGAACACCCATTTTGTCCCTACAAAATTAGCATATACTAGTTTTGGAACTAATTCCCATAAACTATTCCTAGTAAACTGGTTTAGTTCCTCATGCATTGTATTTACCTAGTCATTATCACTTGAAGGTTCAATTAGAGTTTTGGGTTCAATTTGGGAGACAAAAGCCATATGATTACAAAATTTATTTAAAGATCTCCTACTGAAAACTCCCTGATTAATTTTGTCCAATGATGTTGTTAATTGAGAGATTCTTTGGAGTCTTCCATTCCTTGGGTAATTGTTCTTCTGGTTCCTCTTCAAAAATTTTAGAAATTTCAGATAATCTCTAGGTAGTGGTTGAATCTGGTAGTTTTAATTGATACAACTTATTAGTTACAATTTTGTTCATCTGCATCATCAACTATGTTTTTCTAAACATCTGAGCAAGATTTATCGAAAACATGTATAGATTCTTCCACATTTTTAAGCCTTTTATTAAAAATTCTATATACATGGCTATTTGTAAAGTAACCCAAGAAAATCCCTTTATCCGATTTAGAGTCAAACTTTCCTAGATTTTCTTTTCTATTATTTAGAACAAAAACTTTGCATCCAAACACTCTAAAGTAATTTATGTTTGGCTTTTTACCTCTATACAGGTCATAAGGAGTCTTTTAGAGAAAAGGTGTAATCAAAACCCAATTTAATACATAACATGTTATGCTTACAGCATTAGCCCATAAATACTTTGGCAAGACTTTCTCATTTAGAATGGTCCTAGCAAACGCCTAAAGAGATCGATTTTTCCTTTCCACAAAACCATTCTGTTAGGGAGTTCTAGGTGTAGAGAAATTATGCTTAATGCCACGTTTTTCACAAAATTTGTCAAAATCTTCATTTGAAATTATGCTTAATGTCATGTTTTTCACAAAATTTGTCAAAATTTTTCAAAATCATTTTGAATATAAGAAATGAAATACCCCTTTCATGTTGAATTTGTTTAGCAAGTTTCTTGAAAGCTTGAAATTTATCAAATTTTAATTCTAAAAACATTGTCTAGGTAAATCCTGAAAAATCATCTACAACAACCAATACATATAGATTTTCACCCAAAATTACTGTTCTTGACACATTTTACTGTCAAGTGTTCTAGTTGTGACGTTAAGAGGTTGCCCTATTTCAATTTCCTTGGTTTTTGAATTACTAGGATTTACACGTGTGAAATTAGGACTTGTTTCCTTCATAAAAGTTGTAGGAAATTATATTCCCAAAATTTAGAAATTTGTTTCATGTTAATAGCTTATGTGTAGCATGCGTTATAGTCAAATTACCAAGGCATGTTCAGAGTGTTATTGTAGTTGAGCCTTATTGGAAAAACCACTGAAAACTGCATCTATTCTATAGGGTATTTGAATTTATTTCTTTCATCAATATTGTAGAAAATTAAGTTATTGAAATTTTGGCTCATACCTCATGCCAAAACAACTTATATAACTCTATAAATTTTTGAAATACTAAACCTTTTCCTTGTTTGCTATAGGATTCTTCCTACGCTAAGTGCATACAAAATAGGATAATTTTCTAAGTTAATTGTAAGTTGAATGTGAGCTTAAAATATTATTAGAAATGGATTAGCAACACAAAATAAATTTAAATTCTCATGACATAGAAACATAGAAATATAAAATTCTAACTGGTATTTTATTACTGTCGCCGCCGTCAAAAAGAGGCGGTCGGAGCGACGCGATGGTTTTATCGACCCTCTTGTTTTCGCGTTTTTTATTGGTGGTTACAACGTCCTTAGGTTGTCCGATAACCGGGCTAACCTAGAGACGAGGTTTTCGAAAAGTGTCCTTGAGTTGTCCGACAACCGGGCTAACCCAAGGACTTATTTATTTTGGGTTCTATGGAGTCGCCACCGATATTTTTACCATAAACATCGGAAAAGGGGTTTTAAAAAGGCGTTGGTTTTCGAAAACCAACTTTGGTCATTAGAACCAGAGTTGGGTAAGGGAGTTGGTTACATGCAAAGGGAGTATTAGTCCCTTTGCGACGCCCCTTTCGGGTTCCCTATGATAGGCCGGCTTATTTTTATTGATAAACTAGAAAATTGCGCTTTTACCCTTTTATTATGCGGTATTTAAATTTATGACTACATGGCCCTAACGTCTATTGCATAATTTAAATGAAAGCGGTAAAGTAAAGAAAGAGGTTTATGAACCTTCGAAGCAAGCTTTCTTATATTCTTTAAAAAAAGGGTGCTTTGTGGCAGCCCTCTCACTCTACAACTCTCGAAACTCCGAAATGCCTCGGAGGGATTCTTAAGAAGATTTAGAACGCTCGATCTATGCCTAGAGACGCTCGAAACTCCGAAATGCCTCTGAGAGATTCTTAGAGAGAGAAAATCTAGAGAGAAGGGAGAGCTACTGTTTTTCTGTGTGGAAATGAGGGGGGGAGGACCCCTATTTATAGTTTTTCGCGCTGTCAGGGTCCAGACCGCCGTTCTCGTCTGACAGGGTCGAGACCGCCGTCTCGTCCAACGAGACCGCCGTCTCGTCCAACGAGACCGCCGTCTCGTCCAACGAGACCGCCGTCTCGTTTTTGTAGGCAACGAGACCGCCGTCTCGGAAAACGAGACCGCCGTCTCGTCCTTCGCTCGCTCAAGCGAGAAATCCGTCGCTTGAGCGAGACTTGACCCGGAGTTCCCTTTGTTTGAGGCATCCGTCGCTCAAGCGAGTACATCGGCCGCTTGAGCGAGACTCGACCCGAAGTCCCTTTGTTTGAGGCATCCATCGCTCAAGCGAGTACATCGAGCCGCTTGAGCGAGACTCGACCCGGAAGTCCCTTTTGTTTGAGGCATTCGTCGCTCAAGCGACGGACGTACTCGCTTGAGCGAGACTTGACCCGGAGTCCCCTTCAACGCGAGAATCTTTATTTTGGGCAAAAAAACCCTCCTATCTTGGTACGGGAGCCTAATAGTCTCTCCTAGTGGCTTGTTAGGCTTCTACTGCCTTCGAATAGGGGATCTTCTCGACTTTATTTGGAGCCCGGCAAGATTTGGGGTCTACAGCTGCCCCCTTTACCCATCCAGCCGACCGTCGGCCTTCGTTGTCGGGATGATCGACCGGGGGTAAAGGAGTTGACCCTCTTGCCCGGTTGCCTTTCTGGATGTCCCATCTTGTGGCGGATGATCCTCTCGGGGAGATGTGGTGGTCGTGTGCCTCCGAGATACTACTTCGACGTAGCCGATCCCTTTGGTGAACACGTGGTAGAACCTCCGGATACTACTTCCGACGTAGCCGATCCTTTGGTTGATGGGTATAAACCCCCCATCAGGCCGGTACGGTCCGTTGTGTGGGACCGGATGGGTATGAACCCCCATCGGGGTGGTACGGTCCGTTGTGTGGGGCCGGATGGGTATGAACCCCCCATCGGGGTGGTAATGGCGGCTTACAGCTCATGTGGCCCATGCGCCGGCAAGGCGCTTCTCGTGTGTTGGTTGATAGGTATAAACCCCCTATTCGGCCGGCGCAGTCCACCGCGTAGGACCGGTGGTGATGGCGGCTATCGCTCAGGTCGCTCATGCGCCGACTCTCGGGGAATGATTTCGTGCTCGTGCACTTCCAGGATACTACTTCGACGTAGCCGATCCTTTCGATGGACACGTGGTGGAACCTCCGGATACTACTCCCGACGTAGCCGATCCTTCTGGTTGATGAGTATAAACCCCCCATCAGCCGGTAGTTGCAGTCCGTTGTGCGGGACCGGATGGGTACGAGCCCTCCATCGTGGTGGTACAGTCCGCTGTGCGGACCGGATGGGTATGAACCCCCCATCGTGGTGGTACAGTCCGTTGTGCGGGACCGGATGGGTATGAACCCCCATCGTGGTGGTAATGCGACTTACCGATCCGGCTCGGCGCAGATCAAGCGCAGCTCTCGGAGAGTGCCGCTTGTGTTGAGTTGACCGCTTTTCGGATTTCTTGAATAGTCATCCGGGTCACGCCGGGATTTTGTTGGTGTTCGTCCAGCCTTGTTGATTGCCGGGGATTCTTTGTTTTTTATCTTTTGTGGTGGTCATCCAACTTTGCCGGTTGTCTGGGATTTTTTGATAAGTGCCTCTTAGGTAGGCAGGAATCCTCCGGGGATTTGGTGATCTTGGTGACGCCTCTTGGGTAGGCTGATATCCATTGAGTTTTTGGTAATGCCTCCGAGTAGGCAGATGTTCTGTTTGGAGGTGCGGACTTTTGGTTTTGACTTTTTCTTTGCCTCCGAATAGGCTAATGTTGCTTTTTTGCTTGCAAGGTTTTGCCTATGCGTTCCACTAGGGATATCCATGTTAGGCAAGTAGCTTTCCGAGGATATGCGTTTGAAGTTTTGCCTTTGCAGTAGGCTCTCCGGGTAAGTTTTTCTTTTGATTGATCCACCTGGGAATTGGTTGCCTTCCCTGGGATCTAATTTTGATCGTCTTTGGGGAATGGAGTTGTGACTCCTTGTTTGGTGTTGATGAGAGCCGGTTTTTTCAAGCTCTTATTTCTCCGGGGAAATGGAGTTTTTTTTTTTTTTTTTTGTTTCCTATGCCTCCGAGTAGGCGGATGCTTCATTAGTGGTGAAGACTTTATACTTGCTTGCCTCCGAATAGGTGGATGTCCCTTTCTGGGGAAATTGGCTCTTGCCTTTGGAACTTGCCTTTGTCGTAGGCTCACTCGGAGATGATTTTTCTTTTTGATTGATCCACCGGGAATTGGTTTCCTTCCCTGGGATCTAATTTTGATTTGCCCCCGAGGGAAAAATGGAGTTTTTGACTCCTTGTTGGATGTTGTTGTTTTGAGCCGGCTTTGCCTATGCTCTTATTCCGCCGGGGATGACCAAGCCTTTCCGTTGGCTTTTTCTCGGTGTACCTTTGTTTATTGGTGTAGAAGGTTAGAGCTATTTTCCTTGAAGCTCTTTATTCTCGTCGCAATGGTTTTGATTTCGCCTTTTTCCGCGATCTATCTCTTTTTTATCGCGATTTTTGAAATCTGGCTTTTGTGGGGATAATGCGTAAGCCTTTTTACTTTTTAGTCTCTTTTTATTACGCTGGCTTTTTCCTTTCTTTTTGACGTTTTTTTTTATTTATTTCTTTTTGACTTCCTGGGGATCTGATTTTTCTTTTCTAGGAATGGAGTCTTGGCTCCTTGATTGAGGTTGATGCGAGCTAGACTTGTGAAGCTCTTATTCCATCGGAGAGTGGGAATTTCTGATTCTTTTTTGTTGGATTTTTTGGAGATCCACTTGAGGATTTTTATTTGGCCTTCTCTCGTCATGGCCTTTTTGGACATCTGCTGGGATGCAAGAGTTTTCTTCTTTTTTCCTCTTTTTTTTGTCGAGCCCTTGTTGGTTTGGACTCTTTTGACTATTGATGATGATGGGCTCTTGAAACCTTTATTCTCCATTGGGGAGTGTGGAGGCGACTTTGGGTGAGTGTGCTCGATGACTCATGTGGTGATGCAACTCGAGTCGTGAGGTAATCTTTTTGTTTTGCCTCCGGAGTAGGCAAGGATCCTCTTGGGGATAACTAAGCCTTTCCGTCTGGCTTTTCTTTTATGATGTCTTGATGATTGTGCCCTCTTTTATTGGGTAGAAAAATGATGACTGGAGCTTTTGCTTCGGAAGCTTCTTATTTCTTCTCGAGCTTATTTGATGATGACAACTCGCTCTTCTTCTTATATGTGCCTTCTTTTTTGGGTAGAAGGATGGTAGTCGAAGCTCTTATTTTGATGAGTCGCTTGATCGACGACTTGCTCGTTTTCTTGAGGGCATTATTTGGAGAGTTGGTCTCTGTGATCCCGTTTTCAATCACAATCATGGAGCTAGTCTCCTTATATGTATGAATGCTTTTCATTTTTTTGTTTTTTTTTTATCTCAAGTAATTTTTTATTTCTTTCATTTTTTGTCTTGACAAAGTCGTTTTGTGCGACTACTTGTATGTGGATGCCCTAAATGCAATCTATTCTTTTTTATTGATGCATTTGGAAAAGTGACTCGGCATTCTCCCGCTGGACTTTTTTATGATTATGATGAAGGACCCCTCTCTTTTATTCATTTTTTGGTTTAGCCCTATCTTTTGCCTAGACCGCCCTTTTGGGGTTTTCTGCCTATCTAGCTGCCTTACTTTTTGCCTAGGATATCTTAGCGGGCTTTTTTCCCTTTTTTTTTTTTATGAATGCCCTAACTTTTGCCTAGACCGCCCTTTGCGGGTTTTCGATCTAGCAGGCTACCCTAACTTTTGCCTAAGAATCTCCTAGCAGTACATTATTCTTTTTATTGTCATTTTTTCTTTCTCTTCTTTTTTTTTTTTGAGAGATAGGAGCCTATCATATGCATGCAATGTTTGCGATATGCATCCTATAATGCTATTTCAATTAATTTTTCAAAAGGATTAACCAATGTGCTTTTACTCTTGATATGCTTCGACGTTTTGTACTTTCGTTGACGTAATAGGCTATACCAATTTCGCCGTCTTGACTTTATCATGACCAAAGAATGATTGTGTTTAATTGTAGAGCGACTTTGCCGTGTCGAGGCGCCCCTCCTTTTCCTTGGGGATGTCAATCCTTCTATTGATTACTATCTCCACATTTCCCTACTAATTACTAGAATGTTGTAGTAGTAAGGGTCAAGAGAAGAGAAAGAAGAGGATATTTAATTCAAAGGCTTGTGTTTTAGAATTGTTTTATTTTGACAAAAAATGGTTTTTGTAAGCACTGCTAGCCAAGGTTGGTTAGAGTGTTTAGGCTAGTTTAAACAAACGTTTTGTTTATGGAGTGACGTCCTATTGTATGGCGCTTGCTATGATCGATTGACTTCCCTAGTCTACCCTTTGGGTTTTTAGCCTAGGATGTTGTGTTTTGTTTTGTCCTAACTTTTGTCTAGGTTTCTTTTTTTTTTTGTTACTTTGGGAAACCTAGCTGGACTTTATTTTGTAACCCTAGTTTTTGCCTAGGCTACCCTTTATGGTTGTTCGGGTTTCCTAGCGGGTTTACCCTAACTTTTGCGTAGCCCCCTTTAATGGGTTTCCTACCGGTATCCTGCCTTTTTCTTTTGACTTTTGGCTTTTATGGGCTTCTTTTGATTTTTGTTTTCTTTTTGCACAACATTGGCGAAACATGACTTTATTTATGACGAGGTAAAACCTTATTTTGTGTTTCTAGTCAATCGCTGATGATGGATTTGACTTTTATTTTGGTCAATGGCTCATTTTGATTACTTTGACGCACTTTTGAAAACGTTTGCTTAAACATGGTTATTAATGAGGTTTAGACATGAATAGCAAGAAGAGAAGCGTAAAGTAAGAATGGCATTCTTTGTAATTAATAGGGAAATGTGTGCCCTACAATGCTCTGGGGTCGGCTAGCCCCGAGGAGTAATTTCTAATAGTCATTGGATTTACAAGCCCTAAGAATCGAAGGAAAACACCTAATGACTAAAGTCGCTTTTGACGCTTGAATCCCTCTACTCGGAGAATCTGATTTGAGGTGCGAAGGGAGACTTCCCTTTTCTCCGTTGTGCAGCCTTGATCCTTTATAGGGTAATGCTTTAAAGGATCGTCTTTAAAATTTGGTGGCTCTCTTATTTCTTGAGAGTTTCTAACGAGCCCTTGGTTTGGGCGGCATCCATATTTTCTTATCTCGTGGGCCACCTTCATATTGTTGGGGAAGTCTTTTTATATTGGCAAAAGGTATTTCGAAGGTCCTTTTTAGCCGCTTTTATTCAAAGTAGGATAGACGACTTGTTGATCCGAATGTCGTCTTTGTGACCAGCCTTATTGCCTAGCGTCATGAGTCCAAAGTCTTCTCAGCTTCCTCTTTGGATTATGTTTTTCTTCGGTCTTTTTATTTTTCCTTTATTCTTGGGAGCATTGTCTCGGTAGCTCCTGGGGAGTAGATTCTTCCATTTCTAATTTTGCCCCCAATGCCGCCTATTGTGGAGATATTCTTGTTAATGGGCAAGTGTTTTTGCGTATCTCCATGGTGCAACCTTATTTGATGTATGGGGTGAACAAATGTAACGATATCCTTGCCCCTTCTTCCTTATTAACTCTGGATACCCAACTGTTGAGGCTTATTATCCTCCTTGGGCGGATCAACCGTTGGAGAGAACTTGATGACGAAGGCTTACTCTCCATCTTATTCTAATTCACTGAGAGCACATCGACTAATCCTTTCTTTTTATTATCTTATTATTATGAGAATGAATGCAATTCATGAATGCAACGCAATAGACTGGTTGAGAGATGATGAAAAGAAACAATTTTATTTATTTCGTCCATACAAGGTGTACATTCCTCAATGCAATGTTTTGAAGCCTAAATAGGCGGGTTAGAATTTCTATTTAATTTCTTTTTTTTGTGCATGGCATGCGAATGCCTTACCCTCTTTTCATGGTATTGAGGAATGTTCACTTTCTTCAACTCGTCTATTGTTAGATGTATGAAGTTTGGTGGATGCATGTATGCAAGTGTTTGTTTTTCCTAAACATTATCATGTTTTATTTTCTAACATGATGTATGATAGTGTTTGGGATTTTATGTGTTTTTTTTTTGCATGAGGATGACAAAGATGAAGAATACTAGCCGCTTTCTAGAATGCCAAAAGATTTTTATTGTTTAAAATGAATGATTTATGAAATGGATATTCCTTAAGACAATGGCTTAGGTATCCTCTTTAAAGCTTACGCTTTGTGGGGTATCCTACCCACCTTGGTGTAATGGTTCCTTACCCATCACGGATTTGACAAGTATAATGGGGGTCACCATCACACCTTAGTACACTTGTCCCTTCCTTGCCGCGAAGGTCACAAATGTGCTCTGGGCCTCTTTCGCCATTGTCTTAGGGATATCTAGTGGTCCCTAGAATGAATGTATCTATGCATGCACCATTACAAAAGGCAGCAGATGTTCAAAGTGGCATAACTCTTGACCGAGATGTCCGATTTGGACGTACAAGCATACCAAAACGAAGAGAAAAAGGTGAAGAACCAAATTGCAAATCCCCGAAGGGGATTTGGCCCAGTATTTTTCCCAAAAACGCCTCTAAGACCACATTTTTGAGAGGTTTATTAAAATGATGCGTATGCATACTTTCCTTATGCATTTATTTTCTCTCTTGTTTTTTCACTTATGGCATGATGCAATATGAATGACACGACTTTGTCAACATTATTTTATAAATGTTTTGATTTTGTTATTATTATTTTATTTTATTTTATTTTTTTTGGATTTTTATTTTGATTTTTATTGCTTTTTATTTTATAGCCTTTTATCTCTTCTGTCTGAATCGCGTGGCTACTTAGCTTACAAAGAACCCGAAACCAGGCTAGCTAAAAGGCAGACTCGTCCGAGATAAAATGTGGCTTTATGCGAAAGAATATTTAGCGTCCCTTATCTCTTCCGTCTGAATCGCGTGGCTACTTAGCTTACAAAGAACCCGAAACCAGGCTAGCTAAAAGGCAGGATCGTCCGAGATAAGGGTGTTTATTTGTAAAATATATTTTTTTTGGTGATTTTGTTCTCGTTGTTTGTTTATGCTATGCAACAGTCAAATGCAACATGACATATGCACACACAATTCGATCATCCACGAACAAGCGAGAATTCATTTTTATCACGAGGTAGGGTTTTCCCGCGTAAAAGTGCATTGGCAAGGGTTGGTTCTAACCGTTCTCACCAGGCTAAGGCCCCCAAGGTGCCCCCATTATAGGGTCCCCACTCTCCAGCTCGTCCGACCATGCTCAACACTAAGGCCGTAGTCGGTCTTGTTGCCAAAAGAGGAAGGTTATCACCTTGAGTGGTGGTTTCCGATCACACCGGTGGGCACAAGGCCCTAACCGCAACGAACCGTACCCGCCACCCACTCCCTATGGTTTTCTCACTTGCCCCCGGTATAGAGGGAACTGTAGTGTGCAAGGGACTTGTGTGCAGTTTATATCTCAATCAATTTGCGTAAGTATAAACAAACAACAGCTTATTGAAAGCCGGACAATAAAGCATGTTATAATACAAGGTAGGGTAAAAGCGCTATTTTCTTGGTTTATTTATTGTTTAAGTCGACCCATCACTAAATGGGATTAACTCTCTAGGCTTCCCAGCGGAGTCGCCATCCGTCGCCGCCGTCAAAAAGAGGCGGTCGGAGCGACGCGATGGTTTTATCGACCCTCTTGTTTTCGCGTTTTTTATTGGTGGTTACAACGTCCTTAGGTTGTCCGATAACCGGCTAACCTAGAGACGAGGTTTTCGAAAAGTGTCCTTGAGTTGTCCGACAACCGGCTAACCCAAGGACTTATTTATTTTGGGTTCTATGGAGTCGCCACCGATATTTTTACCATAAACATCGGAAAAGGGGTTTTAAAAAGGCGTTGGTTTTCGAAAACCAACTTTGGTCATTAGAACCAGAGTTGGGTAAGGGAGTTGGTTACATGCAAAGGGAGTATTAGTCCCTTTGCGACGCCCTTTCGGGTTCCCTATGATAGGCCGGCTTATTTTTATTGATAAACTAGAAAATTGCGCTTTTACCCTTTTATTATGCGGTATTTAAATTTATGACTACATGGCCCTAACGTCTATTGCATAATTTAAATGAAAGCGGTAAAGTAAAGAAAGAGGTTTATGAACCTTCGAAGCAAGCTTTCTTATATTCTTTAAAAAAAGGGTGCTTTGTGGCAGCCCTCTCACTCTACAACTCTCGAAACTCCGAAATGCCTCTGAGGGATTCTTAAGAAGATTTAGAACGCTCGATCTATGCCTAGAGACGCTCGTAAACTCCGAAATGCCTCTGAGAGATTCTTAGAGAGAGAAAATCTAGAGAGAAGGGAGAGCTACTGTTTTTCCGTGTGGAAATGAGGGGGAGGACCCCTATTTATAGTTCTTCGCGTCTGTCGTGGTCCGGACCGCCGTTCTCGTCTCGACAGTGGTCGAGACCGCCGTCTCGTCCAACGAGACCGCCGTCTCGCTTTTGTAGGCAACGAGACCGCCATTTGGAAAAACGAGACCGCCGTCTCGTCCTTCGCTCACTCAAGCGAGAAATCCGTCGCTTGAGCGAGACTTGACCCGGGAGTTCCCTTTGTTTGAGGCATCCGTCGCTCAAGCGAGTACATCAGTCGCTTGAGCGAGACTCGACCCGGAAGTCCCTTTGTTTGAGGCATCCGTCGCTCAAGCGAGTACATCAGTCGCTTGAGCGAGACTCGACCCGGAAGTCCCTTTTGTTTGAGGCATCCGTCGCTCAAGCGACGGACGTACTCGCTTGAGCGAGACTTGACCCGGGAGTCCCCTTCAACGCGAGAATCTTTATTTTGGGCCAAAAAAACCCTCCTATCTTGGTACGGGAGCCTAATAGTCTCTCCTAGTGGCTTGTTAGGCTTCGACCGTCTTCGAATAGGGGATCTTCTGACTTTATTTGGAGCCCGGGCAAGATTTGGGGTCTACAATTACGTATATAGATTTTGCTGGAAAACAACATCAAACTTTGAAAAGAATAAGTGTGAACGTATCAGGTAAGGGATGAGCTATATAGTAAGGATTACATCATAAACTTGTTTGACCTTATTTGTTGAAGTTGTCTAAATTTGTTATGATTGATAATTTTGATTTCATTATATGCTTAATTGTGAAAGTGATAATGAATTTCTTACGTGTATGATGGTATAAAATACATGCTTAGTACTCTATTATGATATGTATTGTCTGTTGAACATTCAAGGACTTGATGTTGCACTTGATGGACATGAAGATTATTGATTTTGATGATGATTCAAGAAATCAAGAACTTAGAAAGTTGAAGACTTGTTTTGTAGTGTAATAACTTTGTATTAATTAGATTGAGTCTGTAATTTTAGTGTTTGAGATAGCCGGTACATAGTCTGAACCTTAGAAGCTTCAAAAAGCTCAAGTTTATCATCCAGGCTCGGCTTTAATCGATTAAATAGGGAAATAATCGATTAAAACAGTGTGAAAAATCATTTTCTGTAACAACTCACTGGTTTAATCGATTAAACCAACTTTTAATTGATTATCAGTCGGTTTAATCGATTAAACCTCCTTTTAATCGATTAAAACAGAGAGATTTGGGTTCTGTTGATTTTTGGCTCTGGTTTAATCGATTAACACTTCTTTTAATCGATTAAACCAGTCAGATTTTGGGTTTTAACTTCAAATCAAACCTATTTTCGAAAACCCTATTCCCAAGAACCCTAGTTTCAAAATTCCCAATTCCTAAACCCTAATTTCTCTACTTAAACTCTTCTTTGGCACTCAAAAAATAAGAACAACCTTTTCCATACAAAAGTTAAGTGTTGTGACTGCCAGAGAACTGTTTGTTGCAAGGAAAGGGGGCTTTTGTAACCTGGTGTGGGCTAGAAGCGATAAGAATCACTAAGTGGAGTTCTTAGTAGATTGTGTGTTGTGCCGTCTCTGGGGAAAACTGTTCTTCATCTCTTGTGGGTTTCAAGAGAGGTGTTATCTTTAACTTTATCTTTTCATTTTAATTTGTTTGTAACAACTTTGTTTATAGTGACAGCATTAATCCTCTATTTGAGTGATTAATAACTGGACGTAGGGTCTTTTGATCCGAACCAGTATAAATTTCCTGTGTAAGACTCTATCCCTTTCTCTATTTACATTTACACAGTTTTTAATCGGTAAAATTTGGGGAAAATTTTGAAAACCTAATTTTTATTAAGAAACCAATTCACCCCCCCTCTTGGTTTTTGTCCGACCACGCGAACATTCCGCTGCGCGATTCTAACAAGTGGTTTTAGAGCTTGCTTTGATAGTCATTCAAATTTTCGAAAATGTCCGGACAAAATCAAACTTTTGTCGAAGGTGCGTCTATCAATAGACCCCCACTTTTTGCGGGTCAAAATTATCCTTTCTGGAAGGTACGTATGCAAATATTTTTAGAGTCTGTTGATAGAGGCGTATGGGACGCTATTTTAAACGGTCCTTTTATTCCTAAAGTTTTTGAAAATGGAGTAGAAGTACCAAAACAATTTTCTAGATGGTCGGATGAAGAAAATAGGAAAGCCCAATATGATGTTAGGGCTAGAAATATAATTTCATCTGCTTTAACCCTTGATGAGTTTTACAAAATATCCATTTGTAAGAGTGCTCAAGAGATGTGGGAAAAACTAAGAGTAACTTATGAAGGAACCGATGATAGTGACTCAATTTCGGAATCAAGTGACTCAGAAATAGAAGCCAACATTTGCTTGTTGGCAAATGACATCATTTCTTCCGACTTTGAGGTAAGTGATTCTGACTCATCTTCAAGTGATGATGAAAATAATTATGATGAACTGCAAAATGCATATAATGAATTGTTTAGTGCCTTTAAGGATTTGAAAAATGAATATAAATCTGTGAAAAAGAGTTTAAGTAGATCCGAAAAGGAGATTGACTCATTAAAAACGAAAATCACATGCTTAGAGGAAAAAGAAACATTAAAAACGAAAATTGCATGTTTAGAGGAAAAGGAAACCATAGAAACAAAAATTGTATGTATAGATGAGAATGATGATAAGGATATAGTATGTGCATCATGTAAAGAGTATGAACATGATATTGATTTACTTAGACATTTGCTTGATAAAGCTAAAAAGGAATTAAGTGATAGTTATAAGAATAAGGATAGTGTTCAAATTAAAGAAAATTGTCATGTTCCTTTGAAAAAGCCTAAAATTAAAAATAGAAGAGTATGGGTTGAAAAAGGAACTAAAACTTCAATAGTTAGAAATGTATCATATTCTAAAATTATATCTAATGCATGCTTTTATTGTATGAAACATGGTCATACTTCAAATAGATGTAAAATTAAGCATTTTGGTGTTCCTAAAGGAAAATATATTTGGGTTCCTATAGTTAAATGAATTATTTGTCTCTTGTATTTATTCAAAGAAAATTGATCATTTAGTATGTTTTAAATAGAATGCTCATTAGGTCAATTATTAAATCTACTCCCTATGAATTGTTTAATGGTAGAAAGCCTAATGTTGCTCATTTGAAAATTTTTGAATGTAAGTGCTTTGTATTAAATAATGGAAAGGACAACTTAGGAAAATTTGACTTTAAAGCTGATGAAGGCATTTTCTTAGGTTATTCATTAACTAGTAAGGCTTACAGGGTGTTTAATAGAAGAACTTTGAATATAGAAGAATCTATTCATGTTACATTTGATGAAATTGTAGACCTTGGGGGAAATCCTCTTGAGTCAAATAAAGAAATTGCAGGTGATGATGAATATATAAGAGAGGCTCTTGATGAATTATATTTGGAAGAAAATGAGCCTTCTCAAACGCCTGAATTAGCAAAAGAATGGCAATCACCTAGAGGACTCTCAATGGACAATATCATTGGTGATATCTCAAAAGGGGTAAGAACAAGAAATATGACTAATTTTTGTATGTCTGTAGCTTTTGTGTCACAGATTGAACCCAAGAATGTTGAGGAAGCACTTAAAGATGATCAATGGTGCATAGCCATGCAAGAAGAACTTAACCAATTTGAAAGGAATCAAGTCTGGGAATTAATCCCAAGAGAAGAGTCACATCAAGTTATTGGAACCAAATGGGTGTTTAGAAATAAGCTTGATGAAGATGGGAACATAACAAAGAATAAAGCCAGACTTGTTGCAAAAGTCTATTGTCAGGAGGAAGGTATAGATTATGATGAAACTTATGCTCCTGTTGCCAAGTTAGAGGCTATACGCCTACTTCTTTCCTATGCATCTTTAATGAAATTTAAACTATATCAAATGGATGTTAAAAGTGCATTTTTGAATGGTTTTATTAAAGAAGAAGTTTATGTGGAGCAACCCCCTGGTTTTGAGGACTTTAGTTTTCCTAATCATGTTTTTAAATTAAAGAAAACATTATATGGGTTGAAACAAGCTCCTAGATCTTGGTATGAAAGGTTAAGTAGTTTCCTAACATCAAATGATTTTTCTAGAGGAAAAATTGATTCTACACTGTTTATAAAGAAAGTTAAAGAACATATCTTATTGGTCCAGGTGTATGTTGATGATATTATTTTTGGATCAACTGATAATTCGTTATGTGTAGAATTTGCTAAGATAATGCAGGGAGAGTTTGAAATGTCTATGATGGGAGAATTGACATTCTTCCTTGGACTACAAATCAAGAAACTTAAAGATGGCATTTTCATCTCTCAAACCAAATACTGCAAAGAGATCCTTAAAAAGTTTGGAATGGACACCTCAAAGGAAGCTAACACACCCATGGGAACTTCATGCTATCTAGACAAGGATGAATCAGGTTTGGAAGTTAATCAAACTATGTATAGAGGTATGATAGGATCACTGTTATACTTAACTGCAAGTAGACCTGATATTATGCATTATGTCTGTGTGTGTGCTAGATTTCAGGCTTGTCCTAAAGAATCTCATCTAATTGCAGTGAAACATATTTTAAAATACTTAAAAGGAACTACTGGTTTTGGTTTGTGGTATCCGTCTCATGCTTGTATGAGTTTAATAGGATATTTTGATGCTGATTATGGTAGATGTAAAATTGACAGGAAAAGTACTAGTGGGACATATCATTTGTTAGGTTCATCCTTAATATCTTGGCATTCTAAGAAACAGGCATGTGTTGCTTTATCTACCACTGAAGCTGAATATATTGCAGCTGGTAGTTGTTGTGCTCAAATTCTGTGGATGAAACAACAGTTAGAAGATTATAGTATCTTTTTAAATGACATTCCGTTGATGTGTGATAATACGAGTGCAATAAATCTTACTAAGAATCCAGTAATGCACTCTAGGACTAAACATATAGAAATAAGACATCACTTTTTGAGAGATCATATCAGCAAAGGAAACTGTAAAATAGAGTATGTAGATACCAAACGTCAATTAGCAGATATTTTTACTAAGCCTCTACCCAAGGATAGATTCTATGATCTTAGAAGAGACTTAGGGATATTAGAAATAGCTTAAATTCTGCTTAATTTGACTATTTTTGGATGGTTGTAATGTTATAATTCATTTTGTAGGATGTTCATAGGTTATCATGTGTTAAAACACTCAAAACAGGGCATTCCTCTCTGGAATAATCGATTAATTGGAGGTATAATCGATTATTTGCATCCAAAACACTCAAAACAAGGTATTCCTCTCTGGAATAATCGATTAATTCGTAAATTAATCGATTAAAACCTTCTGATAATCGATTATCAGCTCGAAATAATCGATTAAATGCGACTGGAACTGGTTTAATCGATTATTCTGAGTGTTAATCGATTAAACCTGGCAAGTATGGGTTCTATTCGTTGCCAACGGCTCTTTTGGCCTCTATTCACTTCCATATGACCGTTAGACATGCTTGGCTATATATAGGGACCTCTATTTCACTTCTACTCACTTCTATCTCTTGAAATCAAGCTATCTTGCCTTATTCTTGCAATCTTGCTTACTTCTAACTTACCTTGCCCTCCTAAATCTTCTTGTTATTCTCTTAATCCTTCAAATGGCCTCATCTTCTCGTGCTAAGATCCCTACTAGAAGAAGATCTGCACCCTCATCTCGAACCCGTCCTAATTCTGTAGAAGGATGGATTTCTGATACAGATGGCCAACAAGAATTTCTGACCTACTGGAAGGAAAGGGCTATTATTTCTCCCAAGTTTCTTATTGGTGAGCAATTCATTCATAGGGGATTCAATTTTCCTAATCTTCTTGAAATTCAAGGAGTTCTCCCTTTTATCCAAATGCAAGGTACGTACTATCCTGACTTAGTTAGGGTATTCTACTCTAGATTCAAATTTAGAGATCAAATTGCTACATCCCGCGTAAAAGGGGTTACAATAATTCTTGATGATGATATTTGGGAAAATGTTGCTCACTTCCCAATTAGAGAAGATGCTATTAACGTATATGGTGAGCTAGATGACTTTGACAGGTTCCTAGCTTATCGCTCTTGTCTGCGGAATCCCTCCATGGAGATTGGACATATCCTTCATGTTGGACCTTTAAAGAAGGAAGAACGCATGATTCTACAATTACTTGTATGGATCTTATGTCCCGGGGCTACGAATCATGCCCAATGCTCTTCCATTGATCTTCGTATTATTCATGCCATAATGAATAATGAACCTTTAGATTGGGGCGTTCTTGTCACAATGACCATGTTAAAAGCAAAACGTCATCCCACATTCAAAATTCCATATGCTTTACTTGTCTCTCGTATTCTTGAATATAAAGGAGTGAATGTTGAAGGTGAACAAGCAGTTAGAACAAATAACTTGAACCGCATGCTGGATAACACATTGATTCAACTCCAAATGGTGCGTATCAATGATATTTATGTTCACAAAGATGACGTTCCTAATCAAGGTGATGCTAATGAAGATTCTGATGAAGATATGCCTCCAGCAGCTGAGTTTCCCTCTGACCAAATCCAAAGTGTTGGAACTTCCTCTACTCATCATGAAACCCGACAATCCATGGAAGACATGTTATCTGACATGAATCAGAGGATGCAATCATTTTTCACTCTTTCTGGAGTACGACATGAGGAATTAATTCGCTGTATATCTGATGTAGATGATAAAGTGTGCCGCTTAGAAAATAGATTTGATGCACACTTTAATGATGATGATAGTGCAGAATTTTAAATTTTGTTGATTATTTTCTTTTTGTTATTTTCTCTTGTTATTGTAATGAATGATTGTTTCTGCAATAAAATATGATGTTTCCTTGATGCTTTGATTGAGGGGGAGTTATCTCCAACTTATGCATATTTTGAGGGGGAGCCCTTATGATTGTTATTTACAGAGTTATTTTTTATTATAATCAAAATAGGGGGAGAAATATTTAAAGCCTCTCATGAATTGCATTTAAATATTATCTGGTATGTTTAATGTGTTTTTTAGTATGACAGATAAAACAGGTTATTACAAGGCTTGGCTTTAAAAGATAATTTTGATCATCATCAAAAAGGGGGAGATTGTTGAACATTCAAGGACTTGATGTTGCACTTGATGGACATGAAGATTATTGATTTTGATGATGATTCAAGAACTCAAGAACTTAGAAAGTTGAAGACTTGTTTTGTAGTGTAATAACTCTGTATTAATTAGATTGAGTCTGTAATTTTAGTGTTTGAGATAGCCGGTACATAGTCTGAACCTTAGAAGCTTCAAACAGCTCAAGTTTATCATCCAGGCTCGGCTTTAATCGATTAAATAGGGAAATAATCGATTAAAGCAGTGAGAAAAATCATTTTTTGTAACAACTCACTGGTTTAATCGATTAAACCAACTTTTAATCGATTATCAGGCGGTTTAATGGATTAAACCTCCTTTTAATCGATTAAAACAGAGAGATTTGGGTTTTGTTGATTTTTGGCTCTGGTTTAATCGATTAACACTTCTTTTAATTGATTAAACCAGTCAAATTTTGGGTTTTAACTTCAAATCAAACCTATTTTCGAAAACCCTATTCCCAAGAACCCTAGTTTCGAAATTCCCAATTCCTAAACCCTAATTTCTCTACTTAAACTCTTCTTTGGCACTCAAAAAATAAGAACAACCTTTTCCATACAAAAGTTAAGTGCTGTGAGTGCCAGAGAACTATTTGTTGCAAGGAAATGAGGCTTTTGGAACCTGGTGTGGGCTAGAAGCGATAAGAATCACTAAGTGGAGTTCTTAGTGGATTGTGTGTTGTGCCGTCTCTGGGGAAAGCTATTCTTCATCTCTTGTGGGTTTCAAGAGAGGTGTTATCTTTAACTTTATCTTTTCATTGTAATTTGTTTGTAACAACTTTGTTTATAGTGACAGCGTTAATCCTCTGTTTGAGTGATTAACAACTGGACGTAGGGTCTTTTGATCCAAACCAGTATAAATTTCCTGTGTAAGACTCTATCTCTTTCTCTATTTACATTTACACAGTTTTTAATCAGTAAAATTTGGGGAAAATTTTGAAAACCTAATTTTTATTAAGAAACCAATTCACCCCCCCTCTTGGTTTTTGTCCGACCACGCGAACATTCCGCTGCGCGATTCTAACATTGTCTTTGAGTGAGCATTTATATGCATGGTGGTTTTTCATGAGAAAGTTCATTGAAAATTAAATTGAAAGAATTGGATGATGGGTTGTGAACCCTTTTTGAACTGTATTGGAAGTTTTCTGCTTGTAACATGTGATTGGAAATTTTTGGGAAGTCCTTATTACAGGGGAAACTCTGTCGAAATTTTTGGAAAAATGTGACTCTCTAAGAAAAACCACTTAAGGACTCATACATTACTCATCTGAAAATGGTGATTTGTGAAATCTGGGGAATCAGATATTATGGACTTTGAGAATACGATAGGGAGGCCCTGATAGAGGACTTGAGGATAGGAAGGGTAGTGGTTGGAGGCCCCAAAAGACCCAGGCTTGCTACCTGTTGTCAGGGGTCCCACTGTACAAACTCTCCTATACCTGACTGTGCTCTTACCGTATATCAATGGTCAGTGAGCTACTGGGTTTATATTTGAGCATGGGTCTCAACAATCCCATGGGTGGATTTTCCATGCCTAGTAGTGTCAACTCCTGACTATCCCAGTACTGATTTGAGAAATGATTCAGGCCCGCATGCATAAACATTTTAGATAATATATTAGAATCATGCATCATTAACATCAATCATTTGGAATTTGATTGACTTGTCAATGTTTATGATGTTTGATTTTAAGATGATGTATGAACTGTTGCTCACCCTCTTGTCTTTCTGTTTTCTTTATTTTTTCTGTACTTGCAGTGCTCGTTGGACCTGATTGGTCATTGTTTAAAGAGAATAGAGATGGCACATATTCCACACCCGATGAATATGACACTTATAATCATTAGTTGAGAGCCACAATGATGGCAACATGTATTAGGATAAACATATCCAAATTTTTTTTAGGCAGTTTTTTTGTAGTACATAGACCTACATGGTACTGGGTAGTAGTCACTCTTTTGTGTAGTTTACTGCTATGTAAGAAGTTATCCCCAATGTTGCCCTTAATATTTTGAAGGACTATACTAGTATTTTATATATATGTAATTATGAATGTTTACTTTTAGTACTTTCTAAAATGATGAAATGCACGAATGAGTTATTGAAAATTTACATGTTAAAGTTTATTTTTACAATTAATGCATTGGTTTAATATATTAATATTATGTATGAGGGAAAGATTATTATTGGTTTTATAAAAAAAATCTCGCAAAAAATTATTAATTCTTCTCATAGAGGATTTATAAGGTAAGGTGTTACATCTATCCATTTGATATATGTTAGTTTTTTTTTGGGCAAGACCTATATGATACACCTTCGATGATTGATTGATAAAATCAGTCCTAATGTCTTCTTTTTGTTGATGGAGAAGGGAATTCCCTTTTGTGGAAGAAGGAAAATTAGTAGGCTCATCGATGTTTGGGATTAAAGGAACATAAGGAGTACCACTTACAGAATAGGGTATAAGTATTTGGGTAGAACATATTTTCTTGGATTCTTCTTCCAAAGCAAGAATTGGAGCAAATATCTTTCCATTGATCTTAACAAAGTTGGAGGAAATCACAGTAAGACTAGATATTTGAGAAAGATTAGATGGAAATGCCATTTTAATACAAATGATAAAGAAAATTGAAGGTTGAAGTTGTCTTTAATCTTCTTTTTAAGAAATCTGTTGAATTTCTTGACCAACAGACCAAGATTTTCACTTTCTTCTTCTTTGTCTTCCACCTTAAGTGTTATGCTCTTTACTTTCTTCTCTGAAACTTCCTACTCATTGAACATTTCTCCTTTGATAAAGAAGAATTAAACATCAAAGTTTTAAAATATCTTGACAGGTCATGATAGATAGATCATTCTAAAATTATTGTAATTTTGGGCTGCCATGACCTATCAAGACATTTTAAAACTTTGATGTTTAATTCTTCTTTATTAAAAGTCTTACCAAGACCCATCAAGTGATTGATGATGTGTTGAAACGTTTTTGGACATCACTTATGTTTTCTCTAAATTGCATCTTGAACAACTCATATTATCTTATGAGAGTGTGCTTTCTGGCTCTATTTACATCAGTTGTGTCATCATGAGTCTCCTCAAGAACTTCCTACATTTCTTTGGCAGATTGACATTGAGATACCCTGCAAAATACATCCATGTTAAGAGTAGATGTAATAATATTCTTTGCAGTCCCTCATAAAAAGGTCATTTATTTTCAGCCATTGCAGAGAAAAAAAAAATTCTACGACCGAAGGACTTGAGTAACTTTCAAGACCCAGCTCTTGATACCAATTGTTAGAATTATAGGTTGAGATCAAGAGGGGGGGTGAATTGATCTTTACAAAACTTTTTCGTAACTTTCAGATACAAATTAAGATTTTCAAAGATTGAGAAATCAGATCAAGTATGGACCCAAGAAAAATCAACTAGAATTAAAGAAAGAGATGAAAGAAGAAGAGAAACACCAAGATTTATACCGGTTCACCCAAACCACTGAGTTACGTCCAGTTCTCAACCAACTTTCAGTTGAGTTCCACTAAATTGAATATGTTTGATTATAGAATCAGATTACAAAATACTCAACCTATACCAAGAACCAAATTGTAGTTCTTCAACCGTAGTCACAATCAAATTCCAGTTGTAGAACCAGTGTCCAATCTTCTAGACACCAAGAGTACACAGTAACGAAAAAGAATTGAAAGAATAAAAGAAACTAGAACAATCAAACCGGTTATGCAGATGCAGAATTCTAACTACATAATGAGTTTCTTCACAAGCAACAACAAAAAAAACCTCAAGAAAGAATTCTGAAAATTTCCACTAAAAAGAGCGCGCTTCTCTCTTGAAAAGATCTTTAAAGATTGCTTGATTGATTTCTAAAAGTTGTACTTTAAAACATTGAAGCAAATCTATTTATATAGAAATTTTTCTAACTGACTGATCTAATTAATCAATTAATTCTCTCTTTAATCGATTAAAATAACTTGAATTTAATGGTTTTAACTGATGAAAATATCATTTAATCGATTAAAATATTTTACAAATTTTTCTCGAGGCATTTTAACTGATAAAAATGTGTTTTAATCGATTAAAATAGTGATACAAAAATTGCTTAAGTGTTTTTAATCGATTAATTCGAAGTTATATCGATTAAAACTTTGACAGTAAGTTTTCTAAAACTTCTCAAGTATTTTTAATCGATTAATTCGAAGATATATTAGTTAAAATACTGATGAGAAAATTTTTCAAAACTTCTTAAGTGATTTTAATCAATTAATTCGAACATATATCGGTTAAAATACTGATAGAAGGTTTTTCAAAACTTCGTAAGTAATTTTAATCAATTAATTCAAAGATATATCAGTTAAAAAATACTAGCAGAAGGTTTTCCAAAACTTCTTAAGTGAAATTAATAGATTAATTTGAAGATGAATCGAGTAAAACTGTGACAAAAAATGTTTTCACTTGGTTTAAGTTGTTTTAATCGATTATTTCAAAAATATATTAGTTAAAAATGCGACGAAGTGTTTTCAAGTTCCTTTAAGTGATTTTAATCGATTAATTCGTAAATATATCAGTTAAATTTGAGACTTAAGATTAAATTAATCGATTAAAAGGATTTTTAACATATTAAAATGATTTGAGACATTTTTATTCTTTTCAAATGATAAAGGCTCATGTTGTAAGACTGGATAAATGATTATACTTTGCTGAAGAGAAGATCGCCTTTAACCGACCTTAGTCCTTTGACTTAGATCAGTCAGGAGAAAAGAGATGAAGAGTTGTTAGGCAAGGAGAAACAACTTGGTGCAACGGTGATCCGAGTTGATAAAAAATCGATCATTGCACAGAAGAAGAATCGATCAATTATGAGAGAAGCAAATACATCATGTGCATTTTCACTTCATCTGAGAACATGTGAAGGAAGGTAATGTGGAACTTGTACATGTGGTAAGCTGAGATCAAGTTTCTAATATTTTCACAAAGTCACTTCAAATTGTGTATTCGAGAACTACAAGAGACTGATCGGGATAAAAGATGGAAGAAACTCATATGCTTAGGAACTCAGATATTTGACAAATTGATAAGTTGACTAAGTTGAAAGCTCAAAAGTTTTTGAAGAAAAGAAAATCAAGTGTCGAAAGATTGGTGAAATCGATCTCAATTTTATTCTAAGAAAAATTTAATTTTACAGAAAAATTTTGTTAGGGGAAATGAAATTAAAAAAATCATTAATTTAAGAATTTATTAAAATAAAATTAAATAAAAAAATAATTAAAAATTTATTGTAACATTTTGATAAATAATATCTTATACTTATTATTTGATATTGAAAATTTTTATTTTTTACTATAATATTAGAGATTTTTTACTTAATATAAAAATACCATTGTATTCTTAATTTTTAATTGAGATAGGAAAAATAATGAGTAAAAGTGAATTTTGTGAAATTCTTTTCAACTCCCCAATATTCTATAAGCATAATGTGCAGTACATTTAAGGATCGATAGATGAATTAAACTATGCATGTGGGTTGTAGGATGTAGTAGCTAGCTGTAATTTATGGACAATGATGAAAACAATAAATGGAGAGTCGACACCTACCTACCCTTCCCACTCGACGCTCAAAACTGTGTCAGCATTCATTAGAGACAAAGACGCATAAGTTGCTACTCTTTAATTGCTTCTGCTACTTCAGATCGATCAACTCATCAAACCCTAAGAAAGAAGAAGAGCCATGAATGGTGGGCAGCAGAAAATGAGAGCAATGGTGGCAGGGTCCGTGTGGTTGTGGTTGTTGGTCTTTGTATTGGGTGTGGGGGTGTCGGAGGGAGGAGATTTGGCGGCGAAGTGCAACCTGCTGGTGCAGAAAGTGCTTCCGTGCCTGAACTTCGCGACGGGGCAGGCGGCGGTTCCGACGAAGGAGTGCTGCGAGGCGACGCTGGAGATAAAGAAGAGCGATCCGGAGTGCCTGTGCTTCGCGATCCAGCAGACGCATAAAGGGAGCCCTGAGGTGAAGAGCATGGGCATTCAAGAGGGGAGGCTCCTTCAGCTCCCTTCTGCTTGTAACTTGAAGAATGCCAGCACCTCCAATTGTCCTAGTAAGTCCCTCCATTTCCATTTCCATTTTCTTTTTTTTTTCAATATTTTTTTAATCTTTAAAATAATTTCTTATAAAAGTTAAAATCAATTTCTCTATATGTTAATATTTATAAACTCTCACCTCTACTTTTTTAATTAATACAAGCTAATTTTAATTTATATAACTCAAAGAAACTTGTTTAAATATGTCCACACATATTTTAAAAAGCTCCTCTATAAAATTTTAAAAAATAAAATACAAGAAAGAAATATGAAATATTTTTTTAATATAAGTTAAGATTAACGTGTATCTAGTTTAAACATAAAGTAAATAAAAATTTCGGTAATTATAAGATAGAATATTTACAACTTAATTATATATCAACTAATTTAAAATTATAAAAATAATTATAAGATAAAGCTTCTGTAAATTAGAATATATGTCTATTTAATTTTAATTTATAAGAAAATGTACATAATTTTTGTTATTATTTTTTATAGAAATATTTATAAGAGTTTATTGAATAAAAATACCGATAAAAATAACCGAGTGTAACATGATTAGCAATGCTCTAACTTTATAAGAGAAATTAATTCAGAGTTGAACTAGTTTCACTTGACACCTATATTTGAACTTTTTATTGTTAATAGAAAAATTTAATATTTCTAAGTCGAAATAAACGATAGAATCATGGACACAAATACTCTTATTTTAGGAATGGTACGGTGGAAATTGCTTGCGATAGTTATTAAAAATAAAAAAATATTATCTTAATTAAATTTGACGGTAAAATGTTTTGAAATAGTAGAAATTATTTATATAAATAATTCTTCCTTAATACATGGAATATGTATTAAAATAATAATTTTATTTTTAAGACTCTTAATATAATTTTATAATAGAATTATACTAAAACTAAATTTTATAAAAGAAATTATACTACCAGTACATGCTTATTACATTCATTAGTTTATAATTTTGCATTGAAATAAAATTCATAGAATTTTTAAAGTAAATGATGGTGTACGAACAAAGAATGACTTTTGATTTGATTTGATTTGAGTATGGCAGAGCTGCTGGGTCTATCTCCAAACTCCCCTGACGCTGCCATCTTCAGGAATGGTTCGTTGGGAACGAACTCCACTTCAACGTTGGGAACTGCAACACCCCTCTCAGACACCCACAAGCCTTCGTTTGGAACCATGCTTCCATCTCCTCTCACGCTACTCCTAGCTGCGGTGGTTTCCGCCGTTCTCCTCCTCATTCCAATTTCTTCTGTCAACATTAGTTATTGGTGATGGGTGCGTTTCATTAATGCCTCACGTAACTCCACACCAGCCCTTTCAATGAAAGTAGAGGTGGTAGCTCTTTTGCTATTACTCACAGTTGCTGCCAGCGATGGATGAGTTTAATTCATTTGCAGGTCGCACCATACCCTTCACAATTCATTTATTTGCATCTGCATCTGCATCTGCATCATCATCATCTTAGGTTTGTTGTCTTTGACGAAGCAGTGCCATCAAAGACTATGTATGTAACACTTTGGCGAAAGGGAATTTCATTCTCAATCTAACTCTTTCCTTATTTTCACTTATATAGAGCCTGTTTGATTTTGCTAAAAATTATGATACCATTGTTGTGTGTTTGTTTCCTTAAAATATAATAATGTAAAACATGTTTACATAACCTAAACAAAAATGAACACAAATAAAACTTGAAATTTCGCTACCTTGTTACTCATACAAAAACACTTTTTTGTTTTAAGGATTAAATTTAATATGACAATTTTTTTTGTTTCCTTTTTAGTGATGATATATGTACCATTGCGTTTTTTCAAATACCAAAAAAAAACACCCCACGTGTATATATATATATATATATATATATATATATATATATATATATATATATATATATATAGATAGATAGATAGATAGATAGATAGATAGATAGATAGATAGATAGATAGATAGATAGATAGATAGATAGAGGTTATTATTATTATTATTATTTTCTTATAATAAAAGTATTAAATGGGTGTTAAAATTTGGTCGAGAATCTCTTTATCATTTAGGTAAAAATAATGAATTTTAAAGAAACTTTTACATGTGTATAATAAGTTATAATACTATAAATGGTCTATTATAAATATTTTTAATATATATAAATATATTAGTGTATAATAATAATAATAATAATAATAATAATAATAATAATAAATATTTTTTCAAACAAAATAAAAATGTTAGTTCTACCAAACAACATTCTTCCTCTTGTATTTTGATTGTTATTCGTGCATTGGTTGTTACTAAATTGAATAAGTATCTTCTATAATATATATCTATATATTCGTAATAGGTATACTAAGATATAAACATAAAATATAGAAATTGTGGTTGAAATCTTTATTAAACAAAATATCATGGTTCCAATATAAAATTAATTGGTTTTATGTTATAACTTTAACATGCTATCAGAGTTAAAGTCTAACATCTTTTCGATTATTGTCTTGGGTTAAGAGTTGTCTTTTTGTTGTGGGTCAAGAGTACTCTTTGTTTGGTCTGGCAGGCTTTGCTGGAAGGGGCATGTTGAAAGTCTCACATCGCTTGTCTTATATTATTTGATATGGTTTTAATACATGTTAGGCTATTTTACATATTGCCAATTAATTTTATATTAGAACCTTAACACAAAATATGTGAATTTAATGATGAAATTCTTCATTTCAAACATAATATTATAATATAATTAGTGATGATTTGTTTGGCTGTTAACTTATTATAAATATTCTCTTAAATGACAAATAGTTCGCTATAAGTGAAGAGTAAACAATAGTTGTTTAAGCGAGTTTTTACAATGTTTATGTAAGACAAAAACGTGTGTCTTAATGCTTAAAACGGAACATATGATATGCCTAAAATACAACGTAAACTTGAGAATTGAATGTTTGTTTCAGTTGTTTAAGTGTGACAATACGGTGTAATAATTCACGATTAAGCAATCAAAGTAGAAGATGGATAACTTTTTGCAGTTGCTTAAGCATTTAAACATTCACACTTAAAGTGCGTATAGTTCGAAGTAAACCCATATTGCAGTCAGCGTATGTTGCTTTAAGCTTTGTTTTCTATGCTTAAGTTGGTGTTGCTTTAAAATGTTTTTTTTTTAATATTTTAATAGGTTTTATTTTTATAAAATAGTAAGATTTATAAATATTTTATTTTTATTTTAAAAATAGTTTTATTTACTTTTTTCAATGTTATAGACTATAATTATAATGTGATAGAAAATTAAAATATTTATTGTACATGTAACAAAAACATAATATGATTATATTAAAGAGGGAAATGTATATTATTTTGTATAATTTTTTTTTTTCAAAATGCAACAAAGCATTAGATTACATAATTTCCTAATCCTAATTCTCATCCTCACCCTCATCGTGTAAAAAATGATATCATCTTCAATTTCTTTGTCACTACTATTAGAAGTAGAGACACATAATCATCAACACATTATTTTGGCTTCTTTTGTGATGGTGATTAAAATCCCAATTATATTGGGATGGCCATGCAACATGAGTTACATATTGCATAGGTGAAGGACATTGATAAAACATTTCATAATGGATAATATTTCGTCATAGAAACATATCTGGCAAACTATCTACCACCATGTTGATGGCTCTCTAATTTGCTGCAATGTCATCTGCAAATTATTCTTCCATGTTGTGATATTGTTGATGAGGATATTATAGAGGATGTCCTGATTATTGTGGTGCAGCTTTGTGTATGGGAATTGCATATATACAATAACAATTTATAAATCTACACATAATGGGTTGTCAAATATTCCATGAGATGATCAACCAAAAAACCTTGAGATTTATACAAGTCATGGATGAGGCCTAGAAATCCAAACAACCAAAAGATGTCAAGTCAAACCCTCTCTACATTATGCAATAAGGGGTATTTGACGCTTGAGTCAATTCTCTAAATATATGTGAGAACGACATTCAACTCTTTGAAGATATATATTAATAGTTAATGCATTATAATCTATGTGATACCCCAGACAAATGATGTTTGTATGAGTAACTCATACTTTCCATCCTCCCTAATTTCTTTATGATAATTTCTTTATGATGATACACATTAACATAAAACTCTTAAACTATGTTTTTACTGATTTTTTTTTTTTTTCTTCCGATCGAGCCAGTTTCCACAATCTCGTGCATCAACAATATCATAAAGATAAATATATACTTTCAAATATAACTTTCTTTTTAAAATTTCATATCAAGGTGTGTTTTATGATATGCATTTATTTTGTTTTGAATGGTTATACTTGAATGTTAATTTCTATTAATTAGCAAATGTTCATTAAAAAAATTCTTTAAAGTAACTTTTATATTTTACTGTTTGTTTTCTATTTTAAATAATTTTTGTATTATTATTAAAATATAATATAGTCTTTATATAGGGTTTAAATTCTATTTTAATGATAAAGACTTAGTTGACGCAAAAAAAAATATCTTGAGAAATTGAAGCTACAATTAAGGATTTTAAATTAATTTATTTAAAATTTAGAATTTAATTTAATTTTTATATACTTTAAAAGACCAAATTGACAATGTTACAAATTATTATATGAATCTTGTGTAAAAGCACATTAAACTTTACTTTTTGAAAATATTATATTGATATTGTTCCTGTAAACATGGCTTCATAAAAAAATTTAAAATATGTCATATACCATAACTTATTAACAAATTTAAAATAAATTATATATATGGAGATATAATCTTTTTCTTGATGATTGATTTTTACCGTTGTTTATCAAATTAAAGCTATTAAGTTTATTCTAAAGATTTTGCAATATAGAGTACAAATTTAAGTCATTCTTCTTAAAGACACATATTGAAATGTATTTAATTTTAATATTCTTTTTGTAAAAGTTAAATTTGGGGGTTTGAAAATGTAAAATAAGAATTGTAAAGCAAAATAGAAACCGATATCAAAATAAAAACTTAGATCAATTCACAAATTCTCAAGCAAACAATCTTCTTATCATAGTTTTCTAAAGGTTTTAATACAAGTTTGAACAATTAACTGATTCAACCAATCAACTAAACCGATTATACAAATTAAATCTCAATATCATTAAATCTAATTTGTATCCAATTATCAAGATTCAATCAATTCCTAATTTGATTTCTAAACATAACATTACAAATTGATATCTCAATAAGCAAAACAAAGATTAGAGAAGAGAAGAACAATCTCGGAGCAAAAAAAATCAGTGCAACACTCAATTTGGCTTGTTTGATCTTGATTCTATAAATTAATCCTCAAAATTTAGTTTTCCACGGATGAAGACCTATAAAACAATTCAAAACAAAAAAAGAGAAGAATAGGAAGATTAAAAAACGAAAATAAAGAAGAAGAGAGAAAAAAGAAAATATAAAGACACTTCCTAAACTGAAAAACTAAACAAAAAAATTCTGCATATAAATTTAGAGCACCTTTAATCTATATAAAGGCTCTTAAATCTAAAGTAAATGTGGACCTAAATATGAACTCTAATTAGATCTATAGACCCATTTACAAAAGATAAGCTAACATAAATGAAAATCTACATAAGTTCTTTACAAAATTTTAACAAATATACTTCAAGTTCTAAAAATTGCATCGCAGTAAATAGTACATAACTCCAAATCCAGAAAATCATATATCCATTTGATAGCCCTAGAAATATAGAATTCAATGCAAATTAAATTAGTAAAAAAATAATTTAAGTAGAAAATGTTATGGCAAAAACAATGAGCAAATGTCATATTAGCTAAAAATACAAAATTAAAATAAATATGTACATTTAACCTAATTTATTACTACTAACTAGAAATGTTTAAAAGTGAAAATAAATCATATGAAAAGTGGATTTAGTATACAATAAAATTATAAATGTGTGTATAAAATATGTGTTATCAATGATGTTGTACTTTCAATATAACTTATTGTCGCAACCAAAGTTGCGGAATAATAAACCAAAATTTTTAAGATTCAAAAAAATCAGATTTTTGGAGTTGTCACTGTAGTTTATTTTGGAAAACTAAGGAAAACCATAAAGATAAGACAGTGCTTACGAAGACACATGATGATGTGCGGTCATACTTGTATTTCAAAGGTTTATTTAAAATAGAGGACATGACGACGCGAGTGGTCGTACTTGTATCTCAAAATATTTTTAAAGGAGAGGACATGACGACGTAATGACCATACCCGTACCTCAACATTTATTTGAGAAGAGAGAACATGATGACACAAGCGATCGTACCTGTACCTTCAAGTTTATTTTGAAAAATACAAAGAACATAACAATACAAGCGGGCGTACCTGTACCTTCAAGTTTATTTTGAAAAAAGAAAGGACATGACGATGCGAGTAGTCGTACCCATACCTCAAAGTTATTTTAAAAAAGAAAAAGGAGAGAACATGATGATATAGCGGTCGTACCCGTACCTCAAAGTTATTTTGAAAACGGAGAGCACATGATGATGCAAATGATCGTACCCGTACCTCAAAAATTTATTTTTAAAGGAGAGGACATATACGATATGAATAATCGTACCTGTACCTCCAAGTTTATTTTGAAAAAGAATAGGACATGACTACACAAGTGATCATACCCATACCTCAATTTATTTTTAAAGGAAAGGACATCACGACACGAGCAGGTGTACCGATACCTCTAAGTTTATTTTAGGAAAAGAAAAAAAAATCATAAAGGATTAGACATCCAAATATCCTAAATCGAAACATGGGCCAATTGCCACTGAATCAAGACATAGGAGCAACAACCACGAAACCGACTAACAAAAAAGGTCAATAGTCGCAATTGTTAATGTCAAAAAGCACATCACACACACAATAATAGCCTAATATACCTCACGGTAGAGTCCGATTAATCAACCACACAATCCAAACAACATGATAATAGCATAACCAGGTCAAAGATTACAAATAGTACAACCAAGTTTAGATAACACAACCAACACCACCATGCAGTATAATCATCAAAGTTTGGACACAAAATAATGAAAACCTTAGACCAATCACAACATATTAAGAGACTAAAAACATCATCTGCACATCAAAATTAGGCTTCTAATGAAAATTTGACAGCATAACAACATGTTATGAACATCACCACGAGATCCACCATCTTAATAACCAGGTACAAGTCAGAATATCATCTCAATAAACAATAATAATATCACTTGTTTTAATAATAACGTTTAACACTGAGATGAACACAATTGGTACAAACAACAGGCAACATAACCAAGAAACTCAACAACCCCCACTTAAACTAACCCCATTAGAAGCAGCCAGCATGTCCAAATCTAAGCATAACCCACCATCAAATAAACGGAACCAAATAATATATTATTAATAAATAAATATAAAAGGAAGAAAGAATATGAAAAGGTGAAAAGATAAAATTATATATATATACTTAAATATATTAAATGATCATTAAGTTTGAGGGAAACAAAATAATAAATTATATGAGTTACAAAACTAAGGAGGGACTCAGAGGATAAAATTGTAAATATACAAGTAAATATATTAAATGTTCATTATGTTTTGGGGGACTAAAATCATAAATTACATGGGAGTTACAAAACTTTAAAGGGGGGAGCACGGCTCCCTCAGCTCTCAAGAAGGAGTTGCACGACGAACTCACAGTGGTGGTGCGAGGTGAAGGCGGTGGAAGTCACGACTGAGGTTCGCAATGGAAACCACAAAGACAAGGGTTCGTGGGGGGGCACGAGCGAGAGGTAGCCTTGCAGCTACTAGCTACATGGATAGCAATAGGGGTAGCAGATGGTGGTGCGGCACGACGTAGGGATTTGGGTGCGGAGAAGCGGCACACGGGTCAAGGTTGATTTGGGGTCAGCGAGGCACCTTGCGATGTTGTTGGCGTATTGAGGGAGGGTGAGTGGGATGTGTTAGGATCGAGCGCTTACCACTAGGCCAAAAGCTATAGCCATTAGTCAGAGCGCAACTCTTTTTACTTTAACAGCCCAAGCGCCACGATTCAATTGTGACTCGGCCCACCTGACCTTCGTCACAGGACAATTGATGCTACCTGCAACAATCTCCCCCTCAGCAATTGTCCTACAAGGTATCCCACTCTTGGATTGTGACTTGGCCCACCCGGCCTCTGCCACGGGACAATTGTGCAACCTGCAACAATCTCCCCCTCAACAATTGCCCACCAGGAATCGAACTCGTGACCTTGGCTCTGATACCAAAATACCTTGGGTAATCCTGACTGGATTCTCATACATCTTGCTCTCTCATTCAAGGTTCTGTTCATTCTTTCAACCTATAGACCCACCTGTTTTGCAAAACTTTCTTTCCTTCTGGTAGCTTGGTTAAAGACCATGTTTTATTCTTCTGAAGGGACTTTATCTCATCTTCCATTGCTAGCTCCCACTTAATAGATTCATCTCCCTGCATAGCCTCAGCAAAATGCTCTGGCTCACCAGCATCAGTCAACAACAAATAATGCAATGAAGGGGAATACCTTTGTGGTGCTACAATTGTTCTGCTAGATCTTCTAACCAAGATTTCAGGAGTTGCTGACTCTACTATTTGTTCAGGTTCTGTCTCAGGCTCTGACATAGGCTCTACTTGTATATTCTGCCTTCGGTTGACTACATCACTTTCTGAAATTTCTTCTAATGATACCTGCTCAAGTTTTTAATAATCAAACTCCAAGTGGGAGAATTGTTAGTATTATGGTGCTTGATTTAGTCCTACATCGATTAGGATTGTGAGATGAGGTTCTCTATTTTGTTATATAAGCAACCCTATGTAAAGTTTGAGATACACACAGAAATAAAAATTACTTCCTAGTGTAGTCGTGGACGTAGGCATACATATTTTAGCCGAACCACGTTAAAATTCTTGTGTCGTTTATTTTTCTCTCCTTCATTCTTTCCTTTATTATTGTCTTGTTCCTAACAATTGGTATCAAGAGCCAATTTTCTTAGTATGCTCTGTGGTTGCAGCTTTGTCTGATCTTCCACATCAGAAAAGATTTGGTCTTTTTTCTTGGGAATCTCAGTTTAGAGAAGCAGTGGGAGCTTTCTTCGAAAGCAGTGAGAGCAATGGCATTGGAAGAAGGAAAGGTGAGGATCGAGAAGTTCGATGGCAGTGACTTCGGGTTCCGGAAGATGCAGATGGAAGATTATCTGTATCGGAAGAAGTTGTATCTACCCTTGACAGGCAGAAGCCAACCGACATGGAGCGATCAGAATGGGAGTTGTTAGATCAGCAGACGCTTGGTGTGATCCGACGACATTAGCCAAGAATGTTGCGTTCAACATCATGAACGAGAAGACAACCGTAGATTTGATGCAGGCGTTGTCAAATATGTATGAGAAGCCCTCTGCAGCCAATAAAGTGCATTTGATTCGCAGGCTAGTCAACCTCAAAATGGGTGAAGGTAACTCGGTTACTAATCATATTAGTGAATTTAATGCAATTATTGCGCAGTTGACATCAGTGCAGGATAATATTTGATGATGAGGTGAAAGCATTAATTTTATTATCATCTCTACGGAAAGTTGGGGTGCAAGCTATTCCTGCGATGAAGTAATTCGCAAGCAATAACAAGTTGAAGCTTGATAACATCCGTGACTTGATCTTAAGCGAAGATGTTCGCGAGAAAAATTCGAGTAGAATCTTTCAGTTCTAATTCGAGGTTCAAGCATTGAGTACTGAAACTAGAGGAAGAAGTCGCCGGAAAGGTCGTAATCAAGGCCGAGGCGGATCAAAATCCAGAGGGAGATCACAAGCAAAAGTCCGGAATGATATCACTTGTTGGAATTGTCAGAAAAAGGGCCACTTTTCAAATCAGTGTAGGGCTCCAAAGAAGGACAACAACAACAACAAGAAGCAAGATGATGATCAATCAGCAAATGCAGCAACTGATGAAGTTGAAGATGCACTGTTATGTAGTTTAGATAATTCTATTGACTCATGGATTATGGACTCAGGTGCGTCATTTCATACTACACCTTCCTTAGAACTATTATCTAACTATGTTTCTGGAAAGTTTGGGAAGGTCTACATATTAGCTCCAACAGGATGTGATTGAATGGAGAGGGTGAGATGAGGGGGTGTGTGGTGCGACTTTGGCTAACTGGGAGGGTGTCTGGTGGTGACTATGAGAGGGATAGTGAAAGTGATAGTTGGAATGGGATGAGGGAGGAGGGTAGTGTGAAGGAGACTTGTGTTAGAGTGAAGGCAAGAGAGTGACGTGTGTCCAAATGAGGATGGGGACCACGACTCCCGAGGAGAATGTTGGTGGCCTCGAATTCAATAATGGAGAAAGGGGTTCAGGGAATAAGCTAGGTTTAGGGAAGGGTGAAGGTTGAATGTGAGGAGAGGCGAGGAGAATGAGGCTGAAGATGGGTTATTTGCATAGAGAGTGTTTTAGCTAAAGTGCTGAAAATTAAAAATGACCTTCTTGCGGCTTCCATTTTTAAAACCAAAATTTAAGTAAAACTAACATTAAGGTAGATTATTTGATGAAATGGGCTAGACCCAAAAAGGTTAGAAAGAAAAGAAGTAAAACGTAAGAGAGTTATATATATATATATATATATATATATATATATATATATATATATATATATATATATATATATATATATATATAATAAAAAAAATATATTTTTATTAATATATTATTTAATTAATTATTTTTAATATAGTTTTGATGATATGTATTAAATAGTTTTGTAATCAAATTATTAATTAAATTATATATTTTAACTAATTATTTATATACTAGTGCAGGAATGATAAATTAAATAAGGAAAGAAGTTTTGATTATTGATATTTGTTCAATGCAACAATATTTTGCTCAATGAATTACTCATATAAAACTCATTTTTTATTTGTCAATCCGCTGAACGAAAACATCGAATTTTGACAACTAACATAATTGACAATTTGCTCTGCGAAACGTAAATTTGGTCAACATGAAGTTAACATTAAGTGGTCTAATTGATTTATTTTAGGCCTTGTATGAGTTTGTGCATTTCAATTGCATTCATTGTTGTATATAAATGCTTGAAAAAAGCAAAAGACCAAAGTTATCATTCATTTTTCTCAATGAACAACTCATAATCCAATAACTCTATGAAGCTTCACCATCATGGATTATGATTGATGTAGCTAGTGAAGGTGCACTTGTGAACAAAATCCCATAGTAGCAAAACAATTGATTGAGACTATGGCCATTAATTCACAGTAGTTCACCACAAGAGGGAAACACAACTGTTAGGAGCATTTTTTTTTTTAGGTTCAAATTTGTTGTTCTATAGAGCACCAAGAGTGGAGAATAAATTGATAACCTTGCATCTAGGATCAAACAATTGGCACAACATCACTCAAACACACTCTTAACTATAAGTCTTGTAGCAAAATATTCCAATGGTTGAAGATGTGTGTGGAATATGCACCTTAAGCAACCATGTTATACACAAATGTTCATCCTTACATAGCAGGCCATAACAACATTCCTAGGTATGTGTTATTGCACAATTTTAGAAGTTTCCCCTTACATAACATGTTATTTTGAGCTCTAATAGATGCAATCCAAATTGGAGAAATCACCTTGACATGAAATGGGGAAACCCAACACTATGCAACAACAACAACAATAGCCTAATGATGCTTCTCAACACCTTAATTATCCACCACCATCTCAATAACCATACTATCCACAAAATAACATACCTCCACAATTTCCAGAGTCCAATCCACCACTTAAAACCCAAAATCAAAACAATTCAACTCAATTTGAGCTAGCTTCACATATTACACCCTATAACACTTAATTTCAATCATCTTTGGAAGAATTGATAAGGTAAATGACCATGAACACCATAAAATCTCCACAAAGGATTGAGGCTAGCATCAAACTTGAAACACAAGTTGGAAAGCTAGCCAATGCAGTGAATCAAAACCAGTCCATGCATTCAGATCAGTTGCCCTCCCAATCTGTGATAAATAAAAAAATTTGAGTTTAATGGCACAAAGAATAGGTAAAACACTTATTGTAACTATCTTGATGTATAATGTACAACAAAAGATGGAAAAGATGTTGGAAACCATGGGCTGAGATTGTTATCCTTCCTTCACCCAATACTGAAAGCATTGAGGGTGAGATTGATGGAAATGTGAAACATGTCCCTACATTCCTAAGAGATGATTTTGATGATGATTCAAGTCAATAACATTCAAGACTCAAGCAGCCCAAGATATGATTTTGATAAAGATTCCATTCAAACATCAAGCAAGTCCAAGATGATTCCTAAAGACTAGATAGAATCTTAGAATACTAGATATGGAGGTACAAGTTGATGAAGTGGTATTATGCATAAGCCTCCAAAGCACAAGTGACAATTTTCACTGTCATAATCAATTCTGATGCATCAGAAATGGAAAAACGATTTTGTCTTTGTCATAATCGATTATACTAAAAACATAATCGATTATGGCAGTTTAAATTTGAAAAATATATCTGTTTTTGAAGAATAAATGTTTTTGGATACATCCTGATTTTTCTCTACAAAATTATTAATGACCAATGGCTATTTTCCTATTAAAATGAGTTTTGATGAAAAATAAAAAATACACAATTACAGAATTCGAAAATACATGTTTACATTCATTCAGTTTTAAGAAAAGAATTATGAGCAAGGCAAAAAAAATATTTTACACCTTTTTAGAAAATATTCTTCTTTACTGTCTTCTGTGCTTTCATTGTTGTAAACCCCAAATCTTGTCGGACCTCAAAATAAAGAGCAGAAGACTTCTGTTTGAAGATGGACAAGGCCTTAAAGGTCCCTAGGATTGATTCATAGGCTCCATATTAGAATAGGAAGGTTTTTGGTACACAAAAATAAGAAAATTCTACCCAAAAGGTCGAGACTGTCATCTCGTCGTTGGCTAAAGGCGAGACCGTTGTCTCGCCACTTGCCAAAGGTGAGATCGCCATCTCATTTGGCGAGACCACAGTCTTGCCATTCGTCAAAGGCGAGACGGCGGTCCCGGTCTGACGGGCACGAATATCTATAAAAAGGGGGTCTTCTCCTCGTTTTTAACAACTTCTCCAACTGAATATACCTTTAGATACTCTTCTAGAATCCCTCTGAAGCATTTCTAGAGTTTTAAAGTCCTCTTTAGACATTCTAGAGTCATTTGAGAGAAGAGTGAGTAGCATTGTAGGGCGTGGGGTTTTGCCAAAAAGTGTCCTTTACAAGAGCATTTATAAAAAGTTTGCTTCGAAGGTTCTTCTATATCCCTTAATCTTTTTCATCGCTTTTATTAGTTACAATCTCTGTGCATTAGATATTAGGGTCATGTAGTTAATAATTTAAATTTTGCAATGAATAAATAAGGGTAAAAGCATAGTTTTAATGTTCTTATTTCTTTATAATAAATAGTCCATCATAGGTAACCCGAAAGGGGCATCGTGGGGAAGCTGATACCTTCCCCACACGTAACTAATTCCCTTACCTAACTCTGGTTGTAATGACCAAGGTTGGTTTTTCTTAAAACCATCACCTTCTTTTCCTTTTCCAATGTTTTCGGTAAAAATATTGGTGGCGACTCCAAAACCCATTTATGAATACCTCATCCTTAGAATAGTTTGGTTATTGGACATCCTAAGGGTGATGACCACACTTAAAAAAAATGCGAGTCGAATCAAGAAACCATCGCGTCACTCTGACCGCCTCTTTTGACGGCGGCGACAGATGGCACTCTACTGGGGAAGCTTGAGAGTTGATCACATTTAGTGATGGACTAGTTTAAGAAATAAAAACTTGAAATTACGCTTTTACCCTTCCTTGCTTTTATAACATGATTTATTGCTTGGCTTTAATAATTGTTGTGTGATTACTTTATGCAATTGTTTGAAATAACAATTGTACACAAACCCTGGCACACAACAGTTCCCCCTATACTCGGGGGCAAGTGGGATAACCTTAGGGAGTGAGTGGCATTGTACGATTTACCGTAGTGAGGGCCATGAGCCCACTAGTGTGGTCGGAAACCACCAATCAAGGTGATAACCTTCCTCTTTTGGCCTAAAGATTGACAAGACCCTAGTGTCATGCATGGTCTGAAGGCTGGGAGAGTGGGAACCCTATAATGGGGGCACCTTGGGGGTCTGACCTTGGTGAGGATATTTAGAACTACCTTGAATACGCACTCTTCTGCAGGAAACCCCTACCTCGTGATAAAAACATCGTCTCACTGTTCGCGGATGAGTGAATTATGTGTGTATTTTTTTGTTGCATAGCATAATCATATAACAACAACAAAAATCTCTCAAAAATCTTTTCATAATAAACGCCCTTATCTCGGACAGTTCACATTTTAGCTAGCCTGGTTTCAGGTTCTTTGTAAGCTAAGTAGCCACGTGGACCGACAGAAGAAATAAGGGGATCTAAAGCCATTATTTCGCAATAACCACTTTTATCTTAGACAATCTGCATTTTAGCTAGCCTGGTTTCAGGTTCTTTGTAAGCTAAGTAGTCACACAGTTTGACAGAAAAGATAAAAGTTTATAAAAACCAAATAAATCAAGTAATCATAATAAAAAAATGGGATCCTGTTCATAAGCATCAAACTCATGAACATCCGTATAGGTAGTTTCCCTTTCTTTTGAAAAAATAAAAACCCAAATGCTATCATGCATCATGTAGAAAATAAAACATGATAATGTTTAGGAAAGACAAACACTTACATGCATGGCCGCATCAACATCATACTCATAACATGCATTTTTGTTTCTAGAAAAATGGAGGGGTCCAGTAGACAGTTAAAGAAAGTGGACATTCCCCGGTATCGTGTAGAGAACATAGAAAGGTTGTGTGCATTAATTCCACCCGAGGTCCACTCCGATTTCAAAAAATCTTATGGATGGATTCTCGATCTTTTGAAGATCTGTGTCGATCCCATTTTCATCAGGGTTTTGATCCATTTCTGGAACTCTAGTCTACACTGTTTTGAATATCCGCAATTTGATCTGGTACCAACTTTGGAGGAATATGAGATAATGTTGAGATGACCCAAATCAGGCGGGACCCATATTCATCATGACGCATATATTCTCGCAGCCAAAGTTGCTGCCATCATCCAATTACCGCTTCATCAGGCTGCCCTGATAGTAAGAGGGAATATCCAGGGGTGAAAAGTTGCGATGTTGGAAGATCGTCTATCCTCTTTGGCTGATAAGGCAAATTGGTTTGCTTTTAACAAAACCCTGGCTCTGATTGTGTTCGGGACCATACTTTTTCCCTTTCACCTCGACACAGTAGATCAAGTCGTTATGGATGCCTTTTTGGCCTGGGACGTACACTCAAAGAGTCCCTTGTTTGCACTTCTTGCCGACACCTTGCTTTCGGTTGAGTTCTGTCACCAAAAGCAAGGAAGAACACTCAAATGCTGCTCTTCGCTGCTATTCGTGTGGGGTATCACACACTTCTATGCCTCTAGCCACATGGTGATGTTCCCCGATCCTTTGAAAAGCTTCTCAAAAATCCCTCTCCACCGACGTCTAACCATGGAGTGGAAAGTCGAGTTGGAACAATGGAATATCAACCACCTATCCTGGGTGTGTCCTTGTTTTCGACCTGACCCTATTCTCATCAGATGTGGAGATTATCCGAGCATACCATTAGTGGGTCTCAGGGGTTGCATAGCTTATTCCCCAAAAGTGGCTATGAGACAACTCATGAGAACCCCAACCGCGCTGTCACAGGAAGAGCTCGGAGAATTGTGTTTCTTCGGAGACCCATGCAATGTTGCAAACTCACTTGTCGTACGGAGAACATGGGAGAAACCAGTCTTTATGGGAGATAGAGAGTTATGTAAAACTCGGTTGGCTGTTTCTAGTGATTATGAGGAATGAAGGAGGAGCAGAGGGATGTCACAGCCATCCGCCCCACCTACTGCATCATCAGCAAGGGGAGAGCTCTAAGCTCAAGTCAATGCCTTGACCCAAAGGATAGAGATCATGGGATCCCAGATGACGGCCCTTGAGGAGAAAGAACAAGAATCTATCTTTACCATTGACGGTCTGCAAAGGCAGTGCAAGAAGAAGGACCAAGAGATGGATTGCCTCAAGGACCAATGTGCTGACTCCAGCGAGAAGGTTATCCGAGCATCCAAAGTTGTCAAAATAAACTCAAAAAATCAACTCCAAGAAATAACTGCCAAATCAGTACACCTTGAGGTTGAATGCGCAAAGCAGACACAAACGATCAAGGGGATGCTACAAGATCTCGCAAAGACTCGGTCTGAAATACGTCAAGGGAGGGAGACCACCCAAAGACTTAACAGAAGCCTTACTGAGCTACGTTGCAAAGAAAGAGACGGGTTAGCTCAATACGGCCAGCTTCTGCAAGAGAGAGACTGAGTCATTGAGAGACTCGATGACTTACAAGCCTTGGTCATCCATCAAGAGGCAAAAATAAAAGAGGCTCAAAAGTACAGTGAAGATATGAGTCAGGCGGTCCACCAGCAGTCCGAAGCACTCACTCATCGCGTACGGGAAGCCGAGAAATCAGAACCCGCCTATGGGTTTCTTTAGGCTTTTCCATTTCTGTCAAAATGTGCTTCGTAGTATGGTATAGGGGAATGTACACCTTTCTCTAATAAATAAAAATACCTTTTATTTATTCAAACAAATGTCTACTTGCATTCATTTCATTCATAAGTTGCATACTTTCATATCCCTCCTTCACTTCTAATAAATAAGATAATAAAAAGGAAAGATTAAATGATACGTCTTCCGCAATCAGAAAGATGGAGAGAAAATTGTTCGTAATTAAGCTCTCCCCAACGATCAATCCACTCCAAGAGGACAATAAGTCTCGACCGTTGGTCATCAAAGTCGATAAAGAAGAGGGGGCAAGGACGCCTTTGCGATTATTTGTGCCTCGTCCTTTCCCCTATGATTCAAATAAAGTTGTACCATAGAGATATGGGGAATCTTCACCCACCAAGGAGAACGTCTCCAATATAGCCGGCATTGGGGGCATGACAAGAAGCGGAAGAATCTCACTAGTACAGAAATCACTTTTAACATCGGTTTTTCCACATCGGTTCTTTAAGAACCGATGTAGAAAGTGAATTCAAGACTTTCAACATCGGTTTAGTTAGGAACCGATGTAGAAAACATTTTCTACATCGGTTCCCGGATGAACCGATGTAGAAAACACTTTCTACATCGGTTCCCGGATGAACCGATGTAGAAAGTCTTTTTATAAAATTAAGAGAATTGTTACTTGGGATTAAATACTAATACTCTAACCACTAAACTACTAGGATTTTCTCGATAATAACTTATAAATAAATTATATTTATATACAAATAAAAATATATATCCATGTAAATATATAAATATAAAATATATAAATACAAATACAAATATGTTTATATATTTATATATTGGATGTGAGAGCGCGCTCGAGAGTGAAAGTATGTGTCAAGTGGGTTTTCAAAATTTGATGTCAAATTTGTGAGTGAATCTCTTTATATGAATTTGTAATTTAATGATAGAATATAATCTTTATAATTTATTTATAATAATATAGAATATAATCTTTATAATTAATTTATATAATGATATAAAATAAAGGAAAAAAATTATTTTATATCATTATATAAATAAATTATAAAGATTATATTTTGTCATTAAGTTATAATCCATATAAAGAGATCCGCTCACAAATTTGACATCAAATTTGGAAAATTCACTCGACACACACTTTCATCCTCGAGCGCGTCCTCACATCCAACATATAAATATATAAATATATTTGTATTTGTATTTATATATTTTATATTTATATATGTATATGGATATACATTTTTATTTATATATAAATATAATTTATGTATAAGTTATTATCAGAAAATCCTAGTAGCTTAGTGGTTGGAGTATCACCCTCCGACTCTAAGGTACTAGGTTCGAATCTTGCCGGTGACAATTCTCTTAATCTAATAATAATTCAAATTCCTAAAATATATAAATAATATAATAAATAATAAAAATATAATATAAAAGGGAGAGGAGACCTCTAGATCAATAGATAGGGTAAATAGAGAGGGGTTGTGAATAAATAAAAATATTAGACTTTCTACATCGGTTCCTTACAACCGATGTGGAAAGTCACACTTTCTACATCGATTGTATCTACATCAGTTCTAGAACCGATGTTAAAAGCCTATTTTGTACTAGTGTCTACTCCCCTAAGGAGTCACAAGAAGATTCCCCCAAGAATAAAGGAAAGAATAAACAAACCGAAGAGAAAGAAAATAAAGAATCCAAGGAGGAGACTGATGAGCTGCTCCAGTTTATAATGCAAAGCGAGTATTCTATCATTGATCAACTCAATCACACACCTACAAAGATAACTTTGTTATCACTAATGATGAGTTCAGAATCGCATCGAAACGACCTGATGAAGGTCTTGAATGAAGCACATGTACCTCATATGATATCCCAAGAAAAGGTTGAGAGGATCATCAGCTACATCATAGCTAGCGATCACCTCACCTTCACAGATGAAGAAATCCCTCCTAAAGAGTCAAGCCATAATAAGCCCTTGCATATCTCTATCAAATGCAAGGAGTATCTCATCGCCAAAGTTCTTGTGGATAACAGGTCATCCTTGAATGCGATGTCCAAGTGCACACTCGACAAGTTAACCATTCAAGGAACCCACATGTGCTCAAGCAGCACTATCGTTCAAGCCTTCGACGGGTCCAAACGAGAAGTAGTGGGGGAAATCAGTTGTCTCCTTGGTAGACCTTGGATTCATGACGCTAAGGCAATACCTTCAACGCTCCACCAAAAAGTCAAGTTCATAGTAGATGACAAATTGGTCACAGTCCAAGCTGAAGAGGACATCCTGATAAGTGGACCGTCTACCCAACCCTATGTGGATGCGGCTGAAGAGGCTCTTAAAACATCCTTTCAAGCGCTTGAAATCGCCAGTGTAGAGAGACTTCCCAGCAACATGAAGGTAGCTCGCATGATGATGAAGTATGGTTACCATCCTGGCCAAGAGCTCTGTGCAAGCTCCTAAGGAATAAAGGAGCCCCCAGAATTTAAGGACAATCCCCTGAAGCATGGCCTAGGATACAACCCTACAAAGGGTCGAGCTATAAGAAGAAAAGGGAAGTCTCCTCTCCACACATTAAAGCAAATCTTTCAAAGCGGGGGGATACAAGCGTCAAGAGCAAATCTAGTCATTAGGATTTCTTTTTCCTTCCTTAAGGGATGTAAACCCAATGATTGTTAGAGATTATTCCCCAGGGCTAGCCCGACCCCCGGGCATCTTAAGGGCACATATTCCCCTCTTAATTAATAAGAATACAATTCTTACTATCTGCTTCTCTTCTTGCTATTCATGTCTCATAATAACCATGTTTAAGCAAACGTTTTCAAAAGTGCATCAAAATAAGCAAAACGCGCCATCGCTAAAATAATCAAACTAATTGACTAAAAACACAGAATAAGGTTTTACCTCATCATAATAAAACCATGTTTCGCCAATATTGTGTAAAAAAAACATAAATCAAAAGAAGCTCATAGAAGTCAAAGGCCAAAAAAAAGAGGGCAAATTACTTGGTAGGCAATCCATTCAAGGGGGCTATGCAAAAATTAGGGTTGATCCGCTAGAAAATCCGAACAACAATAAAGGGTAGCCTAGGCAGAAGTTAGGGTTACAAAATAATGTCCGCTAGGATTCCCAAAACAAGAAAAAAAAAGGAAATCTAGACAAAAGTAAGGACCAAAACACAATATCCTAGTCTGAAAACCCAAAAGGGCAGTCTGGGGAAGTCAATCATCCATAAGAAAGCAATAAAAATCGGCTAAGACGCAGATCCTGAAAACAAAACGTTTGTTTAACATTAGCCTAAACACTTTGACCAACTGTGGCCAACCATTCTTACAAAATCCCCCTTTGAATAAAAGTAAAATATAAAAACCTTCTAAAACACAAGCCCTTGAATAAATTATCCACTTACTTCTCTTCTCTTGACCCTTATCACAATATTTTCATAATTAGTGAGGGAATATGGAGGCATATAATCAACAAGAGGATTGAAATTTCTAGAGAAAGGAAAAATTACACCAACATGGCAAGTTTGCTTCTCAGTCAACAATCATTTTTTCGGTCATAGCAAGTCCGGAATGGTATAAACAATTATAGCTAAAGAACGACATCAGAAGGGCCTCATCTTCAAAAGACACATCAGTTAATCCTTCTGAAAAGTTAACTAAATAACATTATAGAATACATAACATGAAAACATTGCATGCATAGGCGCTCGCGAACAAGGTCCTATATTCCTCTAAAAAAAAAAAGAAGCTAGAAAAGCCCAACCGCCATCTCGCCATGCACCAATGGTGAGACCGCCGTCTCGCCATTCGCTGAAATCGATACTGCTGTCTTGACATTCCAAACAGTCCTGAACACTGAAAAAACGAGACCGTCGCCCTGAATCCCGGACGACGGTCCCAACCCTGGAAAACAATTTCTATATATAGGGGCTTTTGGGTCATTTTCAAAGCATCTCATTCCTACATCCTCTCATACATCTTCATACACACTTAAGTGTTTCTGAACAAAATGCAACAAGGAGAGTCTTCTAGGCCCAGGAAGCGGGGTCGGGGATCCGGCCAGGGCATTCGGCACCACAGGCCCCACCAGATCCAGCTCAGCTCACGCCACAACATCAGGCCAGGCTTGATCATATCAGGGGCTACACTTGGTACCCCTTGCTGCGTCTAGATTTTGGCATCCTGACCAATTTCGGTTGGGACAAGGACGTCAGGGATTATCTTCATGGTATTGGATGGGACTTCCTCCTCCAGGCCCCTCCTACCCGTATCTTCCAGAAGGCTACGATGGAGTTTCTAGCCTCTGTCACGATGGTGGACATGCCGACTATGTTCCCGGGTGTCCCTCCGGCGAGGGTGGTCTCGTATTTCATGAACGGGACCTACAGGACGATGATGTTGGATGAGTTCAACGTCATCATGGGATTTAACCAGCCCACTAACACCTTGACCCTCACAACCGGTGAGATTTGGGAGGATCTCACCGGATCGCAGATCCTGCCGGCCCAGATGAGGGGGTCGACTCTCAGTCCTCCTCTCTGCATATGCCACAAGCTGCTGGCGGGGACAATACACAAGCGGAAAGAGAGTCAGGGTAAGATCACCCAACCTGATCTCTTCGTCCTCCAATGCATGCTCCATGGGCGCAGGTGCAACCCGAGCTATTTCTTCTTGAGGGTGCTGAAGGATTTTGGGAGTCGCCCTACAGGAGCCATCCTCGTAGCTCCCCTCATCACCCTACTGGCCGAGAGATGGGGATGCGCCAACAGGGAGGACATACCCTCTACCCTCCAACCCGAGCCTATTAGTGGGTCCATGCTCGTCAGCATGAGCATGTTCATTAGGCAAGGGTCCGAGTTGGTACTCCACCCGGCGCTCGATATGACCTTGGACATCCGGGACCTGGATGAGTCGGATAATATCCCCATGCCCCCAGGATTCGAGCAGTAACAACAGTAGTATGGGGACGACATTCTCGGTGTCCACCGCCACATAGAAGATGTACGCCAGCAACTGGACCAGATGTCCCTAAGGTAGGACGTTTTCGAGATGCGGCTAGAGACTATCAGCCAGAAGCAGGAAGGAGTTATACAGAGCTTGGATGCGATCAGCCAGCACGTGCTCGACATGATCTAGAGTCAAGAGGAGTTTTAGAGACATATGCTTCGACAGTTTCCTCCTCTAGAGCCATCTTCAACCTCATAGTCGGATCTGTCGTCGCCTTAGGAACATTATTGTATATATATCTATTGTACAAAAAACTTATGATTTATAAATAAAAGTCTTTTTTTGTTAAGCTATTTGCCTTTACTCTCTTTCCAAAAAGTCAGTGTACTAAAAAAGGACTAAAAAGTAAAAAGGCATACGCATTATCCCAAAAAAGCAAAAATCCAAAATCACGAAAAAAAAGATTAAACCGCAGAAAAAGATGAAATTAAAAAGCTCCAAAGCATTAACCACCATTCTCCCATCAAAGAGAGAAGACAATCAAGCAAAGCATCCTCCTGTTCAGAGGCATCACCAAAAGCAACAAATCCCCAGCAAACTCCTGCCTATGTAAAAGGCGTTCACCAAAAATTCCCGACAACCAACAAAGTCGGATGGTTATTACAAAAGCCTGAAAAATAAAAGAATCTCCAACACTCAACTAGCTGGAGGAAGACCAACAAACTGAAACTTTATCAGAAAAGTAAAAAAAAATTTATCAAGCAAAAACACTCCCCACAGGGGGTTGTGCATGAACAAAATCAGTAAGCCGCACTAGTCACACAAAGTGGACTTCCAAACCAGACGAGGGTTCGTACTCGCCAAACGAGATGAGGGTGCATACTCATCCAGTCCTACAAAGTGGGATGCAAGTTCTTCAAACCAAACGGGGGTTCGTACTCATCAAACTAGATGAAGGTTCATACTCATCAAAACAAGGGTCAGTCACCGCATCACAGGAGCATCCTGAGGTTTCCAACTTGTCAGCTACGGGGTCAACTACCGCATCAAAGGAGCATCCCAAGGCTACAACAACCAGATGAGGGTTCGTACTCGTCAAACCAGATGGGGGTTCATACTCATCAACTGAGGGGTCAACTACCGCATCAAAGGAGCATCACAGGGCTACAACAACCAGACGTGGGTTTGTACTCGTCAAACCAGATGGGGGTTCATACTCATCAACCGAGGGGTCAGCTACCACATCAAAGGAGCATCCCGAAGGTTCACACATTTATCATCTGGGGGGTTGACTACCATATCAAAGGAGCATCCGAAGGACGACCAGGCAAGAGCGTTAACTCCTTTTCACCCTCCAGCCGATCTTTTGGCATATTGAGCCAATAGTCGGCTAGTCAAGTGAAGGGGGGGGGGGCAGCTGTAGACCCCAAATCTTGTTCGGCCTCAAAATAAAGAGCAGAAGACTTCCATTCAAAGATGGACAAGGCCTTAAAGGTCCATAGGATTGATCAATAGGCTCCATATTAGAATAAGAAGGCTTTTTGTACACAAAAATAAGAAAATTCTACCCAGAAGGTCGAGACCACCGTCTCGTTTGGCGAGACCGCCGTCTCGCCACTTGCCAAAGGTGAGACTGTCGTCTCGTTTGGCAAGACCTCCGTCTCGCTATTCGTCAAAGGCGAGACGGTGGTCCCAACCTTGTTAGGTGAGACGACGGTCCCGGTCTGATGGACACAAATTTCTATAAAAGGGGGGTCTTCTCCTCGTTTTTAACAACTTCTCCAACTAAATATACCTTTAGATACTCTTGTATAATTCTTCTGAAGCATTTCCAGAGTTTTAAAGTCCTCTTTAGACATTTTAGAGTCATTTGAGAGAAGAGTGAGCAGCATTGTAAAGCGTGGGATTTTGCCAAAAAGCGCCATTTACAAGAGCATTTATAAAAAGCTTGCTTCGAAGGTTCTTCTATATCCCTTACTCTTTTTCATCACTTTTATTAGTTACTATCTCTGTGCATTAGATATTAGGGTCATGTAGATATTGGGGTCACTCTTATGATTAGAGTTGACTGGGAACTGGATATAGGGTTGGCTATACCCGAACCAGTATAAATTATTGTGTGCTCCTCTCTTGTGATATTTTCTTTTCCCTATATCTCTGTGCTTACATCCTTCCTTTTTATCTATCTCGATTATATTATCACTTTCGCTTTATCTGTGTTCAATTTGATAATTAATATTAAATTAATAAATTATTAAACATCTTAAAATAAATTTTTAATTTGACATCTATTTTAATTTGTACATCTATTCACCCCCTCTAGATGTCATTTGTCTAACAAATACTAAAGTTTACTCCTATATTCAAGGTAAAATTCATGTTCATTCTCTCAAACTAGAGGTTGTTTGCATTCAAAGAAGGAGAAGGAGCCGAATAAAGATATTTTCTAGGTTTTCTAAAGAATAGAGGTCAATATCCTTTTGTTTGAAGTTATTAAACAAATCCCAAAATATGTCAAATTTCTTAACGATTTATGCACTCACAAAAGAAGATTGGAGGGAAATGAAAAAATTGATCTAGGAAGGGATGCTTTTGCTTTATTTGTTGCATAATACTGGAAAAACACAAAGATGGGGAGTTTTCACCATTTCATGTGTCTTTGGCAACAAGTTTGAAAATGTAATGCTTGACCTCGGAGAATCCATTAATGTTATGTCTTTTATTGTTAATTCTTCTTTGTCTTTAGATTTAATGTAAAACATAGGTGTGATAATCCAATTATCCAATAGAAGCATAATGCAATCAATTGGACTTGAAGAATATGTAAATGACTTGATCTTTCTTGATGATTTTTATATTTTAAACATGGGAGGTAACTCTTCTTCAATTCTTACCTATCATTATAAGAAGATCGTTCTTAAATATTGTTCACACTAAGATTAATGCATATGTTGGTACTTTAACTTTGGAGTTTAATGATAACATTATAAATTTAATATTCTTGATACTTTGAGACACCCTTAAGAGGATAATCATGTTGTCGCTGCCGTCCCCCGCGCGGAGTGCGGGGAGCGAAAAGTGCGAGCGGTCGCGACGCAATGGTTGAATCTTACATTTTCGTAAAATAGTTTGGTCATAACTTTTATGATGCTCGATAACCGAACTAACCTTAAAAGTAAGGTTTTTGGAAAAATGGGTTCTATGGATCTGTCACCAATGTTTTAACCATAAACATTGAAAAAGGATAAAAAAGGCGTTGGTTAAAAAAACCAACTTTGGCCATTATAACCAGAGTCGGGTAAGGGAGTTAGTTACGCGTGGGGAAGGTGTTAGCACCCCACAGCGCCCCTTTCGGGTTCGCTATGATGGATTAATTCATAAAATAAATATTTTTAGAAATTATGTTTTTACCCTTTTCATTTATTTATTTGTGATATTTATCTAAATGTCTACATGACCCTAATTTCTAATGCATACGAAGGAAAACGATAAAAGATTAAGGGTTTGAGAAGAACCTCCGAAGCGAGCTTTTATAAACCTTTAAACTTGAGGACACTTTTCGGAAATCCCCTCGCACTACACGAGCACTCCTCTCTCGAGCAAATAAAAATTTAAACTGCCAAAAGCTGGATATCTAAAAGGAGACTTCCTTAACCGATTGTTTTCCTAAACGGACAATCGAAATGATCACTCGGAGTTTGGAACAGTGCTCAGGGGTGAAGAGGTGTCTATAGGAGTCTAGAGGAGTCTAGAGGTGAGTGAAACAGTGAGGTCTGACGTCCTATTTATAGGCACGCTCACTAAAGAGGTCGGGACGATCGTCCCAAATTTTGTCAGATGAGACGACCGTCTGGGATTCAGGACGGCCGTCTGGATTTTGGGACAGGCGTCCTAGACTACCAAGGAGGGCAGGATGGGCGTCTTGAGTCTACGAATCAGGTGGGACAACCGCTGGGATTCGGACAGTCGTCCCGGATTTTCTGACAAAATTTTTATTTTTTATTTTTTCTAAAAAAATTCTTCTTTTCTTACATGGAGCCTAGTAAACACTACTAGGAGCCCAATGAAGCCTTTTTTTTATCTTTAAAACGGAGTATTTGTGAATTTTGTTGTAAGGTCGAGCAAGATTCGGGGTCTACACATGTGTTTAGTTTTTAGTGTGGATATCATTGATAAACTTATTGTTGAATATGTTGCCAAGCTCCTTTGAAATCAACATTGTGTTTTATAAAAAATTACTTGAAATTTGTGTTAATATTGAGAAATTTGTAGAGCTAAAGTTAAGTGAAAACATCATATTCTAATCAACTAACTTAAATGACAATATGCTTAGTGAAATGTAAATCCGCTTAGCACGAAGTTGTTGAACCCATTTGTGCAGAATTATTCAATCAAGCTTTAAGTGATCTAGTTTATTTATTTTGGGCCTTATATGGGTCTTGTGCATTTCAATTGAATTCATTGTTGTATATAAAGGCTTGGGAAAACCAAAAGACAAAAGTTATCATTTATTTTTACACTTTCTAGATCTATACTTCATATTTCTCTCTAGTTTTCTCTCTAAGTTATTATAGTAGAGTTTGCAACTTCTTCGTCTATTATTACTGTACGAGTTTTATATTAAAGTTTAACAATTTAAATTTTCTCCACTATTTTATACATCTCTTGATTTTCTGTATTGATTTACTATTTATACAATTTTAATATTTTTTTCATGAGTTTCTATCTTCTTAAGGTTGATTTTCCAACCAAATTCTTGTTTTCTATACTTTAAATTTGAATCTTCGGGATTCTAACAATTTATAATCTATTACATCATAGTTCAATTTTTAGATTTGTGTGATTGTTTCCCTTGAAAGTTGAATTGTGTTTTTAGGTCAATGCGGTGAATCAATTTGATCTAATTAATTAATTAATTAATTAATTTGTGAATGTTTATAATTCTTATGATCTATTTTGTGGTTACATTAGGTTTAGAAATTAATGAAAATCAATAGAACAAGTTAATGATTGGATAACCAACCAATGAATTTCATAACTTTCTTAAGATTTAGTACATAATTATTGTTTTAGTCTACTATTTCTATTACTTACTTTACTACACAATGTTCATTACTTTCATTTAACTACTTAGTTTTATTGTTTTGATTAGAACTTAAGTTCATTGCTTTCCTTTATTATTATTTTTCACAATACAAAACTCACGAAATCCTCATTTCCTAACTCTTTACATGTGAAAATTAAGTTTATAATGCTCCTTAAGAATACGATCTATGTTTCCTTAGTTCTTAATATATTTTTTATGTATTGCATTGTTTGATTACATTTAGCTGATATAGATTGGTAATTTGAATAAGAATTACACTAATTTAGCCCTTTCTTTCCTAACCTAATTTTCTCACCACCAAGTTCATACATAGTGAATGCAAATTTTCCAACAACACCAACCTTACTATTAGACCAATAGATGGTCTAGACAATCAAATATCAAATATATGCTAAATTGCACAAAAAATATTTAAAAATGTATGTCAACTAGTGCTCAAGTAGACCAACTAATGAGACCATTAGACCAACTATCAAACAACGCATCATTTAATGCTCATTAGGCTAATTAACAAAAAATACATAATCTAATGCTTATCTAACCAACCAATCAATGCATCATCTAGCGGATAACATGTCATCTTACAGTTACCAAACTAGAATAGCTAAGGAAACCAAAATTAGGCTTATTAGGGGGGGGGGGCGTTACTTTGCATTCCATTTTATGCTTCTTAGTTCCATATCTTTTGTGTCATTAGGTACAAGTGGACTAAGCATCTATAAATAACAATCATTGTCTCTTGTAACACTCACCTTTGACTGAATGAAAAATGATTTCCTTAAATCCTTTCCTTCTTGTTTTCTAAGGTCATACATGGAGAAAAGTTTTCCTAGTTCTTCAATAATGAGTCTTCCTTGAAAGATGAATAATCTAAGTTTTTATTTAGAAACTTGAAAAGTTTTAAGAAATTTCAATCTTTCATTGCTTAGAGGTGAAGAAGTTTCCATCTTTTGGCATCAAGATCTAGCCTTAGAGGTCTTTAAGAGATAAGTTCTCATTTCTTTTTTACTTGTATTAGCTTTTTGTTTTGTTATTATTTCCTTTTAGTTATTTTAGGTTATTTCACTTTCCTTATATTTCTATGTCTCCTTTATTCTTAATTGATCCTATCGCAACCAAAATTGTGACGGGATGATGAACCATATTTTTATGCTTATACCCTGTTTATTTATCTACTTGTAGTAATTAAATATCTATATGACTCTAATATCTAATGCACACAGAAGAAAACGATAAAGGAAAGCAGTAAAAGAGAGGGAATAGAAAAAGGAATCTCCAAAGCGAGTTTTTATAAATATCTCTTGAAAACAAGAGGACGTTTTTTGATAGACCCCTCCCTCTACAAGAGCACTTCTCCCACGAACAGTAAAATTATTACACTACCGAGCACCGGATGTCTCAAAAGGAGACTTCCTTAACCGATTAATCCAAAGAGGATAACCGGAAAGACTACTCAGACTCTGAAACAAAGCAAAAAATGCTCGAAAAATGTTTCAAAGTAGGAGAGAGAAGAGAACTCTTAATCCAAGGTGTAGAAGTGTGTGAAAATGTGGGAGAATGAGCTCCTATTTATAGGCTCGCAGATCCAAGAGGTTGGGACGGTCATCCCGAGCTACAAAAGGAGTGAGATGACCATCTGGATTTGGGATGGTTGTCCCAGGCCCCCATGGGGGTTGAGACGACCGTCTGGATCTGGGATGGACGTCCCGATCTTTTGACAAAAACCCTAATTTTTATTTTTCTAAGAAAACTCTCATTTTCTTAAATGGAACCTAGAAAATGCTATTATGAGCTTAATGAAGTCTTGACCATCTTCGAAACGGATTTCCTTTGTGTGCATTAGAAATTAGGGTCATGTAGATATTTAAATAAATATTACAAATAAATAAATAAATAGGGTAAAAACATAATTTCTACAATCTTTATTCTATAAATTAATCCATCATAGGGAACCTGAAAAGGGGCGTTGTGGGGTGCTAACATATTTCTTATGCATAATTAATTCTCTTATGATTCTGGTTATAATGATCAAAATTGGTTTTCTTAAATCAACACTTTTTTTTATTCTTTTTTAATGTTTATAGTTAAAACATTGGTGACGACTCCATATAAGTCATTTTGCGAAAACCTCATTTTCAATGTTAATTCGATTATTGAGCCTTCTAAAAGTGATCACCGTATTATTTTACGAAAACGCTGAGATATAACTATAGTGTTGGAACCGCTCGCACATTTCCTTCTCTCGCGGGGGACTGCGATGACATCCCAATCAACAAAGACACAAATCAGATATAGGGAAGAAGTCAGGGGACCCAATTCATGATGTGAGCCCACAACCCTGCATCGAATCCTAAACCATAAACTCACGAATCATCTTACAACGAGTGACATGGTGGCGTGACGAGGGTACAGTCCGAACTTGATTGGTGGTGTTATGAGTGAGAGTCACTGGTGATGGTGGAGAAGGTATTCATTGATCAAGTGGAGAGAATGAAGATAGTGAGGTGATGGTTTTCATGGTTGTGAAAGCAGCGCAAATGGGATAGGGTTACGACAAGGTGATGGAGGTGATCGCTGCAGTGGTTTTCTCTTAAGTTCAAGGTGGTTATGGTCATGCCTTATCCGGCCACAAGGGGATTAAGGTGAAGAAGAGGGATTGGGAGTCAAGGTGAGACTAGCGACGATGATTCATAGTGGTGGTTTCATGGTGCGTGGCTAGGCTTGGATTTTGCTAGCATGGTGGTTTTGTAAAGGAGGCCTGGGAAAATAATGATGGGCAGCTAGAATGTGAGCTGAGAAGGGATGTTGGGTTTTGGAATTTTGGCTGGTGGAGACTAATGGCACTGATGGGTCGTGGCGTAGAGTGAGGAAGAGAGGGGTGCGGTGGTTAGTGGTGGTTGGTGAGAGGTGGCTTATGGGTGAGGGGGATAGCCAATGGTGGGTGCTGTAGGATGAAGATGGAATGGCTAGGAAATGGTGGTGTGCGGTGTCGGTGAGAAAGGGTGGAGGTGATGGGTGAAATGGGGATGAGTAGTTTGAAGAGAGGGCCCACGAAGATGTAAGGAGAAGCTTGAGAATGTGAGGTGAAATGAAGGTAAGCAACAGGAGTTTGAATGCGGGTTTAGACAAAAAAATGGAGGGGAGTATTTGACCAAGGGAAGAATGGAGGAATGCCAATATAAAGTATTAATAAATAAAATAGAATGCAAGAAATATACTTTAATTTTTCTTCTCCCTGTGTCTTTTGTCTGTTTGTTCTTTGGTGTCTCCACTTGCAGCCCCAAGAAAGATGATGCCCCATATTACTATTCTTCTCTTTATAAAGCTAACTCTTTATAAAGCTAATTCTTTATAAAACTAACCATTAGGTTAAAACGTTTGAGCCCAGCCTAGGATAAAAAGAGTTGGACCCAAATGAAAACATTGTCCTTTTTCTTTTCTTTTCCTTTTTCGTTTGCTTTTTCATACTAATACATGCATATATTTTTTCAAAACTAATAAGAGAGACTAATTTCTTTTTTTTTAGCACTTTTATTGTTTTTTTACCCTTTCTTTAATTTTTTATTATTTATTCATCTTTATCATTATTATTATTATTGTATTATTATTATTTTTGTGAGATAAAATTTATTATTATCTAGATGAAAATGGGTGTTGACAGATCCATTTTATAATTTATTCTTGAATCAATTGTATGTGGTATAAAAAAACTATAACATTTTTTACCTTAGGTTTTCTATTTTAGTTTGAATTCGATAATATGACATATTATTACTTAAATTTTATTTTTTTTATCTTCCAAGTTGCTTAGAGTTAGGTTTAGTTCCTTTACTTGTTTATAATTTGATCATAGGTAGTCCTAAAACTTTTGCACATTTTTCTAAGTTGAAAACATGAAAACCAAATGCATGTTGGCTTATCCTTCTTTATTTGAGTTCTTCATTTGCTATTAGATTATTACACTACTACAAATAAGGCTTTCCACGTCGGTTCTGGAAGGCCTTCAACGGCGGTTCCAGAATCGACGTTGAAAATCAGACTTTCCACGTCGGTTAAATAGAACCGACGTTGAAAGTCCTGACTTTCAAATCGAAAATTTTTATTTATTTCCAACCCCTCTCCCCTCTCTCTATTTATCTAGAAATCCCTCCTCTCTTTTATATTATATTTTTATTATTTATCATCTTTTTTTAAAGGTTAGAGCATTACCAAATTAATTTTTTGTCATCGACGAGATTCGAACCCAAGTACCTTAGTGTTGGAGGTCGATACTCCAACCACTAAACTACTCGAATTTTTTTATAATAACTTACAAATAAATTATATTTATATACAAATAAATATATATCCGTGTAAATATATAAATATATAAATACAAATATATTTATATATTTTGATATATTTATATAATTATATATTTATATGTTGGATGTGAGGGCACGCTCGAAGGTGAAAGTGTGTCGAGTGAGTTTTCAAAATTTGATGTCAAATTTGTGAGCGAGTCTCTTTATATGGGTTTGTAATTTAATGACGAGAATATAATATTTATAATTTATTAATGATATAAAATAAATATGAGAAACGCATCATTCGCTCAAGCGAAAAATACCAATTTTCGCTCAAGCGAGGCTTGAACGAGTGAATTTCCGTGAGTTTTAACGTATTTTCACTCAAGCGAGAGTCAATCTCACTTTCACCCTCGAACGCGCCTTCACATCCAACATATAAATATATAACTATATAACTATATAAATATATATAAATATATCAAAATATATAAATATATTTGTATTTATATATTCTATATTTATATATTTACACGAATATATATTTATATGTATATAAATATAATTTATTTGTAAATTATTATAAAAAAATTATAGTAGTTTAGTGGTTGAAGTATCAATTTTCAACTCTAAAATACTGGGTTCAAAAAATCCTGTTAGTGACAATTCTCTAACTTAAGTAAATTTTTAGCTGAAAAAAATAAAAACACTTTCCAGAAAATATATATATTTACACGGATATATATTTATTTATATATAAATATAATTAATTTGTAAGTTATTATCAGAAAATTACAGTAGTTTAGTGGTTAGAGTATCAACTTTTAACTCTAAAATACTGGGTTCGAATCCTATCAGTGACAATTCTTGAACTTAAGTAAATTTTTGGCTGAAAAAAAATAAAAACACTTTCCAGAAAATATATATAAATAAATATATATTTACACGGATATATATTTATTTGTATATAAATATAATTAATTTGTAAGTTATTATCGAGAAAATTACAGTAGTTTAGTGGTTGGAGTATCAACTTTCAACTCTAAAATACTGGGTTCGAATCCTGTCAGTGATAATTCTTGAAATTAAGAGAATTTTTCGGTGAAAACACATTCAACGTCGGTTCATCTGGGAACCGACGTTGAATGTCTAAATTAAAAGACTTTCAACGTCGGTTCATCTAGAACCGACGTGGAAAGTGCTTTCTACGTCGGTTCATCTAGAACCGACGTGGAAAGTGCTTTCTACGTCGGTTGATCTAGAACCGACGTGGAAAGTGCTTTCTACGTCGGTTGACTAAGAACCGACGTAGAATGTGTCCAACATTCCATTTTCAACGTCGTTTTTTAACCAACCGACGTTAAAAGTGTATTTAACGTCAGCTCAGCTTTAACCGACGTTAAATGACGACGTTGAAAGTATATTTTGTAGTAGTGTTAGCAAGTGTTAAAAATATTTTTTCCAATTTGTAAAGTGCAGACCAAGAGCTTCCAAACACTTTTCCTAGAGTCTAAGTTGATTCATTTGTATAGAATATGTTACACCTCTTGCTTGTTGAATTTGAACAAAATTTTTTAATTACTCTTAAAATTTTTTGGAGAAAAACAAAAGTCATTGTCTCATAAACAAAAAGAAGAAGAAGAGAAAATCAAAAGAATAAAACAACTCACATCATAAATCACACTCTTTGATGCATTTGCTTGAATATTTAATTAGTCCTATAACTTAACTTGTATTGTGAGAATCTTAAAGTATAATGTTTTTTTTGCAAATTCAAATTGCAGTTGTGTGTCTTTACTTGTTATTGATTTAACTTACATTTTATTTTGCTTTAGTACTTAAATTTTAGATCAACTCATTAGGACTTCTTTTGTGTGCTTACTACTAAATTTGCCTTAATTTTTGCTTTTCATTCCTTTTGAATTCTTTGATTTTTTTTTTCATTCTTTCTCTTTGATTTGAAAGTATTCCATCTCTAATTGAGTTTTTTTCCCTCTTCTTATACTTGAGTTTATTAAAGACGTTAAACTCTTCCATTATTTTTTGAGAACTCATCTCTATTGGAGAATTATTGAAACTACTTCTCCAATGATCTTAAGAGGCAAGGGAGGGCTTCTAAAATAGTGAAAAAACTTGTGAAAAGAGGCAACTTGAGAGTTGGACCAGAATCCACTAATACAAGCTTGAAACACATTAGAAGAGAATTTGTGATGGAAAATTCTGTCACTATGTGCTAAATTTGTAACAAAATTTATGCTTATTGTTTTAGTTGTTTTTTTCATGGATTTTTTTTTTGTAATTTCTTGCTTTTGTGTAATTTTATTTCTTTTCTCTTAGGTGTATTAGGAAAAGTGCCTAGTTTAATTTTTTTTTTCTAAAAGTGAATTGTGTAATAGTATACATCTAGACTCGTGGAAATGTTCCAAGAGACTCACACGTGTCACTTGTACTTTCACAATAGGAAACTTCTAGTTTACTTTTGATGTTTCACTTCTTTTCAAACTTTTCATTAGTAGCCTTATCTGTGACAAAAAGTAGGTCTCGTCTTACTAAGTTTAGTATACCTTCCTTTGGTCTATACAGGGCATGAACACCCATATATACTTGAAAATTTGTGAAAAACTTTGCTACTCCGTTTTTGTGATAACTTTTCAAAACTTAAAATCTTTTGATAAAAAAGTGAGTGAAAATTATTATTCTAGTTATTCTAGTGTGCATAGAAGCTATTGGATCATGATGTAGAGTTGAATCTAAAAGATGAGATTAGAAATTCAAAAAAATATTTTGATAGAAAATTGGAGAAAAGAGATGGGGATTTAAGGAACATGTTTACTCAACTAATGCAACAAAGAAAAGAAAAATTTATGAACAAACATGGTGAAGGTTCACATAGAATGAAAAAAAAATATATCACGAGGAATCTTCTCTCAAAGTGAATGGATGTATAATAGTCATAATAATGATGATTATTATCAACTATCTCCCTTCCACTATCATAAACTTAATACTAAAACTATCCTAAAAAATCTAGGTTAGATATTCTCATTTTCTATATAAACGTAATATTAAAGAATGTTTAAATTGGGAGATGAAGATGTGTCAACACCCAACTTCGTTTGAATAAATATAATAAATAACAATGTTTATTTTGAAAATATGAAAAAAAAATGAAAAATAAGATTAAAAAGAAAAATAATTTCCTTTGTTAATATTTTACTTTTTAAAAAAAAATCAAAAAAAGAAAAAAAATAATTCCTTTCATTATCATTTTACATTTTTAAGAAAAATAAAAAATGGAAAAGATATATAATTTCTTTTCTTAGAAATTTAAACTTAATTAATACTCCCTCACGGACCCATTCACCCCGCACCTCACCCAGCATTACACCTTCCCTCGCCTTCTTCATCTCACTCGCCCAATAATTCCACCACACGCCTGCGACCCTCATCTCTAATCCCCAAGTACCCCACACCCTTTAGTCTCAACCAAAACACATCCACACCGCGCACAACAACCTCATCCGCCCAACCACTTTTGCCCTTTTGCCCTCACTGACATACACCAAGCCCCCCATTTCCAGTCCTAGATCACTCTCATTACCGCACCTCCTCCATAGCCTCTGCAAACGCTCACTCACCCGCGGTACATCACCGCCTTCCTGGCCATCCCAGCCAAACTTTGGATCACCACTTCCAGCTTCCACCACCACGCTCGCCGTGCGCACCACCGCCGACCACCATCACCCCCAAACCCACCGCGAGTCACGCACGCAGTCGCGCCTCGCCACCTCCATCGAGCCTCCGCAAGCGACCCAAACCACTTCCACGAATCCCTATTTCACAGCTCCGGCCACCACCACCAACCACCCCATTTCAGCCTCACCGGAATCACGAACAATTGCCCTCCACTGTGAGCCATTCATCGCGCCTCCAAACACCTCGGGCTGAAACCACCACAGCTCGTCAGACCCAACTGCGCGATTCTCGCGTTTCCATTGAAAGCTCCACCGCGGGCTGCGCCGCCCACACCGGCCGTAGCGAATCCGGCCTCCCCCCGCCCCTTTTTTTTTGCCAGCTACTCGTGGCGCTGCCTCACTCAGCAGCTCATCTCCTCACCGCAAGGCGCCACCAGCCTCCACCGTGTTTCGTTCCCTGGCTGTCACCGCACCACCGCCAGTGCTAATCTCCACCACGCTGTGCCCGGGTTGCGTTTTCGTCCCACCCATCACACTTGAGCTCTCCCCCGAGGCTTGTATCGTGTTTGTTCTCTTCAAATTTGATCCCTTTTCTTTGTTTAATTCAATTAATTTGGTTTGATTCTGTTGGTTTGGGTTGATTCGGGTGGGTTCGTGTTGGTTTGGTTATGACGTTCTCGTTGGCCTTGGTTTGGTTCTGTTTGTGTGGATTGGTGTTGTTCGAGTTGGGGTCTGCTTGATGCTAGTTGTGTGTTATGTCTTCCTTGGGTTGGATCCGAGTATATTTAATAGTGGATTGGCCTTGTGTGATGTTTGTTTCTGATTCTCTCTTATTAGCTCTGGAATGTCCGATTTGATTTTCGATTCTGGACTGGTCTGGGTTTTGGTCGTGTGGTACAGATTAAGCTGATTGTGTCGGAGTGTGCATTTTGTATTTCCTAAAAATTTGACTCTATTGTTTGGACTGGTCGAACTTGCACGTGTGAGATTGGTGCTTTTTGTTATTTGACGTGGATTTTAAATATTTTGGACTGTATTTTTTTCTGCATTAAAATGTCTTGATGTCATTTGGGATCTGGAATATACATAGAAGAAGATATATATGGACTACTTAAAAGGTTAGCATCAGGTTAGCTTCCTTAGGATGGAGCTGGATTTCCAAATCGGAAAATTTAAAGAAAACCAAAAAATTTTATCAATTCATTTTAATAGACACATGATCCGCTAAAATAACTCTCATATCTAATGATAGAGATCCCTCTATTATTAGCTACTCTAAATTACGAATTATCAAGATAATTTTCTACCCATCCTTTCACTGATAAGAGGTTTTCGAAGCCCTTTGACCCTCTATCATACAATTATTTTGATTATCAAGAAGTCTGGAACAAAATACTCTTCGACACCAACCCTAGGCATTCTTGGTACATTTACTTTAAAAAGGAAATACCCAACTCATTACCCAATTAATTTATTGACTGGTTTAATCAAATAGGTCTTGTCCAGTCAATCATCCCCGAAAAAGTCATGAAAATATATCAAAAATACAAAACTCTTACTCCTCAATACCCTCCCTATCTTCGAATAATAAAATTCTGTTCAACTATGGGAATAAGCTGGCTTTTGGCCCACATTCCTGAAATCCATCAGCATAAAGACGAAACCTATCCAAAAACACTTTGCTTGAAAACCAAGGTTTTTTTGGTGGAAAAAATTTGAAGTCCAATATGTGGAAGAAAAATTTGAAAATTGGAAGAAAATGGGTATCAAAGGCCCAATACCAAAAGAAATGCCCTCAATAAAATATAAAGGAAAATCAATTATAGATTTATCCCAACTCCCCTCATCAAAAATGGAAAAGGCCCAATTAAAACTAAAAATGCTCGAAGCATTGTCATCTTTAGGCTCGGATGAAGAAGAAGAAGACACTACTAGAAAAATGTCAAATAGTAATCGAAATAAGTGACCGAAAAATTTAGTTATTATCGAGTGATCGAATCGAGTAACCAAATTATTATTTTTTAGTCTAGTATCAGAAATAGTAATCGAATTTTCGGTCACATAAAATCGGTTACTTATTTCGAGTCATTTTATTATTTAATTTATTTTTTAATTAATCTATATTTAATTTATGTAATTATTTTTATTCTTGATTTTTTTATATTTAGTAAGCTGATTTAGTGACTAAAATTTCGAGTCACTAAAAAAATAATTTTTAAACTGATAACTATTTTTCATTTATATAAATATTTTATTTAAATTATTTTAAATATAAATTTACTTAATAATTTAAAATAATTGATAACATTTTTAATAACATTATAAATATTTTAAAAAAATTGTTTACTAACTTATTAAATAATTTAGTAATATAATTATTTGATTTTATTTTTTAATTTAGCATGTGAATAAAAAAATTAAAATTGATTATTAAATTAGTCAGATAAAATCATGATTTAGATAGCAAAATAAAGTCACTGGTTAAATCCACAGAATCAGTCACGAATAAATCCTGATTTAGTCACAAATTCGGTCACTAATTCGATAATAAATCGGTCACC